>JABWTJ010000043.1:3209275-3637684 GCA_016801875.1 Solanum sitiens | reverse complement strand
TTATTGTCGGTGCCTACTGCCTACTAATCTTTGTGCCTACAAATATTGGCCCATTCCTCAATAATGATAAAGATAAGGAGAAGCTAATATTGGATACTTCCCGCCGTCTAAAAATTTGTAAACTTTAAACGAGAATCTAATATTTTATCGGTCTTAAAGGCTATTTTTTGCGTAACTTCTAAGCAATTGTATAAATTCTAAATAATGACCTAAAAAGGAACATTTGCATAAATCGGCCTTTAATAAGTTGTCTTGAGTGAGAAAGAAGGTATACTCTGTTAATTTATATGAGTCCACCACGAGTTAAGAGACCTAATTCTTTGACTATATTAATAATAAGAAGAAGGGAAATTTTCACATATAGTCACTTAAAAATAGCCTAATTACTCTCTATAGCTATAGTTTGATAATTACAATTCGTAGCTACATGTTATATGGAGGAGAGATGTGAGCGAGACTGCGAGAGAGAGGGGGGGAAAAGTGGGAGAAAGGTGAATTATATATGTATATTGGTTAGATAATTGTATATTATACATATGTATTTGTATATATGAAAAGAGAGGTTGAGAGAGGGAGGAGATAGGCGATCGAGACTGAGAGAGGCGAGCGAGAGAGGGCAGAGAGTGGGAGAGAAGTAAATTGTATATGTATATAATTGTATATTATACATATATATTTATATATACGGCAAGCAAGATTGGGAGAGGGAGGAGAGAGGCAAGCGAGATTGGGAGAGGGAGGAGAGAGGAGAGCGAGAGAGGGAAAAGAGTGGAGAGAGGTGAATTGTATATGTATATAGGTTAAATAATTGTATATTATACATATGCATTTGTATATTCTGACGAATTATACATATACAAGAGTGACTAATTATGAGAATTCGAAGTCAGCCCACGTAATTAATGTATAATGTTAGTCGCAAGTGGTAATTATATCAAACTATAGCTATGATGAGTAATTAAATAGTATAAGTTTTCTTAACCGCATAATTTTCTCAAAGAAGAATAGTAAATGCTTAAAGTAAGAAACACCTGTTCTGCAAAATTTATCAGCAACTTCACTAACTTCAAGCAACTTGTGAGTACAGACTCCAATAATTACAAAAGATTAAACTCTTAGTCCTACACCCCTTGTAACGCCTCTTTTACTAGACTTAAAGAAATAACCCTATTCTCCACTATATCAACTACCTCTAGTTAACATAAACTTCAAAACACACAACTTTGACTAATAGTGGCCATGAACTCAACTCCTCAAAGATTACAAAGGAAATAATTTATATTTCTTTATAACATAGGAATAGATATTACAATTTACTAACTCAAAATACAATAAAAGACTCTGCAAAATTTGATCAGGTCCCTTATAGAATTCGAGTAATGTTCTTCTCTGAAATGACTTTTGCTTTGTGAATAATGTTGCTTGCAGAAACTAGGTTGTTTCTGTAAGATTAAATACTTTAATATATAATGTTAGGATCTTAAACACGATAATCTTATATAGAGATCGTTAAGGGCACATACCTGAAGAAGGCATCATCACAGAGAGAAGCGGAAGCATTAGTCGTAAATCGATTTCTACTTCATTGTCCTAACTTTATGTTACCACAACCATCAGCGATGGAATTATTGTAGAGAATATGTGGTAACCCTAATGGGTGGAGGGAGAACCAATTATAGTGGTTACGAATTAATCTGGTACGTCCATCAAGTAACCTATGTACGAACGAGATCTATTCCTTATTAGATACTATTTATGGTATTACTTGGGTTACAAGTAAACCTGGATCATAAGTAAGAAATAATTAATAATAATTCTTACATTCTCCCACTTGGACCAATAACCATTTATCATTAATATTTAATAAATATTAGTTGCGCATACAATAAATCTCTTCTATAATGTCCATCATACATACCACAATATAACAAACTACTAATGTGAGTTATGACGAGTGCACATATAGTTTAAGCTACATACTTCCTTCCATATACTACTACATTAGCAATTTATCATACTAGGTTCATAAGCTATTAAAACATATAACATTACTGTCCACAATAATGTCTCATAAAGACTTATCTTGTGATATCTCAAACAATAATGCGTACACTATTATGAGAAACAAGATAATTAATGTATATCAGAAACACATAATTTGAGCTCAGAGTGTAAAAACTTCATGAATGTATCAATTATAAGTACAACCAAGGCCCATTCTTTGAACATGTTCTTTAAATGTCTTTGGTTGTAAGACCATGTTAACAAATCTGCAATCACGAGATCAGTTCTAATATTCTTAATAAGTAACACTCTTTGTTTTTTCTTCCTTGACAGTAAAGTACTTTTATTCCATATGTTTGACACATTTGGAGTACTTATCATTTTCGGAGAAGAACACTGCTGCAACATTATCACAATAAATTTTCAGCGGCTTGGTAATGGTGTTGACAACCCCAAGTCTTGGAATAAAGTTCCGTAGCCATAATGTATGAATTGTGGCTTGATAACATGTCATAAACTTTCTTTGCAACTTTTCAGTTATCAATTCCAGGGATATTTTGATATCTTCTTAGCATTTCGATCACAAAGCTAACATACGATCTTGCGCAAGTTTGAACATACATCAAACTTCCAGCAATAGAAGATTAAGGAATTGAAACCATTTCCTTTAGTTCTACATTATTTTTTAGGCATAGCATGAGATTAAATTTGTTCCTTTTTTAATAGGAACTATTGATGTACCGTGGTTTCGCGGTATTTCTAATGCTTTTTCCTTAAGTTTAGTGTGTGTCGAAAGCCTTTTTGTGTTGATTTTTATGTAAGTTTCTCTTTGTTTGCAGAAAATCTGTCCAAAGATGAACGCGGGAGTTTTTGAGAAAGAAATGCAGAAAAGACCACCTACGGAATCCATGACGGTCCATCGAGGCTGTGACGGTCCGTAGGTGGCATCAAGGGAGAAGTTGCTGAAGGAAAATGGGGAAGTCTGACCAAGTGTGGGATTACGGAAGTCCATGACGGACCGTCATAGCCACGACGGTCCATCCTGCTTGTTCGTCGTGATGATCAGAGAAGTAGTCCCAGTACCCAAATTCCAAGAAGTTCAAGTATTTTGGAACGAAGACCCTCGACGGACCGTCGTGCTTGAAACGGTCCGTCATACCTGTCCGTCGAGGGGATTGAAGAAAGCAACAGAAGAATGTGTGAAGTATGGGACGACGGAGGCTATGACGGTCCGTCGTGTCCATGACGGTCCGTCACGTGGTCCGTCGACCCAGACGCGTTTGGACAGATTTTTAGTAAATAGAATCCTTATTTGATTAGATTTTGTTTTTATTATAAATAGTTGGAAAAACCTCGTTTTTGGGGTTAGACTTTCTGGATAATTTTTAGTTTTTAGTTCTTCTATTATAGTATTGAACTCTCGATTTTGGGAATTAAGATACTTTTTCGGGAATTGATTGTTGGAGATTTTGTTGATTATTCAAGTTAAATTCTGGGAAACTATTCGTTTTCATAAAAGTAAGTGCATGAATTCTTCCATTAACAATATGAATTGTGTAATTATGAACATGGGTAACTAAACCTCATAGCTAGGGTTGTGGGAACCATGGGTGAATAACAAGGTAAAAATCTAACTTAAATAACAATTCTAGAGTGGTGTCTTGCATGTATTGATAATTCTTTCGTGTAGAAGTCTTTTTAACGGATGGCCAACGTTAGAACTCGCCTTAATGCTACTTGCCGGACCAAGGAGGTAGATAATAGGAAAAGAATTATCAACATAGATTTAGTGTAGACTATCTAATAGGCTAGTATTGGTTGGTACGAGTTAATAACTTAGTCAAATACCGAATACGATGTTTAATATGAGGTAAAGATAAGGGTTAGTATAGCAACACACGTAGCCGGACCAAGGTGCGGAGTGAAATTCTCTAGATGCCGGACCAAGGATTTAGAGATACATAACTTATCACTTTACATGCAAGATATTAGGATAGAATTGTTATAGTTAGATTTACCAAGTTAGGAACCTGTGGGGAACACTTAAGCCCTAGTTACTTTTATAAGTTGATTTAACTCCGAAAGCTGAATCTGTTAGTTGTTCATTTTTATTTAGTTAATCAGTTTCATTAATTTAGAAATAAAACCCCCTTTTTGTCTTTTGTTTTCTCGGAAAATAGTTGGCTAAATAATAGTAATAATAGAATAAAGTTAAGTCTGAACTATTTTCCTTGTGGGATCAACCTCAACCTCATTAGTTGGGTTCTTTACTTGATACGACCGCTTTACTTCTTATTTGAGAAGTAAATTTGAGCGTATCAAATTTTGGCGCCGCTGCCGGGGAAAGTAGCTTTTAGATTAACTTAAACTTATGACTAAAGTTTAGTCAATATTTTCCTGATTTTACTTTTTCCGTTGTTTTTGATTTTTTCTCAGAAATAACATCCTTGTATGCCAAATACACAGAGAGAAAGAGAACCCTTGTTTCCCTACGATCACGAGTTAGAGCGTACACTACGCAATATGAATCGAAATTTGGGTATAAATGATGATGATCCAAACCAGAACATCCCAGCTCCGGTTGATGCTCATGGTCGATTATTACCTGAGAATCCTGATCAAGGTGCACAAAGGGGATAAAATCCTGCTCCACGTCCTCAAGAATACTACAGAGGTTATGATAATATTGCAGATTCTGATGGGCAACTTGTCTTGCCCCCTCTACCAGAAGGTCACACCTTTGTAGTCACTAGTAGTCTAATGCAAATGCTCACGGCTAGAGGTTTGTTTTCAGGATTACCGTCTGAGGACCCACATGCCCATATAGCTAAGGTGAGGGCAGTGTGTAAAAGCTGTGTAGGGAGGCCTGATTTGAATTTGGATGTAATAGGGCTAAGAGTATTTCCCCTCTCACTGACGGGAGAGGCTGCTATTTGGTTCACTGAGCTCTCTTATAACTCAATTTTCACTTGGAACCAACTAAGGGACGTTTTCTTAGCACGTTACTACCCGGTCTCCAAGAAACTAAATCACAAAGACAGAGTGAACAACTTTGTGGCACTACCAGGAGAGTCAGTTAGCAGTTCTTGGGATTAGGTTCACTTCATTTTTGAGAAGTGTCCCCAATCACCGCATAGATGATGAGTCACTGAAAGAATATTTCTACCGGGGACAGGATGATAATAATAAAGCGGTATTGGATACTATAGCAGGTGGTTCTTATGGGGAGTGTCCTTATGCTGAAATTGCCGAAAAATTAGAGAAAATCTCCCGGAATAATAAAGCATGGAGTACTAGGAAACCAGATACTGGGAGAAATATTTTTGCAGTGCAATCTAAACACAACCCAGCCACAGATGAGATTCGTGAAGAGATGACACAGATGAGAACTGAGCTTGGGTTGGTGTTAAAACATGTCACTGGGGGTGCAGAAAAGATAAACGCAGTGAACTACTTGTCTAAACCACCACCACCAATTGATGAATATTATTATGAGGAAGATTCCTATGCAGTAAATGATCAGACGGGGGGTTTCCGACCGAATGCCCAAGGCTCCAATAAGGAGAATTGGCGCCAAGGTCAAGGGAATCAAGGTCGGAACTATGGTAACTACAACCGTGAGGGTAATTATGTCCGTGATGGAAATTACAACCGCGACAACAACTTCAACAGGGGTAACTATGGTAACAGAAATAATAGGAGTGGGCCCTATGTTCCTCCTCAAAATCGTGAAGTTGCTCCTAGGGATGGTGGAGGTAGTATGGCGCGAGTTGAGGATATGTTGCACAAGATGATGAGGAGGTTCGATGCTAGTGATGAGCACACCAAAGAGTTAAGGAGTGATGTAGCGGGTATTGGACAGAAAGTCGATACACATGCCATATCAATTAAGCAGCTTGAATTGCAAATGGCTCAATTATCTGCAACTGTGAACACACGGCAACCGGGCACTCTTCCTAGCAACACTGTCCAAAATCCGAAAAATGATGGACACTGTATGGCAATTACTACTCGTGGGGGTAAATAAACTATTGACCCACCGATGCCGTCTATTGTGGAAAAGGTGATGAGAGATAATGACAAAGTGATAGAGGTTAGTGATGAAGTAGAAGATAACACTGAAAAAGATACTGAAGCGCCTAAAAAGGTAACTCCCATGCCTAGACCACCCCCCCTTTCCTCAAAGATTAGTGAAAAAGACCGAGGATGGTAAATATAGGCTTTTTATAACAATGTTGAAGCAACTTTCTATCAATGTCCCTTTGGTAGAAGCTCTTGAACAAATGCCTGGTTATGCCAAGTTTATGAAAGATTTGGTTACAAAGAAAAGATCGGTCACTTTTGAGGATGATGACAGAATGCAGCATTGTAGTGCTATTGCTACAAGGTCTTTGGTGCAAAAGAAAGAAGATCCGGGTACATTCATTATTCCTTGTACAATCGGGTTATTACATTTTGCGAAAGCATTATGTGATCTGGGGGCAAGCATAAATCTCATGCCCCTCTCGATTTACAAGAAGTTGGGTTTGGGTGACCCAAAGCCCACTGCGATACGGCTACTGATGGCCGATATAACAGTAAAAAGGCCTATAGGGATACTCCATGATGTGCTAGTAAAAGTGGAGTCGTTCATATTTCCGGCAGATTTTGTTATTCTTGATTGTGAAGTCGATTTTGAGGTGCCTATTATTCTTAGGAGGCCATTCCTTGCTACGGGTAGAGCTTTAGTTGATATGGAAAAGGGGCAGATGAAATTTCGGTTGAACAATGAAGAAGTGACTTTCAACATTTGTAGGTCCATGCGGCAGAGTGGTGAGCTCCAATCGGTATCTGCCATATCCTACAAAGTTGGTGAATCACCCGCGACACAAATAGAAGAACGGCTAGGTGTAGAAGCACTGGCGGCAGTGATAATGAATTTTGATAATGAATGCATTGAAGAATATGGGTCATTAGTCGCTGCTCTTGATCGTGGTAATGTTCGGTTTAAGCCGAAGAAATATGAGGTAGACATGAAGAATCGCGAGTCTCCACCCGCTAAACCATCCATAGAGGAGGCTCCAAAGCTAGAACTAAAAGCTCTCCCACCTCACCTCAGGTATGAATTCTTAGGAAACGGTGACACATTGCCGGTAATCATTGCATCAGATCTGAATGAACAATAAGTTGAGAGTTTGGTCAAAGTACTAAAAAGGTTCAAAAGAGCTATTGGGTGGACCATTGCGGACATTATTGGGATCCCTCCTGGTATTTGTTCTCATAAAATCCAACTCATGCCCGATCATAAGCCAAGTATTGAGCACCAGAGACGCTTAAATCCACATATGCAAGAGGTCGTGAAGAAGGAAATCATAAAATGGTTGGATGCTGGAGTAATATATCCGATCGCCGATAGTAGTTGGGTCTGCCCTGTTCAGTGTGTACCTAAGAAAGGGGGAATGACTGTGGTCCCCAATGAAAAAAATGAACTTGTTCCAATGACGCCGGTGACTGGATGGAGGGTGTGTATGGATTACCGGAAATTAAATGCATGGACCGAAAAGGACCATTTTCCCATGCCCTTCATGGATCAGATGTTGGATAGACTCGCTGGAAAAGGGTGGTACTATTTTCTTGATGGTTATTCAGGGTATAATCAGATTTCTATTGCACCAGAAGATCAAGAGAAGACCACTTTTACTTGTCCAAATGGGACCTTTGCGTTCAAGAGAATGTCGTTTGGATTGTGCAATGCACCCGCCACATTTCAGAGATGTATGATGTCAATATTCTCCGACATGGTAGAAGATACTATTGAGGTTTTTATGGATGATTTTTCTGTGGTTGGTGAATCATTCGAGCGATGTTTGAGCCATTTATCTGAGGTTCTTAAGAGATGTGAAGACTGCAATTTAGTACTCAATTGGGAAAAATGCCACTTCATGGTCAAAGAAGGTATTGTTTTGGGCCATCGTATTTCAGAAAAGGGCATAGAAGTTGATCGAGCCAAAGTCGAGGTGATAGAGAGACTTCCTCCACCTATCTCTATAAAAGGTGTGAGAAGCTTTCTTGGACATGCAGGTTTTTATAGGAGATTCATCAAAGATTTCTCAAAAATTGCACATCCATTGTGCAAACTGCTGGAGAAAGATTGTAAATTTTATTTTGATGAATCCTGTCTTAAAGCATTCGGCGATCTAAAAGAAAAATTGGTATCAGCACCTATTATTATTTCTCCGGATTGGAGCAGTCCATTTGAGGTGATGTGTGATGCGAGTGGGTTGCCCTTGGTGTGGTATTGGGACAAAGAATGGACAAAATCCTTCATCCCATTTACTATGCTAGTAAAGCCCTCAATGAAGCTCAGAAGAACTATACAGTAACTGAACAAGAGCTCCTTGCAGTAGTATTTGCTTTTGAAAAATTTCGCTCCTATTTGCTAGGTACTAGAGTTACAGTGCATACTGACCATTCAGCCCTGAGATATTTGATGGCAAAGAAGGATGCGAAATCAAGGTTAATTCGTTGGGTATTATACTACAAGAATTTGACTTTGAGGTAAGGGATAGAAAAGGGACCGAAAATCAAGTTGCTGATCACTTGTCCCGTTTAGAAGATGAAACTATGAGAGAGTTGGGGGATAAGACTGATATTGATGACACGTTCCCCGATGAGCATGTATTGGCTGCCTCACAAGACCTGATTCCATGGTTCGCAGATTTTGCGAACTACTTAGCTAGTGATATTGTTCCATCGGACTTGTCTTTTCATCAAAGGAAAAAGTTCATGTATGATGTGAAGAAGTTCTTTTGGGATGAACCATACTTATACAGGAGCTGTGCTGATGGGCTCATTCGGCGTTGTGTGCCAGAAGTTGAGATGTTGAGTGTTTTAGAGGCATGCCATTCATCACCCTTTGGTGGACATCATAGTGGTGTCCGGACTGCTCATAAGATCTTACAATGTGGTTACTATTGGCCAACTATTCATCAAGATGCTCATGAGTTCACCAAAGCATGTGATAGATGCCAAAGAGATGGCGGCATTTCAAGAAAGCAAGAGCTCCCTCTAAACCCCATTCTTGTGATTGAGTTATTTGATGTTTGAGGTATTGACTTTATGGGTCCGTTTGTGAGTTCTCATGGAATGAAGTATATTTTAGTAGCAGTTGATTATGTATCTAAGTGGGTGGAAGCCATCGCCCTCGCAAACAATGAGGGGAAGAGTGTCACTGCATTCTTGAAAAAGAATATATTCTCTCGATTGGTACCCCACGGGCAATTATTAGTGATGGGGGATCCCACTTTTGCAACAAATTGTTCAAGGGATTATTGGAGAAATATGGGGTTCGCCATAATGTGGCCACTCCTTACCATCCTCAAACTAGTGGGCAAGTTGAAGTATCAAATAGGGAGATCAAACAGATTTTGTCAAAAACAGTGAACGCTAGTAGAACAGATTGGTCAAGGAGGCTTGATGATGCTCTTTGGGCTTACCGGACAGCGTATAAGTCCCCATACCAACTAGTATATGGGAAAGCATGTCATCTTCCGGTTGAATTAGAGCATAAAGCCACGTGGGCTATGAAGAAGCTAAAAATGGACTGGAATGAAGCTGCAGAACAACGGTTAAATGGGTTAAATGAACTTGATGAATTTCGCCTAAAGGCTTATGAAAGCTCAGCCCTCTACAAAGAAAAGATGAAGAAGTACCATGACCTAAAAATCGAGAAACGAGAGTTTATGATTGGGGATTCGGTGCTTTTATTCAACTCTAGATTGCACTTATTTTTGGGCAAGCTCAAGTCCAAATGGACTGGCCCTTACTCGATCACCCAATTATTCCCTCATGGAGTGGTTGAGTTGGAAAACAAGGAAGGTGTGCGGCTTAAGGTGAATGGACAACGTCTAAAAATCTATATAGGTCATGCGGAATTGGCGAATGAGGTGATTGAGGCATATCATCTTGATGAAGTCTGAGTAATCGAGTGTCCTCAGTCGTCCCGCGACGTTAAATCAGGCGCTGGTTGGGAGGCAACCCAATATTTATCATCTAAGCACTTTATAGTTTTTCTTTCTAGTAACAGTAGCATTTTCTATTAATGGGTTATAAATTTTCAGGTAGCACATCTCCAGGAAGTTCTGCAGAAAAATTACTCTGCCACATTCACTGACGGATACATCGACGGACCGTCACGCCTGTGACGGACCGTCGCATGACTCCGTCGTGCCAGGTACGCTCTTTAGTGTTTTTTAAGAATTAGGGCACATGCGATGGACCCTATGACGGACCGTCACATCTTCGACGGACCGTCATCGGGGTTTCGTCACTTCATTACCCGGCTACCCGACCCGACCCGGCTAAAGAATTTCAAAAGTTTTTAAACGTTGAGATCAATCTCGGTCCTTCTGACCCGGCCCTCCAGTCCAAAAGGGTTCAAATTCCAATCAAGGAACAATACCAAAAATATATGAAATAGAAAGATCAATATCAAATTGAAAACGAAGCACTTCAAGAAAACAGAGAGATACAAAAGCAATCAACACAAAGAATAAAGAAAGGAACATACATCATAGACTGCGAACAGAGAACCAAGCAAACAAAGAATTTAAACGATGGAAGGATTGCAAAGGGGACCTTAAGGCCCATCCCATTAGATATCATTTGAGCTTCCCCTTTCCTAAGATCCTGGACGTGGTACTGACGCATGAACTTGGTTACTGGTTTGACCGGTTTGTTCGCAAAAGGAAAGGTTAAACCCCCCACCCCTTCATTAATCAGTTTTCTTTCCCTCTTTCCCCCATTTCCTCCCCTTTCAACTTCTTTCTCTTCCCAAATTCCCCACATTCTCCCATTTTCCATCCCAAATCTCCCTTCTTGGTCGGAGTCTGCTGCTGTGCTTCTCAGTTTTCTCGATTGGGTGCCATCACTTTCGTATTGTTTTCTCCTCTTCCAAGGTATGTGTTTCTGAAACTCTACCCATTTACTCTTCTTTTTTTTGTTGTTTTTCTTTACTATTAGCATATGGGCCTTTGCTCTTTGAATAGATATTGTCTAACTTAGGTTATTAATTCCACAAAATGCCTGGATAAAACTAGAGTAATTAGGGCTTTAGACTTGTAAATTTGATAGGTATTTAGGTTAAAGAGCGTTAGAGAAATGTTGGGTCTTTGGTATGAATCACATGGGGTGAATGTGGCATCCCCAGTTCTGTCTCTGAATGACAGCACGAAAACCCGATGACGGACCGTCGTACCCACGATGGTCCGTCCTGCACAACCGTCGTGACGGTCAGAGACCCCTGTCCTAAGGGTCTCAACACTTTTTCTAAGTATCCACTGACAGACACATGTGACGTACTGTCATACCCACGATGGTCCATCCTGCACAACCGTCGTGACGGTCAGAGACCCCTATCCTAAGGGTCACAACACTTTTACTAAGTGTCCACTGACGAACACATGTGACGGACCGTCATACCCACGACGGTCCGTCCTGCATGACCGTCGTGATGGTCAGAGACCCCTGTCCTAAGGGTCTCCACACTTTTTCTAAGTGTCCACTGACGGACACATGTGACGGACCGTCATACCCACGACGGTCCGTCCTGCACAACCGTCGTATCGGTCAGAGACCCCTGTCTTAAGGGTCTCCACACTTTTACTAAGTGTCCACTGACGGACACATGTGACGGACCGTCATACCCACGACGGCCCGTCCTGAACAACAGTCGTATCAGTCAGAGACCTTCCTTCTGATACTCTATATTGCTAAGTCTTACATGACAGACCGCAGGAAGGTCTGTCATATGCACGACGGGCCATCACCAGGTCCGTCGTGCCTTACTGCTACTTCAGAGCTGTTATCACTGGTTTGAATTTCTGTGTATCATTGTCTCATTTTTTTCTTGTCATGTTTCATCCTTCTAGTACTAATGATGATTCGTTATAGGTACTACCTCTCATGGCACCTAAAAAAGATCGCGTTTACAAACGTGGGCGTTCTAAATCTGTCGCCCCGTCTGCCCGATTGGTGATAGGCTCTGATGATGAGCATGATCCAGAGTACGTGCCCCCAGGCACTGCTACTATAGCACGAGCTCCACGTGTACCAAGAGCCACGCCCAAGAAGGTGGTGCCCGGCATAGTCACTGCCTCCCAGTCTGATGAGGAGCGCACACTGACCGGCACACCTTCTGGGTCAGCTGCCCAAGACGAAGGAGCATCTGGCTCCTTAGGAGTTTCGTGGTCAGAGGAAGCCTCCGGGTCTGCAGAAGCCTCTGCCCCCGCCACAGCTACACAGTCTGCCTCGATGATGAGGCTGACAGCACTGCCTCCACCCCTGGCTCACCAACTGGAGTCCCTGCCCCGGTCACCGATCAGCCCAACCGGTGGTGTGTCGACGGGCAGTACAAAGTATACTTAGACGCCAAGGTTCTCAATGACAAAGGCGTCATGACACGGACCCTTACACTGGAGAGGCGGGTCCTCACGGGAAGTCTCCCCACCATGCCAGATATTCACACTCTTTTCACCAGACACCGACTGGAGTGGACGGCTCGTTCTTTGGGCCGCTACAGTGAGGAGTTAGTCTGAGAGTTCTATGCCTCTTATGTGGCCACTCTCCGATCACAGATTGATAGGCGATCTGCCCCCGCCAAACAGGCTCCACTTGAGCACGTCCGAGTACGCGGCATACAGGTTGACATCTCCCTACCAGCCATCCGCCGATATCTGTACGGCACGGATGTTGACACCACCAGGACACCTCTCACCGCCGAGTTCGACTACCGGTGGCAAATTGTTAAAGAGGGCCGGTTCTTACGCGAGCTTTCACTGAGAGAGACCACCAAGAGGTGGATGGCCCAGCACTTGTCTATTGATGGAGAGGCTGCGGATTGGGTGATGGAGCCGAAGGGAGCCATCAGGAAGGCCAACTTGACCTTTACGGCCAAGTTTCTTTGGTTGATAGTCCGCCCCCCACTGCTGCTGATAATATAGTCACATGGGATCGTGCAGTTCTGATGGACGCCATGATGGCAGGGTTCGAGGTCGATTTTGCTTGGCTTCTCCAAGCGGTCATGCATGAGAGGGCTTTCAAGATCACCACTACTTACCCTTTTTCTTGCATGATTTTCTCTTTGTGCAGATCCGCAGGTGTGCCCATTTGGCACATTGACCAGCTCAGGACCCCGCAAGGAAATGTTGACATCGGCCTCATCAGGGATGAGGCCAATGAGTTGGCCCCACGCAGAGGGCCTCGCCCAGAGGTGGTCCCACTCGGTGAGAACCTGGCCGATACCATAGAGCATGCTCATGCGGCTTCCAGGCTGTTTCTGCATTCACTGACACTACCCCGATCGAGTCTATCCCGGGTAGTAGCACTGCCCCGAGCTCCTCTCGCTCGGCTCCTTCTGCCACTCTGGTCCCACTTGCTAGGGTCCAGAAACTCGAGGCACAGATGGCTACACTTATGCATCACATCTAGCCTTGGATGCAGAGGACTATTGCTGAGGCAGAGGAGCGCATGGAGCGCAAGATGGCACAGCACACAGAGAGGAAGATCGCAGAGGTACATCAGCATTTAGACGCTTTTGAGTTGCGAGTGCTAGCCCGACCAGCACCTCCGGCGGACATGTCGACCCTTCAGGCTGCGGTTGAGAGTCTGCGGGCTGATCTTGATACGATCCTAGAGGCGAGGGTACCTGAGTCTGAGGCCCCTTCTGCAGAGCCTGCTGATGACACAGTGCTGGCTGCTCTTTTTGCCACTTCTGATGTTCCACCACCTCCCCCACGAGAGCATGCCAAGAGACGCAGGGTCGAGAGGAGGATGAGGCTAGGGCGAGGAAGAAGGAGCGCCGTGAGATGGAGGCTGCGAGGAGAGCCTCGATTGCTGCTGAGGAGGCCCGTAAGCTGAGGGTTATAGAGTTAGCTGTCGGGGCGTCTAGCTCCAAAATTGTCGATTCTGTGGGAGGCACTACTGATGGTGCAGTTGATGCTGAGGACATTACTGAGGATTTCCAGACTACGCAGGGTGTTGGTTCCGATGAACCGAACCAACCAGCTTGCTGATCGCCGGCGCTTAGCGCCTCAGGTTTGCTTCACTTACCTTTCGAGTAGTTTAGCTTTTCTATGCATTGGGGACAATTGCATATCTTTTTGTTGGGGGTGGGGTAAATGGAACGTGAGTACTTGGGTGAATTCTGAGTAGCCCAAGTTCACGATCCTCTTTTGGGGTTTTCTTGCCTGTGTTCTTTTTCCCCAAGAGACTGATTACTTTTATTGTTGAACCGGCATGTCATATCTTATGTACATAGTATAAATCTGAAGCATGATGGCTAAAATAAATATGATATCTCGATAATCAAAATGATGCATGACTAGGCATAGTAAGTGATAATTGTGTGGTTTGAAACATGAAATAAAGATACACTACTGCATGATCTTGAATCTAAGACTTGAACTAGGTGTCTAATAATCTGGGAATGCAAGGAATGTCAAGTGAGTGTGAGGTGAATTCGAATGTCCACCATCAATACTGAGCTAGAACTTGCCTGGTTAGTCTTGCTAAAAGTGAGTCAAAACAATCAATTAGGAAAGGATCATAGGCCCTTGTTCGAAATAGTCAATCATGAGCCTAAAAATAACAGAAAACCAAATGAAGTTAATCCCTTTTTGATCCAAATGAATTGAGCTTAAAATAGATCTTTCTTTTTCACCCCAAATGATCTTCTCTGGGAACAATGTGTTGGCCCTGGTCCCTCCTTGGACATGTGCACCTCAGTTTATGCCAAAAGCATAAGTTGAGGGTGGCTAATGCAGAAAGCAACCTTGTTTTGGCCCTGACCCACCATGGGTATTGTGAACCTTGACTCATGGCAAAATCATGAGTTGAGGGTGGCTGTTATAAGGAAAACCCCGGAAAGTGGGGTTTAAAGAATGAAGAGAAAGAAAGAATAAAACAGGAGTGACTATAAAAAAAATATGAATAAAAAGCAAAATAAAAACAAGAAAAGAGAAAAGTCACTTACACATAAGGATAAGAAAGGGAAAACAGCAAAGTGAAAACAAAATTGAGTAATAGGGTGAAATAAAATGATAACAAGGTGGTTCGCTTAGCCGATATGTCAAGGAGGCAACAAGTCACTAAAGTATACCTAAATACACCCTACCTGACCCTGAGCCTATGTTACAATCTAAAAAAGTCCTATTGTGATCCTAAGAGTTGTATGGCGAACTTGAAGTAGTGAAAATAAGGGCAAGTCTACGGCAATATGTATAAATGAGTTGTGAATTTGTTCTGAGAGTGAGTGTCGAAAAGTGATCCTTATACTCAAACTAAAATCATTGTGTGAAAAATGAGGATGTTATTTGAAGTGAGGACAGGAGTTGCAATACCAAAAATATTAGCATCTCGGTGAGAAATTGAAGAGGATAGGTGTCATTTAATAGTGAAGTCTATGTCATGGTCTGATTATACACAAGTCAATGCCTAATAGTGATACCATGCATGAACATAATGAGAATAATCGGGATTGATAGCCAAATGATTGCGAAAGTTAAAATATGGATACTTTTGTACAAAGATTTTGTAGTGAGTCATAGTGCGTCGCTTGAGGACAAACAACGAATTTAAGTTGAGGGTGTTGATGTACCGTGGTTTTACGGTATTTCTAATGCTTTTTCCTTAAGTTTAGTGTGTGTCGAAAGCCTCTTTGTGTTGATTTTTATGTAAGTTTCTCTTTGTTTGCAGAAAATATGTCCAAGGATGAACGCGGAAGTTTTTGAGAAAGAAATGCAGAAGAGACCACCTACGGAATCCATGACGGTCCGTCGAGGCTGTGACGGTCCGTAGGTGGCATCGTAGTGAAGGGAGAAGTTGCTGAAGGAAAATGGGGAAGTCTGACTAAGTGTGGGATTACGAAAGTCCATGACGGACCGTCATAGCCACGATGGTCCATCCTGCTTGTTCGTCGCGATGATCAGAGAAGTAGTCCCAGTACCCAAATTCCAAGAAGTTCAAGTATTTTGGAACGAAGATCCTCGACGGACCGTCGTGCTTGAAACGGTCCATCATACCTGTCCGTCGAGGGGATTGAAGAAAGCAACAGAAGAATGTGTGAAGTATGGGACGACGGAGGCTATGACGGTCCGTCGTGTCCATGACGGTCCATCACGTGGTCCGTCGACCCAGACGCGTTTTGACAGATTTTTAGTAAATAGAATCCTTATTTGATTAGATTTTGTTTTTATTATAAATAGTTGGAAAAACCTCGTTTTGGGGGTTAGACTTTCTGGATAATTTTTAGTTTTTAGTTCTTCTATTATAGTATTGGATTCTCGATTTTGGTAATTAAGATACTTTTTCGGGAATTGATTATTGGTGATTTTGTTGATTATTCAAGTTAAATGCTGGGAAACTATTTGTTTTCATAAAAGTAAGTGCATGAATTCTTCCATTAACAATATGAATTGTGTAATTATGAACATGGGTAACTAAACCTCATAGCTAGGGTTGTGGGAACCATGGGTGAATAACAAGGTAAAAATCTAACTAAAATAACAATTCTAGAATGGTGTCTTGCATGTATTGATAATTCTTTCGTGTAGAAGTCTTTTTAACGGATGGCCAACGTTAGAACTCGCCTTAATGCTACTTGCCGGACCAAGGAGGTAGATAATAGGAAAAGAATTATCAACATAGATTTAGTGTAGACTATCTAATAGGCTAGTATTGGTTGGTACGAGTTAATAACTTAGTCAAATACCGAATACGATGTTTAATATGAGGTAAAGATAAGGGTTAGTATAGCAACACACGTAGCCGGACCAAGGTGCGGAGTGAAATTCTCTAGATGCCGGACCAAGGATTTAGAGATACATAACTTATCACTTTACATGCAAGATATTAGGATAGAATTGTTGTAGTTAGATTTACCAAGTTAGGAACCTGTGGGGAACACTTAAGCCCTAGTTACTTTTATAATTTGATTTAACTCCGAAAGCTGAATCTGTTAGTTGTTCATTTTAATTTAGTTAATCAGTTTCATTAATTTAGAAATAAAACCCCCCTTTTTGTCTTTTGTTTTCTCAAAAAATAGTTGGCTAAATAATAGTAATAATAGAATAAAGTTAAGTCTGAACTATTTTCCTTGTGGGATCGATCTCAACCTCATTAGTTGGGTTCTTTACTTGATACGACCGCTTTACTTTTTATTTGAGAAGTAAATTTGAGCGTATCAAATTTTGGCTCCGCTGCCGGGGAAAGTAGCTTTTAGATTAACTTAAACTTATTACTAAAGTTTAGTCAATATTTTCCTGATTTTACTTTTTCTGTTGTTTTTGATATTTTTTCCAGAAATAACGTCCTTGTATACCAAATACACGGAGAGGAAGATAACCCTTGTTTCCCTACGATCACGAGTTAGAGCGTACAATATGCAATATGAATCGAAACTTGGGTATAAATGATGATGATCCAAACCAGAACATCCCAGCTCTGTTTGATGCTCATGGTCGATTATTATCTGAGAATCCTGGTCAAGGTGCACAAAGGGGACAAAATCCTGCTCCACGTCCTCAAGAATACTACAGAGGTTATGATAATATTGCAGATTCTGATGGGCCACTTGTCTTGCCCTCTCTACCAGAAGGTCACACCTTTGTAGTCACTAGTAGTCTAATGCAAATGCTCACGGCTAGAGGTTTGTTTTCAGGACTACCGTCTGAGGACCCAAATGCCCATATAGCTAAGGTAAGGGCAGTGTGTAAAAGTTGTGTAGGGAGGCCTGATTTGAATTTGGATGTAATAGGGCTAAGAGTATTTCCTCTCTCACTGACGGGAGAGGCTGCTATTTGGTTCTCTGAGCTCCCTTATAACTCAATTTTCACTTGGAACCAACTAAGGGACGTTTTCTTAGCACGTTACTACCCGGTCTCCAAGAAACTAAATCACAAAGACAGAGTGAACAACTTTGTGGCACTACCAGGAGAGTCAGTTAGCAGTTCTTGGGATAGGTTCACTTCATTTTTGATAAGTGTCCCCAATCACCACATAGATGATGAGTCACTGAAAGAATATTTCTACCGGGGACAGGATGATAATAATAAAGCGGTATTGGATACTATAGCAGGTGGTTCTTATGGGGAGTGTCCTTATGCTGAAATTGCCGAAAAATTAGAGAAACTCTCCCAGAATAATAAAGCATGGAGTACTAGGAAATCAGATACTGGAGAAATACTTTTGCAGTGCAATCCACACACAACCCAGCCACAGATGAGATTCGTGAAGAGATGACACAGATGAGAACTGAGCTTGGGTTGGTGTTAAAACATGTCACTTGGGGTGCAGAAAAGATAAACGCAATGAACTACTTGTCTAAACCACCACCACCAACTGATGAATATTATTATGAGGAAGATTCCTATGCAGTAAATGATCAGACGGGGGGTTTCCGACCGAATGCCCAAGGCTCCAATCAGGAGAATTGGCACCAAGGTCAAGGGAATCAAGGTCGGAACTATGGTAACTACAACCGTGAGGGTAATTATGTCCATAATAGAAATTACAACCGCGACAACAACTTCAACAGGGGTAACTATAGTAACAGAAATGATAGGAGTGGAGGTAGTATGGCGCGAGTTGAGGATATGTTGCACAAGATGAGGAGGAGGTTCGATGCTAGTGATGAGCACACCAAAGAGTTAAGGAGTGATGTAGCGGGTATTGGACAGAAAGTCGATACACATGCCATATCAATTAAGCAGCTTGAATTGCAAATGGCTCAATTATCTGCAAATGGCTCAATTATCTGCAACTGTGAGCACACGGCAACCGGGCACTCTTCCTAGAAACACTGTCCAAAATCCAAAAAATGATGGACACTGTATGGCAATTACTACTCGTGGTGGTAAACAAACTGTTGACCCACCTATGCCGTCTATTGTGGAAAAGGTGATGAGAGATAATGATAAAGTGGTAGAGGTTAGTGATGAAGTAGAAGATAATACTGAAAAAGATACTGAAGTGCCTAAACAGGTAACTCCCATGCCTAGACCACCCCCCCCTTTCCTCAAAGATTAGTGAAAAAGACCGAGGATGGTAAATATAGGCGTTTTATAACAATGTTGAAGCAACTTTCTATCAATGTCCCTTTGGTAGAAGCTCTTGAACAAATGCCCGGTTATGCCAAGTTTGTGAAAGATTTGGTTACAAAGAAAAGATCGGTCACTTTTGAGGATGATGACAGAATGCAGCATTGTAGTGCTATTGCTACAACGTCTTTAGTACAAAAGAAAGAAGATCCGGGTGCATTCACTATTTCTTGTACAATTGGGTTATTACATTTTGCGAAAGCATTATGTGATCTGGGGGCAAGCATAAATCTCATGCCCCTCTCGATTTACAAGAAGTTGGGTTTGGGTGAGCCAAAGCCCACTGCGATGCGTCTACTGATGGCCGATAGAACAGTAAAAAGGCCTATAGGGATACTCCATGATGTGCTAGTAAAAGTGGAGTCATTCATATTTCCGGCAGATTTTGTTATTCTTGATTGTGAAGTCGATTTTGAGGTGCCTATTATTCTTGGGAGGCCATTCCTTGCTACGGGTAGAGCTTTAGTTGATATGGAAAAGGGGCAGATGAAATTTTGGTTGAACAATGAAGAAGTGACTTTCAACATTTGTAGGTCCATGCGGTAGAGTGGTGAGCTCCAATCGGTATCTGCCATATCCTACAAAGTTGGTGAATCACCCGAGACACAAATAGAAGAACGTCTAGGTGTAGAAGCACTGGCAACAGTGATAATGAATTTTGATAATGAATGCATTGAAGAGTATGGGTCATTAGTCGCTGCTCTTGATCGTGGTAATGTTCGGTTTAAACCGAAGAAATATGAGCTAGACATGAAGAATCGCGAGTCTCCACCCGCTAAACCATCCATAGAGGAGGCTCCAAAGCTAGAACTAAAAGCTCTCCCACCTCATCTCAGGTATGAATTCTTAGGAAACGGTGACACATTGACGGTAATCATTGCATCATATCTGAATGAACAACAAGTTGAGAGTTTGGTCAAAGTGCTAAAAAGGTTCAAAAGAGCTATTGGGTGGACCATTGCGGACATTATTGGGATCCCTCCTGGTATTTGTTCTCATAAAATCCAACTCATGCCCGATCATAAGCCAAGTATTAGCAATAGAGACGCTTAAATCCACCTATGAAAGAGGTCGTGAAGAAGGAAATCATAAAATGGTTGGATGCTGGAATAATATATCCGATTGCCGATAGTAGTTGGGTCTGCCCTGTTCAGTGTGTACCTAAGAAAGGGGGAATGACTGTGGTCCCCAATGAAAAACATGAACTTGTTCCAATGAGGCCGGTGACTGGATGGAGGGTGTGTATGGATTACAAGAAATTAAATGCATGGACCAAAAAGGACCATTTTCCCATGCCCTTCATGGATCAGATGTTGTATAGACTCGCTGGAAAAGGGTGGTACCATTTTCTTGATGGTTATTCAGGGTATAATCAGATTTCTATTGCACCAGAAGATCAAGAGAAGACCACTTTTACTTGTCTATATGGGACCTTTGCGTTCAAGAGAATACCGTTTGGGTTGTGCAATGCACCCGCCACATTTCAGAGATGTATGATGTCAATATTCTCCGACATGGTAGAAGATACTATTGAGGTTTTTATGGATGATTTTTCTGTGGTTGGTGAATCATTCGAGCGATGTTTGAGCCATTTATCTGAGGTTCTTAAGAGATACGAAGACTGCAATTTAGTACTCAATTGGGAAAAATGCCATTTCATGGTCAAAGAAGGTATTGTTTTGGGCCATCGTATTTCAGAAAAAGGCATAGAAGTTGATCGAGCCAAAGTCGAGGTGATAGAAAGACTTCCTCCACCTAACTCTGTAAAAGGTGTGAGAAGCTTTCTTGGACATGCAGGTTTTTACAGGAGATTCATCAAAGATTTCTCAAAAATTGCACATCCATTGTGCAAACTGCTGGAGAAAGATTGTAAATTTTATTTTGATGAATCCTGTCTTAAAGCATTCGGTGATCTAAAAGAAAAATTGGTATCAGCACCTATCATTATTTCTCCGGATTGGAGCAGTCCATCTGAGGTGATGTGTGATGCGAGTGGGGTTGCCCTTGGTGTGGTATTGGGACAAAGAAGGGACAAAATCCTTCATCCCATTTACTATGCTAGTAAAGCCCTCAATGAAGCTCAGAAGAACTATACAGTAACTGAACAAGAGCTCCTTGCAGTAGTATTTGCTTTTGAAAAATTTCGCTCCTATTTGCTAGGTACTAGAGTTATAGTGCATACTGACCATTCAGCCCTGAGATATTTGATGGCAAAGAAGGATGTGAAACCGAGGTTAATTCGTTGGGTATTACTATTGCAAGAATTTGACTTTGAGGTAAGGGATAGAAAAGGGACCGAAAATCAAGTTGCTCATCACTTGTCCCGTTTAGAAGATGAAGCTATGAGAGAGTTGGGGGATAAGACTGATATTGATGACACGTTCCCCGATGAGCATGTATTGGCTGCCTCACAAGACCTGATTCCATGGTTCGCAGATTTTGCGAACTACTTAGCTAGTGATATTTTTCCATCGGACTTGTCTTTTCATCAAAGGAAAAAGTTCATGTACGATGTGAAGAAGTTCTTTCGGGATGAACCATACTTATACAGGAGCTGTGCTGATGGGCTTATTCAGCGTTGTGTGCCACAAGTTGAGATGTTGAGTGTTTTAGAGGCATGCCATTCCTCACCCTTTGGTGGACATCATAGTGGTGTCCGGACTGCTCATAAGATCTTACAATGTGGTTACTATTGGCCAACTATTCATCAAGATGCTCATGAGTTCACCAAAGCATGTGATAGATGCCAAAGAGATGGCGGCATTTCAAGAAAGCAAGAGCTCCCTCTAAACCCCATTCTTGTGATTGAGTTATTTGATGTTTGGGGTATTGACTTTATGGGTCCGTTTGTGAGTTCTCATGGAATGAAGTATATTTTAGTAGCAGTTGATTATGTATCTATGTGGGTGGAAGCCATCGCCCTTGCAAACAATGAGGGGAAGAGTGTCACTGCATTCTTGAAAAAGAATATATTCTCTCGATTTGGTACCCCACGGGCAATTATTAGTGATGGGGGATCCCACTTTTGCAACAAATTGTTCAAGGGATTATTGGAGAAATATGGGGGCCATAATGTGGCCACTCCTTACCATCCTCAACCTAGTGGGCAAGTAGAAGTATCAAATAGGGAGATCAAACAGATTTTGTCAAAAACAGTGAACGCTAGTAGAACAGATTGGTCAAGGAGGCTTGATGATGCTCTTTGGACTTACCGGACAGCGTATAAGACTCCCATAGGTATGTCCCCATACCAACTAGTATATGGGAACATGTCATCTTCCGGTTGAATTAGAGCATAAAGCCATGTGGGCTATGAAGAAGTTAAAAATGGACTGGAACGAAGCTGCAGAACAACGGTTAAATGGGTTAAATGAACTTGATGAATTTCGCCTAAAGGCTTATGAAAGATCAGCCCTCTACAAAGAAAAGATGAAGAAGTACCATGACCTAAAAATCGAGAAACGAGAGTTTATGATTGGGGATTCGGTGCTTTTATTCAACTCTAGATTGCGCTTATTTCCGGGCAAGCTAAAGTCCAAATGGACTGGCCCTTACTTGATCACCCAACTATTCCCTCATGGAGCGGTTGAGTTGGAGAACAAGAAAGGTGTGCGGTTTAAGGTGAACGGACAACGTCTCAAAATCTATATAGGTCATGCGGAATCGGCGAATGAGGTGATTGAGGCATATCATCTTGATGAAGTCTGAGTAATCGAGTGTCCTCAGTCGTGCCGCGACATTAAATCAGGCGCTGGTTGGGAGGCAACCCAATATTTATCATCTAACCACTTTATAGTTTTTCTTTCCAGTAACGGTAGCATTTTCTATTAATGGGTTATAAATTTTCAGGTAGCACATCTCCAGGAAGTTTTGCAGAAAAATTACTCTGCCACATTCACTGAAGGATACATCGATGGACCGTCACGCCTGTGACGGACCATCGCATGACTCCGTCGTGCCAGGTACGCTCTTTAGTGTTTTTTTTAAGAATTAGGGCACATGCGACGGACCCTATGATGGACCGTCACATCTTCGACGGACCGTTATCGGGGTTTCGTCACTTCATTACCCGGCTACCCGACCCGACCCGGCTAAAGAATTTCAAAAGTTTTTAAACGTTTAAAACCCCCCACCCCTTCATTAATCAGTTTTCTTTCCCTCTTTCCCCCATTTCCTCCCCTTTCAACTTCTTTCTCTTCCCAAATTCCCCACATTCTCCCATTTTCCATCCCAAATCTCCCTTCTTGGTCGGAGTCTGCTGCTGTGCTTCTCAGTTTTCTCGATTGGGTGCCATCACTTTCGTATTGTTTTCTCCTCTTCCAAGGTATGTGTTTCTGAAACTCTACCCATTTACTCTTCTTTTTTTTGTTATTTTTCTTTATTATTAGCATATGGGCCTTTGGTCTTTGAATATATATGTCTAACTTAGGTTATTAATTCCACAAAATGCCTGGATAAAACTAGAGTAATTAGGGCTTTAGAATTGTAAATTTGATAGGTATTTAGGTTAAAGAGCATTAGAGAAATGTTGGGTCTTTGGTATGAATCACATGGGGTGAATGTGGCATCCCCAGTTCTGTCTCTGAATGACAGCACAAAAACCCAATGACGGACCGTCGTACCCACGACGGTCCGTCCTGCACAACTGTCGTATTGGTCAGCGACCCTTGTCCTAAGGGTCTCAACACTTTTTCTAAGTGTCCACTGACGGACACATGTGACGGACCGTCATACCCACGACGGTCCATCCTGCACAACCGTCGTGATGGTCAGAGACCCCTATCCTAAGGGTCTCAACACTTTTTCTAACTGTCCACTGACGGACACATGTGACGGACCGTCATACCCACGACGGTCTGTCCTGCACAACCGTCGTGACGGTCAGAGACCCCTATCCTAAGGGTCTCAACACTTTTTCTAAGTGTCCACTGACGGACACATGTGACGGACTGTCATACCCACGACGGTCTGTCCTGCACAACCGTCGTATCGGTCAGAGACCCCTATCCTAAGGGTCTCCACACTTTTACTAAGTGTCCACTGACGGACACATGTGATGGACCATCATACCCACAACGGCCCGTCCTGAATAACAGTTGTATCAGTCAGAGACCTTCCTTCTGATACACTATATTGCTAAGTATTACATGACGGACCGCAGGACGGTCCGTCATACGCATGACGGGCCGTCACTAGGTCCGTCGTTCCTTACTGCTACTTCAAAGCTGTTATCACTGGTTTTAATTTCTGTGTATTATTGTCTCATTTTTTTCTTGTCATGTTTCATCCTTCTAGTACTAATAATGATTCGTTACAGGTACTACCTCTCATGGTACCTAAACAAGATCGCGTTTACGCACGTGGGCGTTCTAAATCTGTCTGCCCGATTGGTGATAGGCTCTGATGATGAGTATGATCCATAGTACGTGCCCCAGGCACTGCTACTACAGCACGAGCTTCACGTGTACCGAGAGCCACGCCCATGAAGGTGGCGCCCGGCGTAGTCACTGCCTCCCAGTCTGATGAGGAGCGCACACTGACCGACACACCTTCTGGGTCAGCTGCCCAAGACGAAGGAGCATCTGGCTCCTTAGGAGTTTCGTGGTCAGAGGAAGCCTCCGGGTCCGTAGAAGCCTCTGCCCCCGCCACAGCTACACAGTCTGCCTCGGATGATGAGGCTGACAGCACTGACTCCACCCCTGGCTCACCAACTGGAGTCCCTGCCCTGGTCGCCGATCAGCCCAACCGGTGGTGTTTTGACGGGCAATACAAAGTATACTTAGACGCCAAGGTTCTCAATGACAAAGGCGTCATGAGACGGACCCTTACACTGGAGAGGCGGGTCCTCACGGGAAGTCTCCCCACCAAGCCAGATATTCACACTCTTTTCACCAGACACCGGCTGGAGTGGACGGCTCGTTCTTTGTGCCGCTACAGTGAGGAGTTAGTCTGAGAGTTCTATGCCTCTTATGTGGCCACTCTCCGATCACAGATTTATAGGCGGTCTGCCCCCGCCAAACAGGCCCCATTTGAGCACGTCCGAGTACGCGGCATACAGGTTGACATCTCCCTACCAGCCATCCGCCGATATCTGTACGGCACGGATGTTGACACCACCAGGACACCTCTCACTGCCGAGTTCGACTACCGATGGAAAATTGTTAAAGAGGGTTTGTTCTTACGCGAGCCTTCGCTGAGAGAGACCACCAAGAGGTGGATGGCCCAGCACTTGTCTATTGATGGAGAGGCTGCGGATTGGGTGATGGAGCCGAAGGGAGCCATCAGGAAGGCCAACTTGACCTTTACGGCCAAGTTTCTTTGGTTGATAGTCCGCCATTGTCTCTCCCCCACTGCTGCTGATAATATAGTCACATGGGATCGTGCAGTTCTTATGGCCGCCATGATGGCAGGGTTCAAGGTCGATTTCGCTTGGCTTCTCCAAGCGGTCATGCATGAGAGGGCTTTCAAGATCACCACTACTTACCCTTTTCCTTGCATGATTTTCTCTTTGTGCAGATCCGCAGGTGTGCCCATTTGGCACATTGACGAGCTCAGGACCACGCAAGGAAATGTTGACATCGGCCTCATCAGGGATGGTCCCACTCGGTGAGAACCTGGCCGATACCATAGAGCATGCTCATGCGGCTTCCCAGGCTGCTTCTGCACACACTGACACTACCCCGGTCAAGTCTATCCCGGGTAGTAGCACTGCGCCGAGTTCCTCTCGCTCGGCTCCTTCCGCCACTCTAGTCCCACTTACTAGGGTCCAGAAACTTGAGGCACAGATGGCTACACTTCTGCATCACATCCAGACTTGGATGCAGAGGACTATTGCTAAGGCAGAGGAGCGCATGGAGCGCAAGATGTCACAGCACACATAGAGGAAGATCGCAGAGGTACATCAGCGTTTAGACGCTTTTGAGTTGCGAGTGCTAGCCCGACCAGCACCTCTGTCAGACATGTCGACCCTTCAGGCTGCGGTTGAGAGTCTGCGGGCTGATCTTGATACGATCCTAGAGGCGAGGGTACATGAGTCTGAGGCCCCTTCTGCAGAGCCTGCTGATGACACAGTGATGGCTGCTCTTTTTGCCACTTCTGATATTCCACCACCTCCCCCACGAGAGCATGCCAAGAGACGCAGGGGTCGAGAGGAGGATGAGGCAAGGGCGAGGAAGAAGGAGCGTCGTGAGATGGAGGCTGCGAGGAGAGCCTCGATTGCTGCCGAGGAGGCCCGTAAGTTGAGGGTTGTAGAGTTAGCTGCCGGGGCGTCTAGCTCCAAAATTGTCGATTCTGTGGGAGGCACTACTGATGGTACTGTTGATGCTGAGGACATTACTGAGGATGTCCAGACTACGCAGGGAGTTGGTTCCGGTGAACCGGACCAACCAGCTTGCTGATCGCTGGCGCTTAGCGCCTCAGGTTTGCTTCACTTACCTTTCGAGTAGTTTAGTTTTTCTATGCATTGGGGACAATTGCATATCTTTTTGTTGGGGGTGGGGTAAATGGAACGTGAGTACTTGGGTGAATTCTGAGTAGACCAAGTTCAGATCCTCTTTTGGGGTTTTCTTGCCTGTGTTCTTTTTCCCCAAGAGACTGATTACTTTTATTGTTGAACCGGCATGTCATATCTTATGTACATAGTATAAATATGAAGCATGATGGCTAAAATAAATATGATATCTCGATAATCAAAATGATGCATGACTAGGCATAGTAAATGATAATTGTGTGGTTTGAAACATGAAATAAAGATACACTACTGCATGATCCTGAATCTAAGACTTGAACTAGGTGTCTAATAATCTGGGAATGCAAGGAATGTCAAGTGAGTGTGAGGTGAATTCGAATGTCCACCATTAATACTGAGCTAGAACTTGCCTGGTTAGTCTTGCTAAAAGTGAGTCAAAACAATCAATTAGGAAAGGATCATAGGCCCTTGTTCGAAATAGTCAATCATGAGCCTAAAAATAACAGAAAACCAAATGAAGTTAATCCCTTTTTGATCCAAATGAATTGAGCTTAAAATAGATCTTTCTTTTTCACCCCAAATGATCTTCTGTGGAAACAATGTGTTGGCCCTGGCCCCTCCTTGGACATGTGCACCTCAGTTTATGCAAAAGCATAAGTTGAGGGTAGCTAATGCAGAAATCAACCTTGTTTTGGCCCTGACCCAACCATGGGTATTGTGAACCTTGACTCATGGCAAAATCATGAGTTGAGGGTGGCTGTTATAAGGAAAACCCTGGAAAGTGGGGTTGAAAGAATGAAGAGAAAGAAAGAATAAAACAGAAGTGACTAAAAAAAATATGAATAAAAATCAAAATAAACACAAGAAAAGAGAAAAGTCATTTACACATAAGGATAAGAAAGGGAAAACAGCAAAGTGAAAACAAAATTGAGTAATAGGGTGAAATAAAATGATAACAAGGTGGTTCGCTTAGCCGATATGTCAAGGAGGGCAACAAGTCAGTAAAGTATACCTAAATACACCCTACCTGACCCTGAGCCTATGTTACAATCTAAAAAAAAGTCCTATTGTGATCCTAAGAGTTGTATGGCGAACTTGAAGTAGTGAAAATAAGGGCAAACCTATGGCAATATGTATAATTGAGTTGTGAATTTGTTTTGAGAGTGAGTGTCGAAAAATGATCCTTATACTCAAACTAAAATCATTGTGTGAAAAATGAGGATGTTATTTGAAGTGAGGACAGGAGTTGAAATACCAGAAATATTAGCATCTCGGTGAGAAATTGAAGAGGATAGGTATCATTGCATAGTGAGTCTGGGTCATGGTTTGATTCTACACAAGTCAATGCCTAATAGTGATACCATGCATGAACATAATGAGAATAATCGGGATTGATAGCCAAATGATTGCGGAAGTTAAAATATGGATACTTTTGTACAAAGATTTTGTAGTGAGTCAGAGGGCGTCGCTTGAGGACAAACAACGAATTTAAGTTAAGGGTGTTGATGTACCGTGGTTTCACGGTATTTCTAATACTTTTTCCTTAAGTTTAGTGTGTGTCGAAAGCCTTTTTGTGTTGATTTTTATGTAAGTTTCTCTTTGTTTACAGAAAATCTGTTCAAGGATGAACGCGGGAGTTTTTGAGAAAGAAATGCAGAAGAGACCACCTACGGAATCCATGACAGTCCATCGAGGCTGTGACGGTCCGTAGGTGGCATCGTAGTGAAGGGAGAAGTTGCTGAAGGAAAATGGGGAAGTATGACTAAGTGTGGGATTACGGAAGTCCATGACGGACCGTCATAGCCACGACGGTCCATCCTGCTTGTTCGTCGCGATGATCAGAGAAGTAGTCCCATTACCCAAATTCCAAGAAGTTCAAGTATTTTGGAACGAAGATCCTCGACGGACCGTCGTGCTTGAAACGGTCCATCATACCTGTCCGTCGAGGGGATTGAAGAAAGCAACAGAAGAATGTGTGAAGTATGGGACGACGGAGGCTATGACGGTCCGTCGTGTCCATGACGGTCCATCATGTGGTCCGTCGACCCAGACGCGTTTTGACAGATTTTTAGTAAATAGAATCCTTATTTGATTAGATTTTGTTTTTATTATAAATAGTTGGAAAAACCTCGTTTTGGTGGTTAGACTTTCTGGATAATTTTTAGTTTTTAGTTCTTCTATTATAGTATTGGATTCTCGATTTTGGTAATTAAGATACTTTTTCGGGAATTGATTGTTGGTGATTTTGTTGATTATTCAAGTTAAATGCTGGGAAACTATTCGTTTTCATAAAAGTAAGTGCATGAATTCTTCCATTAACAATATGAATTGTGTAATTATGAACATGGGTAACTAAACCTCATAGCTAGGGTTGTGGGAACCATGGGTGAATAACAAGGTAAAAATCTAACTTAAATAACAATTCTAGAGTGGTGTCTTGCATGTATTGATAATTCTTTCGTGTAGAAGTCTTTTTAACGGATGGCCAACGTTAGAACTCGCCTTAATGCTACTTGCCGGACCAAGGAGGTAGATAATAGGAAAAGAATTATCAACATAGATTTAGTGTAGACTATCTAATAGGCTAGTATTGGTTGGTACGAGTTAATAACTTAGTCAAATACCGAATACGATGTTTAATATGAGGTAAAGATAAGGGTTAGTATAGCAACACACGTAGCCGGACCAAGGTGCGGATTGAAATTCTCTAGATGCTGGACCAAGGATTTAGAGATACATAACTTATCACTTTACATGCAAGATATTAGGATAGAATTGTTATAGTTAGATTTACCAAGTTAGGAACCTGTGGGGAACACTTAAGCCCTAGTTACTTTTATAATATGATTTAACTCCGAAAGCTGAATCTGTTAGTTGTTCATTTTAATTTAGTTAATCAGTTTCATTAATTTAGAAATAAAACCCCCCTTTTTGTCTTTTGTTTTCTCGAAAAATAGTTGGCTAAATAATAGTAATAATAGAATAAAGTTAAGTCTAAACTATTTTCCTTGTGGGATCGATCTCAACCTCATTAGTTGGGTTCTTTACTTGATACGACCGCTTTACTTCTTATTTGAGAAGTAAATTTGAGCGTATCAGGAGGTGACGGCGTACTTAGGTACCAGGACAGGCTGTGTGTACCAGATGTGGATGATTTGTGGACCAGGATTGTTGTAGAGGCCCATGGTTCCAGATATTCCATACATCCAGGTTCCACTTAGATGTATCATGATCTTAAGCAGATTTATTGTTGGGATGGCATGAAGAAGGACATTGCAGAATATGTGGCCTAGTGTTCTAATTGTCAGCAGGTTAAGGCAGAACATCTTAAGCCTGGTGGTCTTACTCAGATTATTGAGGTTCCGACTTGGAAGTGGGAGGCCATTAATATGGACTTCGTGATTGGTCTTCCGAGGACTAGGAGACAGCATAACTCCATATGGGTTATTGTGGACAGGATGACTAAGTCTGCTCACTTTATCTCTGTGAAGTCTACTTACAGAGCTGAGGATTATGCGAGACTCTATATTGATGAGATTGTGATATGGCATGTGATTTCTTTGTCTATCATTTTAGATAGAGGAGCTCAGTTCACTTCACATTTCTGGAGATCCTTCCAAAAGAGCTTAGGCACGCAGGTAAAGCTTAGTACTGCCTTTCATCCTCAGACTGATGGGCAGGCAGACCACACCATTCAAACATTGGAGGACATGTTGAGAGCGTGTGTGATTGACTACAGGGGTAGTTGGGATGACCATCTGCCTTTGATAGAGTTCTCGTATAATAATAGCTATCACTCCAGCATTAGGATGGCACCGTTTGAGGCACTGTATGGTAGGAGGTGTAGATCTCCAGTTGGGTGGTTCGAGGTTGGAGAGTCATCCATTTTGGGTCCAGGGATCATTCATGAAGCCTTAGAGAAGGTCAGGGTGATTAGGGACAGGTTGGCTACTGCTTATAGTCGGCAGAAGTCATATGCAGATAACAGAAAACGACCCTTAGAGTTTGATGTTGGTGACCAGGTCTATTTGAATATATCACCTATGAAGGGGGTGATGAGGTTTGGCAGGAAAAGGAAGTTGAGTCCGAGGTATGTTTGGCCATATGATATCCTACAGCGTGTAGGTGAGGTGGCCTACGAGTTGGCATTGCCTGCAGAGCTAGCTTCTGTTTATCCAGTCTTTCATGTCTCTATGTTAAAGAAGTGCCTGGGTGATCCAGCATCGATTCTACCTGTGGAAGGTTTGGGGGTCGATGAAGACTTATCCTACGAGGAGGTACCTGTTGAGATCTTAGACAGACAGGTCAAGCGGCTGAGGAACAAGGAGATTGCCACAGTGAAGGTATTGTGGAGGAATCATCTTGTTGAGGGTGCTACGTGGGAGGCCGAGGCCGATATGAGATCCTGCTACCCTCATCTTTTCAGCTCTTGAGGTTAGACTTCCTACTCTTAAGTCTAAGTTTCCTTATCTCTCCATTCTTTGTTGCTATTGCTTGACTGTGCATAGTGATTATGTTATGTTATGACTGGCATTGTGCTAGATAGTTAGTAGTGTCATTCAGGGACGAATGTTCCTAAGGGGGGATAATGTAACAACCCTAAAAATGGATATGATAAGTAATGCTTAATGTGTCTAGAATGCCTACGATTAGACCGGGTTCACACGGATTGATGCGCGTAGAAACAGACCTCTGAACCCTTGCTACAGCCAATCCAACTAACTTGGGGAGTTAGTTGAGCTAGTAAAGGTTGGGTCCAGCCATGTAGGGCTCTCGAATACGAAGATTTACTCGAAGGAGTCTTTACCGGACTTAAAAAGGGAAAATCTTAGGTTTGGAGGGTCTAGGGGTAAAATGATCTTTTTCCAAGATAAGGGTAGTATCGTAATTACCCTAAATATATAATTAATTATTTAATTAATAAGGTGGAGGGGCATTTTGGGGAGAGAGGGCCGAAATTGGCTTTTTGAGTGAAGTCTTGCTCCACCCGGGTTCAAACCTAGGTGAAAGCGATGATTTAAATTGTTTTTATTTAAGTTGGTAAATTAATTTAATTAATTAATATTTATTATTTATTAGCTGATTTAAAATAAAAGGGAAATCAGATTTTTACCATTTAATAAAACCTTATTTGACTAAGTCCTAAACTAGACTCCTAAGCCTAAGAAACCTCTCACCTCTCACGTCTATTTCTCACTTTCACGATCAAACCAACTCTCATTCACGTTCTCTCTGCCAAATAACGTACAAGAACAGAAGATAAACCAAAGTTCTTCACACTTGAAGAACTCTCAACAAAAGATAAAAACAAACGGCTAATCAATCAAGTTAGGCAAAGAGAGGGTTTTTCCGTCGAAAGTTTGGTGTTGAAACCTTGATTGGACGTAAGTTTTGGAGAAGGTTTGGGCATCAACTTCAAGGCTTGAACGTCATAAAAGGTATGGGTTATCTTCTCTCTTAGTCCCTTTCCCAAGAGACCCCTTACAGTTCAGTATATTCTAATCCGAAAACTAGGATTGTTCCCCGTTGCATGTCCCTGTCACTAGCTCCCATTGATTCGTAGGTTGGGTATGTTTGCTGGTAGATATTTGGCATGTAATGTGTTTTCGTGATGAATATGTTAATGAATGTGTGTTTGGAATCGTATAAATGACAATCTATGTTTTCCGAAAATATGTGCATGTGTGTGAAATGTTGGCCGTGACCTATGACTCTCGGGTATAAGGCTCAAAAATATATAATGTTATGGTTGTATTCTTACGTGCACAAATTTATGTAAATCGTGATGTTCATATTAAGTGTAATATGGCTGATTTGAGGAATAAACTCTTGGCTATATGAATCCATGAATATGCACCTAAAGACGTTCTAAATGAACCATGAAATATCCCTAAGAACTAACGTGTAACTTGATGAAAAAGATGCTAAAGAATTTACAAAATTTCCAGCTATAAGTTGATGAATTTCGGTCAAGTTGAAGTAGTTCAAAATGCTTTGAAAAATGAATTAAAACAAGTGAGGTCATGGAGGATCGAACCGTGACCTCACCTTGTTAAAATCATGAAAATAAGTAAGTTAAAATAATGTGGTGAGGGAGATTCGAACCGTGTTCTTGGCTGGAAAATGAAATTATGAAAATAAGAAATGAGAGGAGTGGGATTCGAACCCACAACCTCTCAGTCAGACTTAAGGAATTTAAAAGAAAATAAATGTTGAGGCGTGTGGGAATCGGACCCATGACCTCTAAGCTGATTAAGGGAATTAAAGAGAAAAATAAAGTGAGGCTATGGGGATTCGATCCCACACCCTCATGGTTAACTCAGAAAAAGTCAAGGAAAAAGAAATTAAAATAAAAGGGGATGTGGGGGTTCGATCCCACAAACCCTCGATCAAGAAAGAGAAAGTCTAAAGAAAAGAAATTAAAAGGAAATGAAGGTATTGGGGCTCGACCTTGGGTCCCCAAGCCGTGTGGATTAAACCAAAATAAATAAAAATGTAAGTGTTGTCCAATGGATTCGAAATCGGGTTCCCTAGCCCAAATTCCGTATTGATGCATAAGTCATACGTGAATAAATGTTCAAAAATAATGTTGCCTACATAGATCGAAATCGAAATCTTGGCATACTTACAAGATGCATAAGTCTTGTACCACATAATTTTAGGAAAATATGAATCACTTAAACGAACTATGAATGAAGCCTCATGGCTTGTATGTATAGACTCATAAGTCTATCATACCTTTAGAAGTAAGTGAACCTAAGATGTATGTAATAAAATGATGAGATGAACAATGAATGATGAGACCCTAGAAGGGTTAAGAAAGAGTGTGAAACAAACTAAATGGCCAAGTGCATTGGCACATGATGAAGTGAACATTCACGTAAAATGGGGTAAGTAAATATGAAGAGCAAATGTGCTAAAGTTAATGAATGTGGTGACAACATGATAAGAGGCTAATGTGAAATGTAAGAGCAATCTCAAATGAGCCTAAATAAATGTTACCAACACGTACTCACCTATGAGAGTGTAAAGTTAATGAAGAGACCAGTCTCTATGAACACTCTACTGAAAGTATTGAGATTAATGTGTTCTTAATACTAATGATGAGATGAGAAATCATCTAATGAGCTATGATGTCCTCATACTTGAATCCAGCTTCCATGATGTATGAGTTGAATGTAATGGAACTTTATACAGAGCACCGAAGGCTAGCTATGAGCGGTGATGCCTTCTTTTGGGAAGGGCGGAGGTTCACGTAACTCTCATGAGATACTGCCAATATAGGGATCTAGCGGTGTTCGATTCCCATGTACGCTAGCATGTTTTGGGTCACTTTGGCCGGTGATTCCACCTCTTTTCGGTGTGGGGGAGACACTGGATTTCATGATGCTCACATGATCTATGTCTATTAAAGTTAAAGTTCCCAAAGAATGAATGAGGCCAGCCTCTAATGATGCAGATAATGAAATGAACGATACCAAAGGTGTTAGAATAGGATAATCAAGAGGTGAGCTAGACTCAAGTAATGACACTAGGTTATTCTTGATCATTGCACAGCAAACCCGATGAGAGTCTTAAACTACATCCTAGGTATGACTAGTGTTTACACCAGCTAATGAATGAATGAAATGAAGTACGTATGAATGAATGAAGAAGACTCTGTGTTTGCTAAACAAGGCTCCCTAGTTGATGTCCCATATGTTGAGCCCTCATTTTGGGAAGTCTTAATGTTAAGTCCATGATTCCGAGGTCTCATGGCATATGAACGAATGATATGAAAGATGTTATGTGCTATATGCAACATGTTATGTGCTATGTGTAAGATGTTATGTGTTGTGTGCAATATGATACGTATGATGATGCATGTTACTCTCATGGCATGACTTTCCTAATCCAATTTGGCAAGTCCACTGACATTCCTAATCCAAATTTGGCAGGTCCACTAACTTTTCTAATCCAAATTTGGCAAGTCTACTGACTTGACTTTCCATAAATCATGTTGTTAGGAAAGATCTATTCTTACTCATCCATGTCCTTGGTGTGTGCTTGCATATACCATACTTAGTACAAGTATGTACTAATCCCATACAACTCTACATTTTTAGGTGCAGGCACAGGTGGACGTTAGAGCTTACAGCACGACGTTGCAGCTATTCGGACGTGGAGCTTTCATCCGGATTTGGTAGGCCTTCATGCTTTCGAGGATGTCTACTGTTATTATCTAGCTTAGATGTAGGCTTTAGCTAGTGGAGTATGTTCCACTAGTGTTTCTTTCCCGTTTTATTTCAGACATTGTATTGGTGCCATTTTGGCAAGTATACACTTAATGCCGTATTGAACTATTTCTTTCAGTTGATGATCATAATGTTAGATGGTTGATTGTGAACGTATATAAATTTAAGTAGAATGATATACATGCATGTTAAGGAACAAAAAGTTCAAATTTTCCGCTAAAATTAACCTAGATGAAGTAAGAATGACGTATGTAGGCTTGTCTGCGACCTCTGAGAGGTCAACGACGCCGGTCTCGTCTGGGGTCTAAACTCCGGTCGTGACACCGGGTCATTACACCCGCCCCTTATCAGCGCACACACACCCCAACCTCGAAATTTTTTTAAAATATTTTTTTACTTTTATAGTAAAATAAAACTAAATGAAGCATTTTCAACAAATTTCATCTAAAAAAAAAGACTAAAATATTTTCTCCATATTGAATTCTTAAGTAAAGAACTATTTATTCATGAAATATGGGTAAAATATGGGTAAACTAGTATTTTACCCAACCCATTTTCACCCATATCAAATATGGGCGGGTTGAATAATTACCCATTTTATGTTTAACCATTTTCAACCCGCCCATTTGCCTCCACTAGTTGGGATGTTTGTCTTAGCTTAGTGTCATGGTTTATATTCGAGGACGAATGTTCCCAAGGGGAGATAATGTAATAACCGGGAAATATAATGACCTGAGCCAGAGCCTTACCTAATGTATAATGTATTAAAAATGGTTAAAATAGTGTTTATAGACCTTACCTAATTTAACTAACCTAGTTTGTAAGTATTAGTGGATAAACGTCAAGAAACAACCATGACGCCAGGAAACTAGTAAAACAATTGAACTAGTATGTTCTTAGGTCTTGGTAGGGGTTTTGAAGTGTTGTATGATGATTAAAACATGTCAAAATGTTTATTATATGCTAAACTATGTTTTTACGGTCCAAATGTCCAGGTACGACCCCCCAAGAACCACCCTAGGGGTCCTTGAGGATGACCCAACCCTTGGACCCAAAAGCTGTCAAATGACAGCATGACCTACGAGGGGCAGTGATGAGACGTCAACCAACCTACGCCCCCTACTATGATCTCGTGGGTTGAGACTTATTCTCCCCACCAAGAAATCCCTTTTCCCCACTCTTTGACAAGAGCTACGGGCATGCACGATGGATCGTAACACCACCTACTGTCCGTTGGTGGTGGCCGTAAATCACTGCCAGATAAGTTATTTTCACTTTTAGTTAAGGATCTTATTTTTAGTTATTTAATTAATTAGGGGTAGGAGGGATGGTTATTCAGTTAATTACTTTTCTAAACCTACTATAACACCTTAAACCCAAAACCCTAAGTCATTCTAACTAAACTCAAACTCAACTTCCCTCTCAAAACTCTCTCTCACCTAAGAACTGCATTGAAGAAGAAGACCAAGCTTCAACTAGGCCAACAATAACTTGAATTTTCTCCATCAATCCTATTGTATGTACAAATTTATGGAAGATTTTCACTCTTGGGATCCTTTTCCCCAAGGAGTCCTTTCAAAAATTGGATTTCAAGTTCCCCAAATCGTTAGGTCTTTACTCAATTTCGTGGGACAGTTTCGAAACTTGAATTCTTTGATATAAATTGTTTATGTATGATTAAATATGGATTTATATGGATGAATTCAAGTGTTGATTCTATTTTTTGACCTAATTCTCTCAAGACCCATGAATCCTCTTTCTTTCTCAATTTTTAACCCTAACTTATGTTGAATGATGGTTGTAAGATGAGAACCTAGTATGTTTCTATGTAGTTCACTGTTATAATATGATGTTAACCTATTTTAGGGATGATTATAATGAATTTTGGGTGAAATATGAAGGGAATCTTGAAGTCTATGAGTAAGGACTTTCAAGGTTATGAATATGTTATTATTAAATTCTTGATTCACCTTTGGTAGGGATGTTTACTTGATTTATGTAATGTGGAGTTGAATTATTATTTCCTCTTCCCTATAACCCTAGTCATGAACAATTATGATATGATATGATATGAACATGAATGTTATGCAATGATATGAACATGTATGTTGTGAGATGGTGATGGTAGTGTTGTTATGTTGAATAGAAGGCAATTCTCATGAACACTATATGACTATGATATGAAAGATACATTGTCACATGATTTTGTATCTATGATGAAAGGTCATTCTCATCTTGAAACCTTTGAGCTATATGATATATGATGGATTAAGTCCCTAACATATTCTTTATGAACTAATGACTAAGTAAAGCTTAAAAATACTTTAAAAGGGGGAATTGTGCTTAGCACCGAGTGGATATGCAAGTGAGAGGGGTTCTGTCACAAAGGAAGGGAGGGTCCCCCCATGTTTCTCATGAGATGGAAACCCACACATTAGTTAGTATAATATTTCTAGTATAAATCTCCTTATCCCATAAATATGTGCCCTCATAGGTTGTAGCTAGTGGATCCACCTAGATGTTACGATGAATGTATGCCCTATCTTAGAAAGTAGGACACTCTCTTCTCGGTGTGGGTGGAACACACTAGATTCCATGTAGCCCACATGGTCTATGTATGTTATGGCAAAGTTTCCCGAATGCTTAAAATATGAATGAAGAAAAAATAGGAATTCTAACTAGTTCTTGAGTGATACTACTTAGTGTAGGTGATGGTATGGGACGTTACCTATGCATTGCACAAGTGGGTCTTAAGAAAGGTTCTTGTGAGAGTTATTCATGCATGGTTACGTATGAATGAGGTTATGGTTGGTTCACTTAGAATGATGACTAATGAAGTATGTTTTTATGCTTATGAGTTCTTGATGGTTTGCTTAGAATATATGGGGGTATAGTACTTCATATGTACATTGCACAAGTGAACTTGTAAAGAGGTTGTGGGTGGTGTTTTATGATGTAATGTTAAATGAACTCAATTATGTTGGATATGAACTATGTCTATGTATGATGTTACAAATGATCATGAAATGTCTCTTTATCTTATGCTTTGGATTTATTATGCCTTACTTAAATGTGCTTTATGACTTTTAACTTGAAATATCATGTTTTGAACTAAAGAGCCTTTAGTGCATGTTTTCAAAGTTTTAATTGCATGGTTTCCATACTTAGTACAAGTGGAATGTACGAACCCATATTTCTCTTATTTTTCTACTAACTGTAAGTTCGGGTTAGTAGGTTCTTGTTGAGGTTAGGGAAAGGCTTGGATTGCATTCTCCAAGGACATTTGGTATGTCCTTAAGTTCCGAGGACAACATGACACTTCCATGATTTCATTACAACTTCTAATAGACTATTATTGTACTTCATATTATGACTCATTCGATTGTAAAGGGATAAAGTCCCTAATTTGAGATTCGTATGTTGAACGAAGATTTTTGATAAGACGAGTCTAGATACTCTATTTTAATATATCAAAGAGTTTGACATGAATTGTTAAAGTTTTCAACATTCCATATTATTCAATGTCTCATGAAAGGATGATATGCTAAGGGCTTTTATAAGACCCCTTCGTGGTCGAGTACGTCGTGTCACGTCTTGGGGCTAGCCCAAGTCATGACATAGCTTCACCTTTCTTCTTTTTATTGTTCTTTAGTTTCTAGAGAGAGTTTTGGGGAAAAGTTGGTTTTGATTTGGAATTTTTGAATTATGAGGAAGATGACTTGATTTGAGGGTCTCAAATCATTAAATAATTAGTCTAATTTAATTTAAAACGACGTCTCTATGTATTTAATGAAAATGGAAAACGCCAAAGTACCCCTTAACTAAATCATAAAATGATTTTAGTTCACCACTTAGACCCCCTCAAAGACGGACCATGGTTGGACCCACGGCATGTTCTAGTGAAGTGTGGGTCAAGGTTCTGAGACCTGATGTTGAAGGCTCGACCTATAATCCCTCACCCACGAGGCGTGAATGGACCCTCGTGGGTCACTTCCTCGTCACAATTTTTGTGCACTCCTCAAGGAACCATGGTTGGCCTTGGGGTTTGAACCTTGATGTTCTAACAGGGAAACATTTATTTTAAGGTACGAGGAGGTATATTTCAATGCTCTAAACCTAACATCAAGCTCTTATTTAGTCTACTAGTTTTCGGAGTGTTACATTATCTCTCCCTTGGAAACATTCATCCTCTAATGACGGTCTAGAGACTTCACAGAATTAAAGACTCAAAACTAGAAGCCTAACATACATGAAACATCTAAATAATGCACAATTCAAAGGATGAAACTTCGACTCCGTATCAAACAAGGAGAATCATTATTGAACAATAACGGACAACATGCTTAGTTACAGTGAAGATACGGAGTTCCATAGCTTTATATACAAAGCAGATATAAGACTTAAAAGGGTGCAAAAGAGCTGTAGGGGAACTAATCCTAAGTCTGAGCTATGACATCCAACAAAAAGTTATACAAGGACCAGCAAAAAGTGAGAGGAAAGAGGCCAAACTTGATATTATTGTAAGCACACAGCGCCGAAATCTTGAGAATCGAGATTTTTTTCTTGTTTTCGGCTTCCACTGTAGGAATAGGGAGTCATAGTCAGCATACAAGAAGAAAAATCAGAATCAATGGAAGGGAGAAGTGAACTTACACAAGAGCTCCAAAGCTGGAAGGACAGGCCATACTCTCTAACAAGTTCATCAGGAACTCAATCATTCCGACCGGACAACGCACTTGATACAAAGCAAATTCAGGAAAAAAGATCGGAGAAATCGAGGGAAAAAGGAAGAAACACCAACCTTTGACAGCTGATATCAACAATTCGTACAATATTGATTAGAACATTTTAAAGGCTCCAAGGCAGCAAGGGAAAATGGAAGTGATGAGAAGTGGAAAGAGGCAAACCTTTTAGGAAACTCTACTAAAGGGTTGTTCTTTTTAAATTTACATGGTTTGGTCACTTTTGTGCTGACCAGGACCTGTTTTTTTATGTTATAGTGGCCCATTTATGGTATTTTAATAATATGGATCATGAGTCCAAAATTTAACCCAAAAAAAAACTTCAACTCCATCAAAGACATAATCAGTGTAACACAAAGAAGTAGGAACTACATCTAACAATCCACTATGCATGAAACTCAATATTTCTCATAATCATAGGAGGAACTACTTCAATGCGATAATTGCATCTGCCAACTGCAGATTAACTGTTTACAAATAGCAACCTGCACTTGATACATTTCGGTAACATGTTACATTTTATTCTACAAAGTAATGAACATTTTCTCCAACTAAAATCATACTCAACACAGTATCATAGAGATAATATGCAATCTCTTAAAAGAATACTAAAGCATGGTAATCAACTCATCTCATGAAGTTAAATAGGCAACTCATACCTAATGCACAACAACATGAGGAACATAAATCATGAAAACTCATTTTCTTCCTAAACATGAATTTCTCAAGAACATGCATAACATAAGAAAATCATGGAAACACACATATAACACATATGACTTCAAGAACACTAAAACTCAAGAGGAATTACTTACCTCAAACTTGAGTAGGAGTAGAAGGAAAGAGATAAGGGTATCGGGACTCATATAGGCCTATCCTTCCCAAGTAGCACCCCTCAACTAATGATTACTCCATAAAACCTTCACGGAGGCAACTTCTTATTTCTCAAACTCTTGACTTGCTGGTCTAGAATTCCAAACCGCACCTCCTCATAAGCAAGATTATCTTTAACCTCTAAACCCTCTAAGGAGACTATGGTTGATGGACCCCTAATACATTTCTTCAACATTGACACATGGAACGCCGGATGCACCAATGCCAACTCATTTTGCAAGTCTAACTCATATGCAACGTTACCCACATGCCTCAAAATCTCATAAGAACCCACAAACTGAGGACTAAGTTCTTTTCGAACATCATAACACCCTTCATGGGTGAAATTTTCAAATACACCCAATCATGGACATAAATTTCTAAATCTTTCCTTCTAACATTGGCATAGGACATTTGCAGACTTTGGGCCATTCTCAACCTCTCTCTAATTATATGAATCTTCTCTATGGCCTCTTACAACACTTCCGAGCCTAAGAGAGCAACTTCCCATACTTCAAACCATCCTATTTGAGACATCTCCTACCATAGAGAGGCTCAAATAGATTTTATCTCAATACTTGAATGCTAATTGTTATTATAGGCAAACTCCATTAATGGCATATGGTAATCATAATTACCTTAAAAAACTTTCACACATTCCCTCAACATGTCCTCTACGCTTTGAATGGTGTGTTCCTCTTGAACATCCGTTTGAGGGTGAAAAGTCATGCTAAGTTTCACCTTAGTTCCTAGCCTCTTTTGGAAGGACTTCCAATAATGTGAAGTTAATATGGGGCCTCAATCCGAAATGATAGACAAGGGAAATCCATGTAAGCTTAGTATCTCCTTCAAATACAATTTAGCATATACTGCAGCCGAGTAGGACACCTTAACGGGAATGGAATGAGCAGGCTTAGTCATTCGATCAAATATTATCTATACCGAGTCATGTTTTCGCGTAGTACGTGGTAAGCCTACAATAAAATCCATGTTCACATCTTCCCACTCCTAGTATAAATAGGAATATCTTTTGACAAGCCTCCCAATCTTTTGTGCTCAACCCTAACTTTTTGACAATTAGGATATTTTGCTACAAATACCACGATGTCCTTTTTCATCCCATTCCACCAATAAACTTCATGTAGTTCACGGTACATTTTTGTGGATCTCGGATAAATAAAATATCGAGAACTATGAGCTTCCTCTAAAATTTTCTCCCTTAAACCATCAACATGTAGAACATATAACCGACCTTGGTACCTAAGCACCCAATCTCCCCCTTGGGAGAAAAACTCAATGAACCTTTTGAGTACCGACTCTTTCAACTCAACTAGTATAAGATCAAGACTTTACTTGGCCTTCACATCTATCACAAAGGACGATCGGACCCATTATGAACGATATGACCACCCTTGGCGGAATCCACTTGTTGAACGCCTAACCGAGCCAACCTATGAACATCACGGACCAACTCTTTCTTTTCATCATCTACATGAGCCACACTACCCATAAATAACCTACTAAGAGCATCTACTACCATATTAGACTTTAAAGGTGATAAAGGACACATATCATAATCCTTAAATAACTCTAACCACCTTCGTTGTTGAAGATTCAAGTCTTTTTTATTAAACATGTATTGAAGGCATTTTTTATCACTGAAAACATCCACATGGACCCCATACAAATAATGCCTCCATATTTTCAAGGCAAATACAACTATTACTAATTCATGATCATGGGCACGATAATTATTCTCATAGACTAAAGTTGCCTTGAAGCATAGGCTATTACCTTACTATTTTGCATAAGCACACATCCCAACCCGACTTTAGAGGCATCACAATACACCACAAAACTGGCCATACCTTTTCGGAATGTTAACACTAGAACGAAAATAAGTCTATCTTTCAATTCTTCAAAACTTTTTCACATGCTTCCGACCACTCAGACTTAGCCTTTTTAAGTAAAAGTTTTGAACGGAGAAGCACCGGAGGAAAACCCCTCAACAAACCTCCTATTGTGACCGGCCAAGTGCAAAAATCTTCTAAATTTGGAAGGAGTTAAAAGTCTAGTCCAACTCTTGAACGCATCCATCTTCTAAGTATCTATCTCAATAACCTTCCTTAACACAATATGACCAAGTAAAGCTACGGATCTTAACCGAATCTGCACTTGCTAAACTTTGCAAACGTTGTTGGTCCTTAAGAACTTGCAACATAATTCTCAAATAGTCCACATGTTCATTATCACTTCAAGAATAGATCCAGAAATAATCAATAAAAACAATCACAAAAATGTCTAGGTATTTCCTGAATAGTCTACTCATCAAATTCATAAATGTCACCGGAGCATTAGTCAACCCAAATGACATACCAACAAATTCATAGTGACCATACCGGTCTTAAATTCCATATTGGGGATATCAACCCCTCTCACCCGCAATTGGTGACAACCCAAATAGTGGTCAATTTTGGATAAATAGCTAGCCCCTTGAAGTTGGTCAAATAAGTCATCAATTATCGAAAAAGGATACTTATTCATATGGTAAGTTTGTTCATTGACGATAATCAAAGCACATTCGAAAAGACCCATCCTTCTTTTCAACAAACAACACTGGAGCACCCCGTGGAGAGATACTCATTCAGATAAACCTTTATCTAGCAAATCCTTTAGTTTCTCTTTTAACTCGGCCAGATCCAATGTTATAAGGAGGAACGGATATAGGTTGCGTATTTCGTAAGATATTAAGCAAAAATCAATTTCTATTCGCCACGAATACCAAGAAAATCATCAGGATAAACTTCCAAACACTCATTTACTACCAGAACCAACTCTAGAGAAGGGGTTTTGAACTCAACATATGTCACCCAAACAAGATGGTAAATACACCATCTGGAGATCATCTTCCTAGATTTAAGGCAAGATAAAAATTGATCTCTAGGGATAGAATTTCTCCCCTTCCACTCAAAAATAGGCTCATTTGGAAATTGAAATCTAATCACTCCAGTCCTACATCTGATAGAGGCATAACAAGCATGTAACTAATCCATACCCAAAATCACGTCAAAGTCTATCATGTCTAACTCTACCAAATCCACCAAAGTAACTTTATGGGACAAGGAAAAGGGACAACTTCTATACTCTTTTAGCCACCACCGAATCATCAACCGATGTAGAGACCAAAAGAGGTTCTACTACCACTTCGGGGAGTATTTCAAACTTCATGGCCACAAAATGTGTCACAAAGGACAAAGTATCATCGGGATCTAACAATGCATATACATCAATACTTAAGCAACATCCTTTAGTTGGTAGGAGGCTAACTCTGCCTTCTCTCTCGAAGATACTCCCATAATATCAAGGACCTTATACACCTCATCTGTAAGTATTTGGGGATCCTCCTCCACATTAGAGCCATGAAATTTGAGAGGGTTCATTATTGCAAAATCCATTACCCTAGAAGCAGCTGAATTCACATTAGGATTGACTGGAGCTACCAATTCTCTATTGGCTTGAGTCGTCACGACTTGAGGCAATATTTGGATAGTAGATCTAAACTCTGCAAAGGCCACATTCTTAACCACGGGATTAACCAAAGCTTAGTTAACTTGAGGAGCTTGATTATGTTGAAGAGATTCATCATTCACAATGCCACCCTCCATTATTCTAACGTTAGCCCTTCATGTGTTCATATCCTGAAGACACAGGAGAATGATTAGAAGAGGGACTTTATAGACTTAAACTCTAAGGCGCGACATAAAAATATTGAAAAAAGTGAAATTTCCTAAACATCTTATAGCCTATCATTCATAAGTATGTCGCGCTTCACACTCATAAACAAGACTTTAATACATGTAGCTTATGAAATATCATCCTAAATCATTCAAAACATTGTGCTCTGATTACCAAGTTTATCATGACCCAAGGGTAACCCTCAAACGTACAAGGCACATAGAACCCCAAAAGGCACCATGTAAGCCACTTGGCATATCACAATATAAAGAATTAAAATAATAAGAGTAAAAATGCATTTAAATCAAAATAGGTTCACATCCCAAAACACATCATCCAGAAGTGGAAGTACAAGAATGAAACTACAATGATAGTATACCGTCCTTGAATCATGAGGACTCGGCACGACAAAGGAGAAATGAATAAATCCAAGCTCTAGCCACAATGGGGACAACCTTTAGAACTAGACCCTACACTTGGGGGAAATGTAGGAAAATATGGGTTTATACAAAAATACACTAAGTATGACAATCATGCAAAAAAATCATGAAAACATGCTAAAAGGGACATTTTAGTTCAATGTGCATTTACTAGTTTAAAGCATCATTCGAAGATAATGGAAAAGCTATGTAATAGATGAGTCCACAATTTAGACTCATTTAGAGCTTTATTTTAATAGATTTAGTGATCTCAAATGCATATTTTGTGCCAATAATGGATGGAAATCCTAGATGCTCCTGTGGAACAAAGCATGGATACTAGTGAGTAAAAAGGAACAAGGCCACTGAAAGAACGAAAAAAAAGGCCTGAGGATCGCCTAACCTATTGGGCGAGTCCCCAAATGGCCACGGTCTCACCTAATGTTCTAGTGTGCCAAGCTCTGAAGAATAAAAGCAAATAGTCGGTAGAAAAAAGCAGTCAACGAGTCGATGAATGATTCCATGATGTAGTGTCATATCGCCCAAAGATACAAAACTTGGAGATGATTAAGGCTAAAGCAAAAAGGAAATGAAATTGAAGAAAGGGTGGATCACTGATACACTCGGAGATCCTGACTAATTGTGTTGAATGAGTGATCCACCCTGAGATCCTGACAAATTGTGTTGAATGGTCCTACGCAACACAATTTTTGGTGACTATGAATACTTGTTAACATTTTTAGCTCAAAAAGGTTTTTCAATCTTAGTTTTTGTTGAATCATAATATTATTTAATTTTGAAGTTTGAGAGTGTATCGACAATATTTCCTTAGCTTTGAAGATTTGAAGATTTTCATTTTTGTGAGAAATTGGAAGTGGGTATTAAAGATTCTTCATCTTAGACCTATGTAAAGACATTATTATTGATACCCGAAACACAAGTCCGTATTCATTTCTTGTTTTTTACTATTCTTGGGGTGTGATTGTGTGATTCTGGGTTAATTTAGTTGCTGGGTATTGCTATTTGAAAGTTTACATGTTGTTTTAAAGTGATCATTCATTAATTATGGCCTAATCTAAAGTGTTTAGTTGCAAATGCAACTCTACCTTAGTGTTTTTGGCTTACTCGAGAGAGAGGTTTGAAAACCAAGATTATTGAAATGATGGTTTATGAGTATTGGGTTGTCATGTGTTTAGATCAAGAGAGTGAATCTTTAATCCTTTTCCATACATTCAGCTCGAGAGATTGAATGGACCAAAGCGATGGTTGTTATTAATTGATGCTTATTGGTGTTCGAGAGAAACTAATTTGATACAGGGTAGATTATTCAATAGAAAGTCTATCCCCACTAAAGTCTAGCTTAGTCACTGATTTACAACAAATATACTATCAATTGTCATTACCCAGTTGTCTATCATAGCCCATAATCATATCACATCCCAAGAATCCCGTCTCCATATTCGTATATTTGTTAATTTTTCTATTGTTTTTTTGTTTTAGTTGATAATTGAATACAAATCCCTCTTTGATAATTGAAGCTTATGTCACCCTAAACTTCAACTTGTTTTTATTCATAAATATTTTTAGTTATGATTGACTCGAACATATTCGTACTTAGCTATTGATTCTCAAATACATACCACTCCATGTGGGAATGATCCTAACCCTTGGTTGGGTTATATATTGACTAACGACCGTTAACACTTAGCATTGGATGTAGTGTTCTTAATTACTTAAATGTTAAAATGGCGCCGCTGCCAGGGAGTGGTGTTATTTGAGAATCTTTAATTAAGTTGATTTTTTCTCTCATTTGTTATAGTGATACTTACTTAATCTTTAGTTTTGTTTTTCTTGTTTGTGTTTAATTCTGGAAGTATGAATGTGAACGGCAGTAATGGCAGCCAAGTAGGCCATCAAGATGACATCAGAAACCTCAACAATGTAAATGAGCCACATGTTAATGAACCCATCTCATGGGAGATATTGGTGTCATTCTCTTGCCTCCGGGCGAATGGAATGTGGTGTTCCACATCACGAGTAGTATATTGCAACTCTTGCAACTAAAGGGAATTTTCAGTGGTTTGGATCATGAGGATCCCATGAGCATATTAAAATTTTCATTTATGTATGAGGACCATTCTCCTTCAAGAACATCTCCCTGGTTGAGCTTTTTCCCATTCTCTTTGTGGGAGAAGCTTGCAAGTAGTTGGCTGAATTGCCACGTACATCAATCACTTCGTGAGAGGAGTTGGTTACCAAATTTAATGTATGATTTTCCCTTCTTCGAAGTTGATGACTCTTCGAGACAACATCCAAAGCTTCAAGCATTTGAAGGACAAGCCAATTCATGAGACTTGGCTGCGATTCAAGAAGTTGGTGCTACAATGTCCAAATTATGACTTGCTTGACAACGTTTTGCTGCAATATCTTTATTGAAGCCTTGATTCGGTTAACAAGGGTGTTACTGACCAACTTTCTATGGGAGGTTTAGTACAGAAACCTTATGTGAAAGCGGCTCAACTATTGTATGGCATGACCAAAATCAATTGGGATTGGTACAACCGTGATGACCATGTCTCCCCCCTCTCACACTTAAATGGACCAAGGATCACATTGAAAAATACCAAGAGAGGGACCAAAACATGGCCAATATCCTGACACAACTTGATATTTTGTCAAAACAAATTATGGGAACTGGTGCTAAAAGCGTCAATGTCATGGCTATTGGGTGTGCTAATCCTAATGAGGCAAAGTTTGAAGCTTTGTACAGTGAAGAGGTGAATTTCCTAGCCAACTAAGGTATTGGTTATCGTTCATACTACCCAAGTCAGGGTGGAAACCAAGGTTGGAAAGGGGATGAAGGTTGGAAAGATCGTGATCGAGAACGGAGAGACCGAAATCCAAATTGGAATACAGGGAGAAGGATAGGTATGTTCCTCCCCATGAGCGCCAAAATCCAAAGGATTCATAAGGTGGGAAGTATGATGATATACACTCTCATATCCTTAACAAAGTTGAGGGGTCGGATAAGATTTTGAAAGAAATAAAAGAAGATTTGTTGACCCTTAGACAGAACGTTACCTCTCATCAGTATCAATCAAGCAGTTGGAGACCCAAATGGGCCGTATCTCCTCTCATATAAACCCAAGACAACAAGGGGGATTGCATAGTGAAACTATGCTCAATCCCAAGAATGAGGCTTGAAGGTATACTTGTGTTGTGTCATGACGTTAACTAAGGCGTTGGTTAGGAGGCAACCCAAGACCCTTTATCTCTTTATTTTTTTTTTAGAAATAATGGTTTGTTTCTTGTACATGTTAAAGGGTGGAAGTGTTTGAAAAGTGCAGGTTCGCGAGCCACACGTTTACTACAAAAATCACCAAAGAGGTCAACAATACCGATCCATACCTCCGTTAAACTCAAGAAAATTTTACATTGGAGTCTATAAAACTCGGTGGGGCCAGGAAATGATCGGTGAGTCACCAACTAGGTCAGCGACCTTCACGTAGACCGTTGTTTGGACCCCTAAATTAAGTAGAGGTCCTATAAAACTCCGTGAGGTAAATGACTACTCGGCGTGTCACCGAGTAGTTCAGCGAACATGACTAATGTCGTCGAATTGGCAAGAGATGGACGATTTTTAAAAGGCCAAATTTTTAAATTTCCAACTTTTTTACTTTCCCTCACTTTTAATCTTCCCAAAATACACCCGTATGTTGGATTCTATATTTTTGCATTTCTCTAGTATTTTAGTCATTGATTTGTACTCGGATTTGGATTACATTGCCGCCTAGCATTTCAATCTTCTTAATCCACATCAAAGGTTTATTTACCCAACCCCGAGTTTATTTTTCTAATCTTGTACTCATTTGCAAATGATATTATTGCGTTAAAGTGTTTTGGACCTCTCTGATAGGATAACAACATTCAAATGTCTGATTTAAATTGTTAATCTTTCCCGTATTGCTTCTAATATTAAATTCTTGTGCTTTTTGTGCCTTAAAACAAACTAAATTTTGTGGGGTTGTGCTTGCATGTTGCTTAGTATAGTTGAATGAAGTCTGAGTAACCCGTAATTGTGCCAAATGACGTAATTTTCCCAATTATAGAATGGGTGACATCATTTTTAAGGGTAAAAGTCGTCAAATGGCCAAATATGGCAAAATCAAGAGAAGTCTTAGTATCTTGGGTAATATGTGTAGTGGGTATTACTTTAATTTCATATGTGCATGCTTTAATTTTTTTGGTGGGGGGGTGCAGGGTTGAATACGAGAAGTTGGGCTGAAAGCAGGCCTCTTAGGACATTTGGAAAGTTGGGTCGAGCTCGCCGAACCACTCGACGGTTCACTGAAGATCCCCATCTCGCCTTTAATTTCATGCTTTATGTGATTTGAGGTTCTATAACTTACAGCGAGAAGCCTGAGCTCGCCCAGTGCACTAGGCGCCTTGCTGAAAGTCTTCTTGATTGCCCTTTGTCTAGACCTCTGATCCATTTTTGCAATGTAACTTTTCGTGGGCTAGCCCTTGCTCATCTAAAGTTATCGGCAATTCACTAAAACTCCCTTCCACTCACCGACTTTCTACAACTTTAGAACCAATCCTTTTGGCGAGCCCGATTTAGCTCGCCAAATTGATTGTTTGTGCTGATTATTTGAACTTTTCCTAATGTTTTGTAGACATGGCTAGACCAAAACTTCCTGGGAGAAACCTACCACCCTAAGGAAAGGCTAAGGATATTAAAATAAATGAGGATGCAACTGCATCCAAGGCTGAAGCAATTGAACTGTCAACATCTACTAGAAAAGGGAAAGGCAAGGGCAAAAGGCCTATTTCTAACAAAAAGACTACTACTCGAGGCCTCTCTGTTCCTTCATGGTCCAGGGGATTTTATACATCTATGAAGACTTTCTTGGCAGATAGACCCTCGACGAACTCTAGTACAAATATTGTCCCTTATTAGGTGACCCCGGTTAATGAGGCTTGAGATCAAACGAATGCACCGGACATTGATGCCCAGACAAATGAAGTGATTGTGTAAACGAGATCTTTTTTTTTACCTCCCTCTCGGTCTTCCTTTATTTTATCTTTTAGATATTTTTGTTTGCATTTGAGGACAAATGTTTTATTTATGGTGCAGTGAGGCCCACCTTTTATGACCCTTTGTGATTGTGGTTTTGTTTATATATTTTGGATTTAATCTTTATCTTGTGTTTTTAACTGCATATTATGAATGATTAAGGTTGTGGCTCCTTGTTTTAATTGTAAATGATTTTGACGCTTCAAAAAAAATTTGACACCTCTTGTTTGTGTTTGAATATGGTTGTTCTCTTAAAAATTTGAGTATCATTCTTGATCAACACCGATGACTTGAATAGTGTTTATAATCGAACAAAATGAATGTGCGGATACAATGAGGCCAAATGAAGTTGCATAGGAAATATGTGAACTCTTTGCATCTCGTTGTGACTAGCCAATTATTGTATTGAGTCTCTTGTCATGAACATTACGTAAAAGTGGTAGTGTGAAGTCTTATTTGTCATTGGTGTCAATGCCTAGTGTGATGAGCTAACCATTAACCATGCATCATGACACCTAGAATTTTTCGTGTTGGTCAAGTTGACTAAGTCATGGGAACTCTTAAGATGATCTTAGGAAACTTTGAAGAGTGTGAAAAAATTTGACATATACCTTTTTTGTGGCCTACCTTGTGAGTGTGTGATCCTTGATTGAACACCATTTGAGTCTTGACCTTTTCTTGGAAAAAACTTGATGACATTATAACCTGTCTTGATCCATTACCCATAATCCTCATAATTTGTGGTTTGTTTGAATAGCCAAATTAGGACAAAATCCTAAGTTGGGGGTGTTGTGAAAAGAGAAGGTTAATCAAGAAGTTCAAAGAATTCCCTATTTACCCAATATTTTTGAGAAAAATGGAACCCCTACAAAAGAAAAGCAGAAAAAGAATTATAAAGTTGTGAAAGTGCGAAGGAATGGGGTTTCCAAGTCCATGTAAGATGAATAATGGGGTAACTTGTAAGCACGAATGAAAATGATTAAGAAAAGGGAAAAAGGTATTGTTCACACCACATTTCATGAGAATTAAAGTCACTGAACCTAAATGACCATACATATGCACTCAGCACGATACAAACCTTGAAAAGTCCTTCTTGATCTTTAGTGAGGTGAAACAAAGGTTAATTGGAAAATACGGCCAAACCTATTGGTGAAGTCATGCATTGTGTTCATCTTTGTGAGTGTGAGCGCTGTATTTGATTCGGGAGCTTAAATTTTGAACAATTGTGTGTGACTATGGAATCATCTTTTGTGTGAGGGCATTTGAATACCTTTTTTGATCTTGAACTTGCATTTGAAACAACTATAGTGAACATGGATTCTTTGATAATCGTGAGTTAAACTTGAGTCTTTTAGTGCACAATTGATCCATTCATGACTAAGCTGAGTCTTGTTGTTTGCGTTTATGATTGAGTCTTATGTAACACTGTTTAATACATCCCTTTTGAACTATTAAACTTGAGTTTTACTTGAGGACAAGAAAAATTTTAAGTTGGGGGTGTTGACGAGTCCACAATTTAGAATAATTTAGATCTTTATTTTAATAGATATAGTGTGCTCAAATGCATATTTTGTACCAGTAACATATGGAAATCCTAGATTTTCAGGTATTTGGACTAAGAACAAAGCATGGACACTAGTAAGCAAAAAGGAACAAGGCTGTTGAATGAACAAAGAAAAGAAGGTCTAAGGATTGCCTAACCTATTGGGCGAGTCACCGAACAGACATGGTCTCACCTAATGTTCTAATATGCCAAGCCCTAAAGGAGAAAAACAAATAGGCGATAGAAAGGAGCGGTCGACGAGTCGTTGAACAATTCTGCGATGCAGTGTTATATTGCCCAGAGTTACCGAACCGAATGATGCTTAAGCCCAAGGAAAAAAGGTGATGAAATTAAAGAAAGGGCAGATTGCCGATCCACTTGGCGATCCCGACTAACTATGTCGGATGGTCCTACGCAGCACAATATTTGGCGATTATAAAAACTTGTTTAAATTTTAGCTTAAAGAGGTTTTTCAATCGTTTTCCAATCTTTGTTTTTTTTAATCATAATATTATTCAGTTTTGAAGTTTGAGAATGTATGGACAGTATTTCCTTAGCTTTGAAGATTTAAAGATTTCCATTTTCTCAGAGAAATTGGAAGTGGGTATTGAAGATTCTTCATCTTAGGCCTGTGTAAAGATATTATTATTGATACTCACTTGATAGAAACATAAGTCGGTATTCATTTCTTGCTTCTCACTATGTCTAGCTAAAACCCTAATTCTTGGTGTATAATTTTGTGATTATGGGTTGATTTAGTTGTTAGGTATTTCTATATGACAGTATAAATGTTGTTTTAAAGTTATTTTATTAACTAATTGTGGCTTAATTTAAAGGGTTGTAGTTGCAAATGCAACTCTACCTTAGTTTTTTTGGCTTGCTCGAGAGAGAGGTTTGAAAACCAAGATTAGTGAATTGATGGTCTGTGGGTATTGGTTTGTCATGATTCATCTTGAGAGAGTGAGTCCTAAATCTTTTTCTACACATTCAGCTTGAGAGAGTGAATGGACTAAAGCGAAGGTTGTTCTTAATTTCTACTTATTAGTGTTTGAGAGAAACTAATTTGATTCGGGGTAGATTGTTAGAGAGAAATGCTATGCCCACTACAGTCTATCTTATTAACAACAAATTTACCATCAATTGAAATTACCCAGTTGTCTACCTTAGCCCATAATCCTATCACATCCCAAGAATCTCGTCTCCATATTCGCATATTTGTTAATTTTCCTATTGTTTGATGTTTAAATTGATAATTGAATAAAAATCCCCCTTTGATAAATGACAGTTGTGTGACCCTAAACTTGAACTATGTTTTATTCATAGTGTTTTTAGCTATGATTGACTCGAACATATTCGTACTTGGCTGTAGATTCTCAAATATGTACCACTCCCTATGGGAATGATCCCAACCCTTGGTTAGGTGATATACTGACTAATGATCGTTCATACATATTATTGGATGAATTGTTATTGATTATGTGAATGTCATTCATAAGCGTAATCAACTCATAGATCATCATAACATAATAGGAACATACTATAAATACCCTCAAAGCATACATGTGCAATGCATGAATAAGATCTCATAATCCCATCCTTACTAAGTAAAGCTTCTTGAGTAACTATAGTTCATATCCCATATTGTTGTTCATATTACCATAAAGGGAGAATATCCTTAACCGACATACACCATGTGAGATTACCATGGAATCTGGTGTCTGCCCCACAACGAAAAGGTGTTGTCCTACTTGCCTAAGGTAGAACCATAATATTAGCCTAGGTGGATCTACTAGTTAAAGACCAATGTGGACACATAGTTATGGGATAAGGAGTTGCTACTAGAAACCCAGACTCTACTGAGGTATAAGGTTTCCATTCTACAAAATACATACTTTGGGAACCCGGACTCAACTATAGTAGAAGGAACCCATTTTGAGAGCCAGACTCAACCATGCTAAAAACTTCCATTGGGAAGTCGAACTCAACTATCGTATACTTTCATGTCAGGTTCATATTCACTCGGTTCTAAGAATTAAGTCTCATTGAGTACAGATTAAGTCTTGACTAAAGTTCATATTCATAGAAGAATGTCTTGACACCCAATTCAACATAATTTATACTATAACTCATAGATTCAATAGGTGAGAATAGTTTTTCAACCCTACAATTATCATATTGTGAGAACATCTTTAACATCATATCATATTAATACATAAGTGTGTACATGAAGATAATCATCCACAAACACAACAACTAGATCATAATTATATTTATTTTCCTCTCAAAATGCTCTAAAAGCATATACATAAACCTCATAATCATGCATAATTCTCATACTTTGCCCCTCAAGGAACATAGATCACAGTTAATAAACACATCTAGAATTACTACATTAGACACGGATAATATGATGATTCAATTACTACAATTACTATAAGCATAATCTCATAATATTCTTCTTTTAGAATTCACCCACATCACAAGGTCGTAAATTGGGAATAAGGGGTTTTCATGGATTATTGGGAGATTTCATCTTAAAACTACAATAAATCATTAATTCACTCATAATATAATGTACTTAAACCAATAAAATCATATTTGAAAGGAATCCATGGCTTGGAGTAAAACCCTAAATTTTAAGGAATTTCTATCTTTGAAATTGGGGTTTTGAAGTGACTCCATGGATGAAGGACTACCATACATTAGATTTGAAATCCAAGGAAATTAAGTATAAAATCTTTCTCCTTCAGACCCTAGCTTCAGCTTCCTTCTTCTTCTTCTTCTTCTTCTTCTTCTTCTTCTTCTTCTTTGGAGTTATAAAGAGAGAGTTTTGGAGAAAAGTTGGTTTTGATTTGGGATTTTGGAATTATGAGGAAGATGACTTGATTTGGGAGTCATAAATCATTATATAGTGAGTCTAATATAGTGTAAAATGATATCACTTTGTATTAAATAAAAATGGAAAACCCCAAAGTACCCCTTATCTAACTCACAAAATGGTTTTAGGCCACCACCCACGACCCCCTTACAGACGGACTGTGATTGCACCCACGGCTCATGATGATGAAATGTGGTTTGGGGTTTTGAGACCTGATGTTGCATGCTCGACCTACGAACCCTCACCCTACCGAGCTGTAAGGGGCCCTACGGGGCGTGAGTGGCCCCTTGTGGGTACTGCCCAGGCTCCTTTTTGGTGTTGTCACGGTCGGGGAGCAGCCCCTAGAAGTAACATGGCGTACTTGACCTCTCGAAGGTCTTATACAAGCACATAGTTATCATTCATCGCATTTTCACAGGTAAATTTAGCGGAAAATTTAAAACTTTTTATAGCACATCATATGCTAGAACATCACTTCCATTATATAAAAAAAATCATAATACATAGTTAAAGACTCTAAGTCTCTTTGTCATCTTAGACTCAACATCATTAGAGTACATTAGGGACACGGCCCCTTATAATACATAAATCATAAGTAGACTAATATAAGACATTACAGTAAGACATGACATAGGAAATCCTTGAACTTAAGGATTCCTTTCCTTGAGCTTGGGAAACACATATCAAGCCCTTCACCTTAGAGACATCCTTTAAGCATCCCTAACCTACACTTTGTGTAAAAAGGTAAAGAAGAATGGTCTTAGTACAAGAATGCACTAAATATGGCAACCATGCAAAAATATGCATTTAAAAGGGACATCTTACTTTGAATCGATGCATCATGCCTTTTTGTAAATACCTCATAAAAACTTTGATATAATAAGCATCATACAATTCACATACTTCATATAGGCATATTCAATGGTCATACATCATAGAAAACCACACATTGCATTTAAGGCATTATACCCATCACATTTCAATCACTTTACAGTAAGCTTATTATTCACTTTACAGTAAACTCATTTCTTCTTAACACTTTAACTTTCCAAGTAACCCTCTAGTGATACTTGGTGAAATGTATAGATAATGTCCCATAACACTACCCACACGCAAGCATCACCTTAAGGTCACAAGGTTACACACAACCTTCATTAATCCAACATAAGCATTTATAGAACCATTTCATACAATAAGACACATACCTTACATTTTACCCAACATACTTTAGGGACCACATAGAAGAACTCATTATAAGACCACATACAAGTCAAGACTTCCAACATCATCATAGTAAAATAATAGTCAACATTAACATGCTTGGACTTTACTTCATAAGATATCATAGAACCAACTCATAATCTCATTCTAAGCCTACTAGTGCAATGTACATGTGAAGTCCCATAACCTCACACATACTAAGTAAACCTACAAAGAGCCTACAAGCCTTAACATATGCTTCATACATCAACCATGGTACTATAGTCAACTACATGCACATCAAGTAGGAACTTCATCATATAGTCACTAAGACCAACATTATGCATATAAGGTAAGACTTCATCATATAGAAATATTAGGACTCATACCATGCATATCATCACAACAAGTAGACAAGACTACAATGTCATGCATGAGTACATAAACATAATCATATACATTAGAACACCTTCCTAGAACACCCTTCAAGAGATACTTGTGCAATGCATAGGTGAAGTCTCATACCCCCACCTACACTAAGCAACTTCCCTTAGGTCATCCTAGTTAGGGTCCTAGCTTTACTTCCATTGTCCATTTTTACTTTACTGAAAATATAGCCTTAACCGACACTAAGACCATGGGTGGTAAACATGGAATTTGGTGTTGTAGAGTCTTACACCAAGGGAAGGTGCTCTACTTTTCCAAAGTAGAACATTAACATCATACTAGCATATTAGGTGATATCACTTGCTAGATCCTATGGGGCAAGCATAGTTTATGGAACTTGTAGGCATATGTGGAAACCCTCTTTATGCCAAATGGAGCATTGTAGTTATCCACCTCGTGAGTACTATGGTGAACAAGCCTTCCCACATTGGGAAGGGGCACCCCTCATCTAAGTTCACTCGGTGCTAAGCTAAGTTCCCTTTATTGAAAGCCTTTATCATCATTACTTTATAAAATGTAGGCTTAGGAGAGTTAACCCCTCATATTCTTAGCTCATAGTTCATAGATGAGATTTCATCAACCTAAACCATGTGAGAAGTCCTTTCACATGGACATAGCATATTCAAGCACCATCTAGTTTAGGGTACCCTTGAGAACACCTTTCAAGAGCCCCTCTATTGACTAGATCATCATACAAGCATCATGGACATATTTTCATGTGGGTGTGTGTATATATATATATATATGTGAGCAAACCTTTCACATAAACACACTTAGACCACACATGTTCATACTTGTACTTCATTCATGCATAAGAGTATAGGTGTAACTATATGAGCAATCCTTTCATATAAACACATTTAGACATCATGCGCATTCACACTTCATCACATTATATAATACATGTTCATAGTATACAAGTCATATTCATAACATACTCATGCATTCATATTCATGTACATAGATCACAAACCTAGGAGCTATCCTATCAAGGCACACATGTGCAATGCATAGACAAGTTCCCATACCCTTGACCATACTATTACACCCATCAAGTAATCCTAGTTAACGGATACATGACATACTTCATGAACATATACTTTACATGCATAGTAGTAGACATTAGTGCATATGAGAGTAACCTTTCATTAGACACCATGAACCTATACTACTTGTAAGCATGCATGAGGTGTATGTGTATATTGACCAACATGATCACATAATGGCTATCAACTACATATTGATGCAGCCACCCTCTTAGGACCACAATGCACATCCAAGCATAGACCACACAACACATACTAGCATAGGAGACAAGATAACTTCAACAATTGCATTCAAGACTCCTTACATTAGCTAATCACACATTCATATAGGGGTACATAGGTAATGGGTCATTCACCATTTATACTTCATCATTGGCAGCATATATACCACACCTAACATAGACACTAACATACTCATAACATTGGCAATACAACCTAGACCATAAACTAGAATGGAAACTAGGCATGAGACTTCACATTGGGTGATCATCATCACCACACATTCATAATACAATTGCCTTCAAGGCCATGATCACATCACATATATATTGGCAATAAGGTAAACACCGCCACCATAAGTGGACCATACCACACAATGTCATACAAGGCCAATCATCTAGCAATTCTATAAGAAAGTAGAGGAATAAGGCAATCTTACCAATTTCTCACCATTTGATCATCATTGATCAATACTCATTTTTCATCAACAATACAATTATAGGGAAGTAGCTAAAGGCATATTAACATAAACGAAATCATGCTTCATCTACCCTAGAATTAAGATCACATTATGTACATTGCATTATCAATTTATGGAGGATAGGAGAGCATAGGCCAATCTTCAAACCTTGATCCACATGGATCAACTTCACATAATTCACCATCAAATTACATCATGGGCTGTAGATAAAGTACAACAATCATATACAAAATCATGATTCAATCATCATACAATCAAGGCCAAATTATGTACACTACTTCATCAAACTATAGAAGATATAGGAGTATAGGTTAACCTTACCAACTTCCAAGCCTTGATCATCAATGATAAATCATCAATAATTCACCATCAATTTGAATACAAAACAGTAGCAATAGACAACTCAAAATGCTAGAATCATAATTCACTTAACATAGAATCAAGATCACAATGCCCACAAATTGGCAAAATCGAGATTTTTGATGGAACATGGGTTCATCATGCAATTGGATTGAAATTCACTTTAGAATCAGTACATTAACATCAATTCATCATAAACAAGCTTTTGAAACATTTTGTGAAAGAACCCATGACTTGATTGGAATATTGGAGGTTTGATCATAATTTTCTCTTTGAAAACATTGGAAGGAACTCCTTAGAAGAAAGGTTGACTAAGGATGAAGGATCACCGTACCTCATTATAGAATAAAACCATAAAAACATGATTAAGAAACCATCTCAATCTAATCTACAAGATGTTATTGAGCTTCATCTGCAATGGAAGTTTCTAGAGAGGTTTTTGTTTTGGGAGGGAAGTCTAATTTTGAGAATTAAATTGGGAATGGGATTTTGATCTTAATAACCAACTTAATATACCCAAAAGCCCATAAAATAACTGCCTAGGGTCAGGTTAGGATGTGGGGTGAATTTCCCATTCATCCCTTAATGAAACAGTGTGCCTGGCAGTGGAGTTGCAGGCTGCATCGATCGAGCAATCTACGCCCCGTAGGCCCATCGATGGGCCGTTCTGCTGGCCGTCATTTGGGTCTGAGGCTTGGAATTGCTGGTTGTGTCTCCCAGCCTAAGAATGGAATGACTCTCACCCATCGACGGGGCGTCACCACACCTACTGGCCATAGTTTGCCCGTCGTATGTAGATACTGCCTTGGCAGACTTTGGGTCCTCCTTGAGGGCCTTTTTGCGGGGACCTTGGGGAGTTGTACCCGGACTTTTCCAACGTAAATACTTCATTAACATGTTAGGGACCTTCCATATCAGTTTCAACCAAAACGAACACGTAAAACATGTCAAGACATACCAAGACACACATGCACGTCTCAAGGGCTAACTTTCGAATATCTTGGACGTTCTTGGATGTTTGACTTCCAAATTACTTCAAATAAATAATGAATACTGTAAAACACTTATTTAACATATTTTAATCCTTTTTAGACTCATGTGAGGCTCTAGACACCTTAACTCATTTTGGGGGTCTTACAGGTGCACTCCTCAAGGACCCATGGTTGGTCCTCGGGGTTTGAAACTTGATGTTCTAACATGAGACATCTATTTTAAGGTACGTGGAGGTAAATCTCAAGGTATAACCCTAACTTCATGCTCTAATTTATCCTATTTAGAGCGTTACAGTATTTATTTCATTTTATATTAGTTTAGAGGGGTAATAGGACTCTAATTAAGTTTAGGTATGTCTCTGGGATTCTGTTCAATAATCTAGGGGTACTTATACATTATCCCGTAAATAAATAAGGAATTATAATCTTCTTTTCCCACATAATGAAATAATTCCCAAAATTTACTTCATTCCCTTAGTGAAGTGGAAATTAACCATTTGAATAATTACTTCTTACCCATTTTATTTTAAAGAAATTTAGAATTAAGTCCTATTTTATTTTTTTAAAAATATATGTCTAAATACTCTTTTTTAGTCCTATTTTATTTTTAAAAAAATATATGTCTAAATACTCTTTTTTTTTTTTAAAATGGGGGTCCTAAAAATTATAAGGCCCAATCGATGGCTTTAGTGGCCTAGGGGTTAAGACTATCATGTGTCCTCATCCTTAATGTCAATTACATTTTCTTCATACGGTTCGAGGTTGGAAAACTCTTTATCTCAATTTTGAAGTGATACTCAGTTCCATGTCATGAACTCGAGTTGCTAGTTCTTCAAACATTTTAGGTTTTATTTCTTGAAATATGTAACGAAGATCCCAATGCATATTTTGATCCCAAAAGTTTCACTAAGGTAATATTTGCAGATAAGACTCAAGATTCTCCGATGATTTATGAATTCAATGGCTTTCTCATCATTCGGCATTTGCAATCTCTATCATGGTCACAACACGCCTTTTGCTATAAAAATGCTTGAGGAATTGTTGCTCCATCTGCTCCCAGTTTTTTATGGAACCAGTTTCAAGTTCTGTATACCATTCAAAAGTAATTCTTGTCAGAGATCTAACAAACTAGACAACAACATAATCACCCGGTGTTCCAATATTATTACAAGTTTCGACAAAGTGTGTTATATATTGTTTTAGGTTTTCATTGTAGTCAAATTTTTGCAACATAGGAGGTTGACGACCAGCATTTATCTTTAGGTTGTCAATTCTTTGGGAATATGACTTTACATATGTGAGAAGAGATTTGGATGTGGACTCAAATTTATCTTTAATAGCATTTTTGATGTAGTCCATCAATTGGCTAACGGGAATATGACTTTCGCCAGACACATGAAACTCATTGATGATTGTTTCTTATTTTACGAAGGACCTTCTTTTCTCTTGCATTTCTTGAAACCTTGCACATAATTGATTGAGTTCTCTCTCCTCCATGTTTTCCATTAAGTTCTTCATCTTGGTAATTTGAACGTCTTGATTTTTGATATACTTTGATAGGCCTTCAATTGCTTTCGTCTAATTTACAAGTTTTTATTCTAAGGTGGAAGGTTAGATCATCATCTTTTGCATCACCATAGTAGATAATAGAGAATAACATCGATTTGTGGGAGACTTCACACCTTTGGAGATTAACCAAAGCCAATAGCAGATTCAGATGGCACTCATAAGGATTATTGTCCTAGAGATTTGGACTGATTTATTGTGACATGTCTCATGCTTACCACAATAACATCAATGATGTGTAACAACACTAAAAATGGATAAGATAAGTATTGCTTAATGTGTCAAGAATGCCTATGATTAGACCAGGGTTCACACGGTTTGATGCGCGTAGAACCAGACCTCCGAACCCTTGCTACAGCCAAGCCAAATAACTTGGGGAGTTAGTTGAGCTTGGAAAGGTTGGGTCCAACCATGTAGGGCTCTTAAATACGAAGATTTACTCGAAGGAGTCTTTATCGGACTTAAAAAGGGGAAATCTTAGGTTTGGAGGGTCTAGGGGTAAAATGGTCTTTTTCCTGGCTAAGGATAGTATCGTAATTACCCCAAATATATAATTAATTATTTAATTAATAAGGTTGAGGGGCAATTTGGGGAGAGAGGTCCAAAAATGGGCTCTTGAAGTGAAGTCTTGCTCCACCCTGGTTAGAACCTAGGTGGAAGCAATGAATTAAAGTGGTTTTTATTTAAGTTATTAAATTAATGTAATTAATTAATAATTATTATTCATTAGCTGATTTAATATAAAATAGAAATCAGATTTTTTTTATAATTAAACAAAACCTTATTGACTAAGTCCTAAGCTAGACTCCTAAGCCTCATACAACTCCCACTCTCTCTCACGTCTATCTCTCAACTCTCACGTTCAATCTCTCTTGTTTCTCTCTGCCAAAAATAACGTTTAAGAACAGAAAAATAACCAAAGTTCTTCACACTTGAAGAACTCACACGAAATCTCTATAAATCAAACGTTAATCGCACGTTAGGCTAAGGGAGGTTGTCCGTCGAGTGGTGTTGACATTGAGGAGGATTAGACGTGATCTTGGGTGGATTTTTTGGGCAGGAAGTCGAGGGTTTAACGTCAAAAAGGTATGGGTTCTCTTCTCTCTTGGTCCCTTTCCCAAGAGACCCCTTAAGGTTCAGATTATTCAGTCCGAAAACTAGGATTGTTCCCCATTGCATGTCCCTGTCACTAGCTCCCAATGATTCGTAGGTTGGGTATGATTGCTAGTAGATTTAGGTGTATATTGTGTTTTCGTGATGAATATGTTAATGTTTGTGTATTTGAAATCGTATGAATGACAACCTATGTGTTCCGAAACTATGTGCATATGTGTGCAAAAATGTGGCAGTGACTATGTGTTCTCGGATTAAGGCTCAAAAATTGTGATGTTATGGTTGTTATTTTACGTGCATGAACCTATGTAAATCGTGATGTTCATTAAAATGAAATGTGTCTGATTTGAGTATCAATCTTTGGCTAAACGAATCTATGAAAAATGCACCCCAAAACGTGTTAAATGATCTATGAATTTCCCTAAGAGTTCAAGTGAAAGTGTTGGTGAAAAATGAGCTGAAAAATGACCAAATTTCCAGCAAACTTACAAGTTTAGTTTAGGCTAAATGTAGATGAACAAATCAGGAAATTAATTGAGTGAAAAATGAGGTGAGGTCACCAAGATTCGAACCCGCGACCTCACCCGTATGATGCCTTAAAATCGCAAAGGGGAAATGGGGGTCAAGGGGATTCGATCTCAGCTGTGCTGGCTGAAAAGTAAAGTACAAAAAAAATAATAAAATAAAATGTGAGGCGTGGGAATTGAACCCATGACCTCTAGGCAGCGAATGAGAGTCAAAGATAAATGAAAGAAAAAGAAATGTGAGGCGTGGGAATCGAACCCACGACCTCAACACAGTGAAGGAGAGTAAAGGAGAAAGAAAAAATAAAAAGAAAAGAAATGTGAGTCGTGGGAATCGAACCCACGACCTCAAGGCAGTGAAGGGAGTTAAGAGAAAAATGAAGATAAAAGAAATGTGAGGCGTGGGAATTGAACCCACGACCTCTAGGCAGTGTAGGCGAAATAAAAGGGAAAAAAAATAAAGAGAGGCTGTGGGGGTTTGATCCCACAACCTCATGGTCTACTCGAATTAGATAAGGAGAATTAAATAAAAAAAATAAAAGGGGCAGTGGGGGTTCGATCCCACAACCCCTCGGCCAAGTAAGAGGAAATTCAAAGGAGAAAAATAAAGAGGGAATGTTGATGTTGGGGCTCGATCTAGGGTCCCAATGTCATGTGGACAAAAAATAAAATAAATAAAAAATGTAAGTGTTGTCCAAGGGGTTCGAAACCGGGTTCCCTTGCCCCAAATTCCGTATTGATACATAAGTTATATGTGAATTAAATGTTCAAGAATAATGCCGCCTACTTAGATCGAAATCGAGATCTTGGCATACATACAAGATGCATAAGTCTTATACTACATAATCTTAGGAAGATATGGATCACTTAAACGAACTATGAATGAAGCCTCATGGCTTGTATGTATAGACCCATAAGTCTAGCATACGTTTAAAAATAAGTGAACCTAAGATGTATGTAATGAAATGATGTAACCCTAGAAGGGTTAAGTACGAGTGTAAAGCACACTAAATGGCCAAGTGCATTGGCATACGATGAAATAATTATTATGTAATGAAATTATGAAACCCTAGAAGGGTTAAGTAAGAGTGTGAAACACACAAATGTCCAAGTGCATTGGCATATGATGAAATGAACATTCACGTAAAAAGGGGTGAGTTATTATGAAGAGCAAATGTGCTAATATTAATGAATGTGGTGACAACATGATATGAGGCTAATGTAAAAGATGAGAACAATCTCAAATGAGCCTAAGTAAATGTTACCAAAACGTACTCACCTATGAGAGTGTAAAGTTAATGAAGAGACCAGTCTCTATGAACACTCTAATGAAAGTATTGAGATTAACACACTTAATACTAATGATGAGATGAGAAATCATCTATTGAGCTATGATGTCCTCATACTAGAAGTCAGCTTCCATGACTTATGAGTTGAATGTAATGGAACTTTATACTGAGCACCGATAGACTAGCTATGAGCGGTGATGCCTTCTTTCGGGAAGGGCGGAGGTTCACGTAACTCTCATGAGATGAGACTGTCCGGCACGCCGGGTATGGGTCTCCTTATATCTTCTAGTCTTCGAACCTATACTGCCAATATAGGGATCTCGCGGGGTTAAATTCCCATGTACGCTAGCATGATTTGGGTCACTTTGGCCGGTGATTCCACCTCTTTTCGGTGTGGGGGAGACACTGGATTTCATGATCCTCATATGATCTATGTAGGTTAAAGTTAAAGTTACCAATGAATAAATGAGGCCAGTCTCAAATGATGCACATGATGAAATAAACGATACCAAAGGTGTTAGGATAGGATAATCAAGAGGTAAGCTAGACTCAAGTAATGACACTAGGTTATTCTTGATCATTGCACAGCAAACCCGATGAGAGTCTTAAACTACATCCTAGGTATAGGTGGTGTTTACACTAGCTTATGAATGAATGAAATGAAGTACGTATGAATGAATGAAGCAGACTCTGTGTTTGATAATGAAGACTCTCTAGTTAAGGTCCAATATGTTGAGCCCTCACTTTGGGAAGTCTTAATGTCAAGTCCATGATTCCAAGGTCTCATGGCATGTGAATGAATGATATGAAAGATGTTATGTGCTATATGCAATATGATATGAGCTATGTGTAAGATGTTATGTGTTGTGTGCAATATGATAAGTATGATGATGCATGTTACTCTCATGGCATGACTTTCCTAATCCAAATTTGGAAAGCTCACTGACTTTCCTAATCCAGATTTGGAAAGCTCACTGACTTTCCTAATCCAAATTTGGAAAGCTCACTAACTTTCCTAATCCCAATTTGGCAAGTCCACTAACTTGACTTTCCATAATCATGTTGTTAGGAAAGAGCTAGTCTTACTCATGCACGTCCTTGGTGTGTGCTTGCATATACCCATACTTTGTACAAGTGTGTACTAATCCCATACAACTCTATATTTTTAGGTGCAGGCACAGGTGGACGTAAGAGCTTACAGGTTGACGTTGCAGCTATCCCGACGTGGAGCTTTCATCCGGACTTGGTAGGCCCTCATGCTTTCAAGGATGTCTACCGTTATTATCTAGCTTAGATGTAGGCTTTAGCTAGTAGAGCATGTTACACTAGTGTCTCTTTCCACTTTCATTTCAGACTTTGCATTGGTGTCGTTTTGGCAAAAATACGTTTAATGCAATTATGAATTGTTTCTTTCATTTGATTATCTCTATATTAGATGGTTGATTTGTGAACTCCTATGATGTTTAGTTTAAAATGTTTAGCATGAAATAAGAAAAGAAAAGTTCAAATTTTCCGCTAAAATTAACCTAGATGAAGTAAGAATGACGTACGTAGGCTTGTCTGCGACCTCTGAGAGGTCAACGACGCCGGTCTCGTCTGGGGTCTAGATTCCGGTCGTGACATGATGTTTCCACTTCAACATAGAATTTAGATTCATCGATTTTTGCGGATGCAAATAAAGATTTGGAGTTGAATATTCTTGGAAGTCATCTCAGTTATCTTGAACTTTGATTTTGGAAGAGAATAGATGTAAGGTAAAGATTGTCTCACTGGCATGCCAATTTGTGTGTGTCTAAAGTATTGTCCCTGAAATACAACAAACAACAAAGAAACATAGTAAGCAAAAAAGAGTATATGAATTTGAATATATGTGAAGGTCACAATCATCATGAAATCTTTATGAAAAGTTACGTAATTCCCTTATTCTTCTCTTCATGACTGATCTTGATTTGATGGAATATTTACGGCTCAACACTTGGAGTGAAGGCTTCTTTGTATGCGGAAGGCGTGCAGATCATGTGTTCTTCTTTTTCTTCTTCTCCCTTTTGGTCTTATGAAGATCCCATTATATAGTTGTGAGCTAGGATTTTGGGGGTATTTCGTTCTTCAAATAATTTTAGAGGACCTTGGGCTTGACCGATATGAGTTGGGCTCATATTTTCAACTCAACAGACTGACCAAAATGTAATTTAGATTTTATTTAAGTCGTATATTTTGACTTAAATATTAATCTGACGTTATTAACTAGTAACTTGACATGGTAAAAACAAATTTAGTTTTTGTGTTAATCCAAAATTGAATATGGATTTATCAATAAATTTCACTATCTGCAGTTTATATATATGTCACGACCCGAGTCTACACCTCGGACGTGGCCGACACTCATAGACCATCGCAGTTCCCTAAGCGAACCCTCATCCTAGATAACTACAAACGGAAGACTAACTTAAGCATACGAAAGCTTTAAAACTGGGGAAAAAAATCATGAAACTGGAATACAAATCTTTAACTCAAAATAAAAAAAATTGAATAAAATAATGTATTCAACTCGCCATATAATAGGCAACTTGAATCCTTAATACATTAAATAAAATAAATGAATGATACAGATTTATTAACTAAACTGACTATCTATGACGCCTCTAACTGATAAAGATGGAAGTCGGGACAAGACCCACTACATCCTGACTAAACTGAAAAGTAAATAAAATCCTCCGGAATCAAGTAGGCTCACCATATCTAACTCGAACTCTCTGATGAATCAACGAAGCTCCTGTTGATGATCCTGATTACGAGCATGTGAGGGGAAATCTAAAGCATAAAACATAGGCTTGAACTTGATAAAAAGGAAACATACTTACCTCTTTTCAAACTTACTCAACTCAAGGATACTCTAAACTACTCAACTTAGAAGTACTCAACGATAAGATACTCAACTCAAAGATTAGATACTCAACTTCACAGATATGATATTCGACTCAATGAATTATAGATATAATCAAGATACTCAACTTAAGTTATTCAACTCGAAATCTCAACTCAAGATACTTACCTGAACTCATTTCAATATAAAATAATTTAAAACAAGTGAAATATAAAGAAAAGTTGTTTAAAGATATGATGTCAACTCTGTGTATATAACAAGGATACAACATAACTTTGCAATGTATATGAAAATACAATTAACTGATGTATATAAAAATACAATAACTTTTGTGGGAGTTTCTCTAACCGACAACCATCACTTAAGAGCTATAGTGATGATACAGCACTTTACCTCACACTGCCAAAGACCATCTTATACCTTGCCATCAGTATAGGACCTAACTAACTTAGTGGATCCACTAGTCTACTGTGAAAAGGATTCATCTAAAAAGTATGACCCTTTTCTACCCATGGTGGCTACATGGTTTTATGGAGACGTGAGTTATCTGAACTCATGCTTGCCCCCAATTTGGTGCTCAATATTACTCCCAAAATATACTAGTTCTTATGTTTTAAAAACATACTTCTTCTGTGATTTGAGATTAGTGCTCAAAAACATAGCTCAAAGGCTATCTTGGAAATCCTAGTTTCCCTTCTTGCTTCATTTAGAAAGCTATTACTCTTTTTTGAAAACTAGCCCGAAGGCTCTTTGGAAATCTCAGCTTCCGTTCTTATTTAAATGTGAAAACATTTTAAATCTCTTTGGGAATACTTAGTCCCCATATAATTTTGAAGAAATGAACTTCAACTTTTCTGTTTACTCTTTACTCTTTACTCTTTACACTTTATTCAACTTGAATTTTAATCTTAAAACAAAGTTAAAACGTTTGTAAAAGACTTTTGAGAACTTTATAAATCTTGCTTTGACTTGCTTCTTAACTTCTAGACTTTACTCTTAACTTTCCTTGAATTGAAGTATGGATTCAAGGATAATGGTCTCATGTTTATGGATGATTTCATGATGTTCAACTTGGAGGGTTCATGTGAAATTATGAGCATGAACTACTCAACTCAAGAACTCAAAGACACTTCTTATCTCAAGATTGTTCGACTTATAGGGTTCATGCGGAATTATGAGCATGCACTACTCATATCAAGGACTTCATGGGTAACATGTAATAGTCCCATTATTATGAATATAATATTAAAAGGAATAAGGAACTCAATACTCAAGACTTAGAACTTGGAGATACTACTCCTCTCAATGATACTCAATTTATGGAATTCATGCGGAAGTTTGGGTATGAACAACTCGACTCGAAGGTCTAAGTAAGTAGATGGAACTCATGTATACGACTCTTCTTATTATCTTACTTACTTCTTCAAAACTTAGTTCAAATTGATAGTTGATCTCAAAGGATTAAAAATTGAACTCAAAGACTTTATTGAGCTTACTCTTAATTAACTCTCTCTTGAATGTGAATTATGAATTCAAAAATTATGGTTCATGATATGAAGATATAGGTGATATTTTTGAATCATGCATACATACTCTTCACTCTTATACTCACTTTCTTGAGTCTTGAAACAAGTTACTAGAAGTTGTAGAAGACTCCTCAAAAGGACTTTATTAGAACGTTTGGAAGAATTCTCAAAAATTAATTTTCAACTCTACCTTGAATTTTAATTAATAATTCAAGGTGATGAACATGTTAGGAATGATATTAGATAGGAAGAACAAGGTTCTTGAAGAATCTTAGATAAGAACTTGAATAGAAACCTTGAAACCCTAGCTTGAAGGTAAATGATCAAGAAAAACCTTTTTTGCGATTCTTGAATTAGTTTCTTGAAATCTCTATAGCCAAGAATTATGATTTTTATTAGTAAAGATGAAAATCTGATTGTTTTGAACCTTTTATTAGTCAATAAATTCGTTTAGGGTTTTCTTGGAGGTAAAAAAACAAAAACAACCCTTTTTAATGTTTTCCTGTCAGCTAATTTGTAACAGCATTGTGCAGATTAAGAAAATAGTCATAATTTTTACTCAGAAATTGGATTGACACGAAATTGTTAGCATTGGAAAGTAGATTCAATTACTTTTAATTGGATAGGTTATGGCTCACTTAACTCTTAATATTCGAAGATATATGGTCGTTTAAAGTTGACCCTAGTAGAATCTTACATCAAAACTTAATGAAACTTCAAGAACACTTATCAAGAACTCGTCCAAAAACTTAAATCACTAAATTTTCAAGAACGAAATCACGCTGAATAAATCAAGATTGGCGTGTAGGTGAACTAACCCAACGCTATGGAAGCTTACATACCTCTTAGGGATTAAACCCATGGCGAAAACCCGCAACTAAACTCAAGAACGTCGACGAACGCCTTTATCCTTTCCTCTTTTCTCCTCTTCTCTCTTCTTTTCTTTTCTTTAACTCTCAACGAAAACCCTAGGTGTATATTAGGATTATAAAACTGAACCTAATAGGATTTTACCCCTAAAATATTACTACAAAAGAATTAAATCTGATTGGGTAAGGAAAAGATCAAAATACCCCTCCCTATTTTCGGCCAACTTTCCATTACTGGACAGCCTAACTTCAAAAGGTCATATCTCACTCATCCGAACTCGAAACTTAGCAAACTCGGTGGCGTTGGAAAGATAACTCAAAGATATTTCCTATTGTATCTTGTAGCACACCTAACTCATTTTGTGATAGGATTTATGGTCATTTGAAGTTGACCTAAAACTCATACTTAACTTAACTTGCAAAATTTTAGATTTTCCTATTTCCGATTTAATTCTTTTTGGATTTCAAGGTGTTAAATATAGTGAAATGACCTTGATACTTAAAAAATAATTTATTTCTTGGTAAAATCTCACTCACTACGGAGAATGGCTCAAGTATTAGCTCAAAAATTTTCCAGGGTGTTACAATATACTAATATGTTACATTTAAAAACAATGAATTTTCATGACACTATGATTTGTCTAGTATTGAAGAAAATATTGCAAATATTGATAATTCTTTCATGGAAACGGAATGTAGTACTCTTGTTGATTCATCTTTTTATGGACTTATCCTAGGTAAGGTTGAATTATATATATATATATATATATATATATATATATATATATATATATATATATATATATATATATATATATATATATATATATATATAGGTGTAGTTCTACCACAAATACAATAAATTACAATTCATATAAAATGAACAAAAATGTATAAACATATATTTAGGTAGAGGCGCGGATATCTCGCTTTATTTAAGGATATTCAAGCCCACGACGACATAATCTACATTGATCCAGTAGTAATTGTCACGCCCGGAGCCTACACCTTGGACGTGGCCGGCACCCAACGACCATTGCTAGCCTTGAGCGAACCCTTGGCCTGGCTTACTTACCTCAGCGGAAGACTTAACTTAACTCAATTAAAAAGCTAGAAACATTCTTATGAAAAAACTTTGAATAATAGTTATGGCCAAAATGGCACTTAAGTCTCAAAAACAATATATGCATATTTGTAAAAAAAAAAAAAAAAAAAAAATTGACTGTCTAACTAACTGTTTGTCTGTGAAGCCTCTACTACTACTATGATGAATGTTAGGACAAACCCCACAACATTATATAAAGGAAATATGGAAATCAATTAAAGAGTCCTCCGAAATGCAAGGAGGCTCACCATTGACTCTGAAATGCTCAAGTTGGATCAACGAGGCGCTGGATGCTGATTTTGGTTACCTGCGTCTGCATCATAAGACGATGCAGGACAACTGGCATCAGTACATTGAATGTACGAGTATGCAATTTGGAATGTTAAACAACAACTATTAAGCTTGAAAGGATTAGGAATGAACTTACCTTGGCTCTGCTCAACTCAAGAAGTAATCTCAATATAAAGGAGTAAAGACACATGCAATATATATAAAGCTTTTAAAATAGTGTAAACACTTAGTTCATTAGAGATAAAGCAATAATAAACTCAACTTTACTTGTATATAAAAGTAATATAGTTTCTGTGGAAGATTCTCTAACCCACAACCATCACTATGAGTCTAAGCGATGGTACAACATCTTACCTCACATTGCAAGAGGACCGCTCTATACATTGTCGTCAGTATAGAACTTGAACTACTAAGTGGATCCACTAGTCTATGCTAAAAGACACTAAGGAATCATCTGAAAAGTATGATCCTTTATATGTCCATGTTGGCTACATGGTTTATGAAGACTTGAGTTGATATGAACTCGCGTCCCCATATTAGTGCTCACTACTACTCCCAAAATACTTAGCTCATATGTTTTTAAAACAACTTCTTCTCTGGTTTGAGGTAATTGCTCAAACTTATCTTTCAAAGCTCTCTTGGAAATCATAGTTCCCATTTTCTAAAATTAGACGACGGCTCAGTGGAAGTCTAGCTTCCTTTCTTTCTCAATATGTGAAACATTTGCAACTCTTAGGGACTACTTAGTTCAATTATAGCTTTTGAGAAATGAACTAACTCTTTTCTCTTTGCGTAACTTGAAACTTAACTCTTAGGGAATACTTAGTTCCCTTATAATTTTTGAGATTTAAACTCAACTCATTACTCTTTGCTCAACTAGTAGCCTGAGCCTTAAAACAAAGTTAAAATGTTTGTTTAAGACTCTTGAAAACTTTAAGAACTCACTTTGACTTACTTCTTAATTTTCCTTGAATTGGATTATGGATTCAAGGATCATGATCTCATGTTTATGGATGATTTCATGATGTTTAGATGTACTTTAGAGTGTTGGAACCTACTAGGAATCATAGGTACATCACTTAGGAACACGTACGAAAAGATGAGGGGAAATGGGATCTCCATGTGACCCTGGCGCTCTAAGAGGCATGGGGTTCCAGAGCCTGACAGACAGAGACTGTACTGAGGGGCTCTGACAGGCGCAGCGGCCCAGGGCTTGTCAAACGGGAATTCTTACTTTTCTTCTCCGATTTTCAAATGTAAACCTTCTAAATTCCCATGGATCTCAACCCCAAACACTTAGGATCACTAAAATCCTCAATAACTAATATTGTATACTCGTAAAACAGACCGGAAACATGAATCAAACAACCCAAGGTATACCAAAACTCAACCAACAAGAATTCAACAGTTTTTCATCAAGAACTTCAACGTTCATTATTCAATCTACTCTAATTGCGCTGAATTATACATATTATTATGTGGGGTGGAAAAACCATCACAAAAAGATCTCACACACCTTAAAGGGATCACCCCCCGATGAAACTCACTCAACATTCTTGGCGAAATCTTGGTCTTTTCTCCTTTCTCCTTCTTCTCTTCTCTTTTCTCCCAAACCTAAGCGTATTCAATCTTCTAAAAATTGATTGAAGGCTTAATTTTAGCCCTAATAAACCCTTAAAACAAATTAGGAAATAATAGGGTGAAAAGACTACTTTACCCTTACTGAAATCAGTATTGGATTTTCCTCTATCCTATAGCCCAACTTCCGATTGGCATATCTCTCTCATACGAAACCAAAATTGTGCAAACTCGGCGGCGTTGGAAAGATCTCTTTAAGGGATTTCCAACCATATAAAGAATTGTCCCTAACTCATCTTGAGATAGAAGTTATGGCCATTCGAAAATGGTTAAAAGACTTACTTTTACACTTAGGAAATTTTCCAGATTTCTCCTATTCTTTCCAAAAATAACTATTCTTAATTTCTTTGATTAATCCTAGATATTTCGCTTTACGAAATGTTACAACATTTCCCCCTTGGGGACAGTCGTCCTCGAATGGGAACTTTTCCACTAAGTTAAGGGTAGTAACATCATTTCAGCACTCAACCGACAAAAGCAAGTATACATGCTTACACCTAGTCTTATAAAGTGCTAAGAAGAAAATTTAGTACCTTGATCTGCATTTTCTCTGGATTCAAAGTGATGTGGATATCTCTTCTTCATATCCTCCTTAGCTCCCCAAGTTTCTTCTTTAACAAATTGGTTCATCCAAAGAACCTTGACTGATGCAACTTCCTTAGTTCTCAACTTTCGAACTTGAGGATCCAAATTTTGAACCGAAATCTCTTCATAAGATAAGCTATCCTTAATCCCAACATTCTCAGTTGATACGATCAATGAAGGATCACCCAAGCACTTCTTCAACATAGACACATGGAAGACCGGATGAACCGCTTCTAACTCTTGGGGTAACTCCAACTCATATGTTACACTGCCAACCCTCTTGGAGATTATGTAAGGGCCAATATTCCGGGAACTAAGTTTCCCCTTCTTACAAAACCTCATAACCCCCTTCATGGGTGAAACTTTTAGATACAACCAATCGTCCACCTCAAACTCTAACGGCCTTCTCCTAACATCTTGTAGGACTTTTGGCGACTCTGTGACGTCTTCAACCTCTCTTGAATAACTTTTACTTTCTCCATGGCTTGGTGAACTAAATCTGGTCCTACTAACCCTGCTTCACCAACTTCGAACCACCCAATACGGGATCTGCATCTTCTCCCATAAAGAGCCTCGTATGGAGCCATTTGGATGCTTGAATTGTAATTGTTGTTGTAAGCAAACTCAATGAGAGGTATGTGATCATCCCAATTCCCTTTGAAGTTGATCACACAAGATCTCAATATATCTTCTAAGTCTGGATAGTACGCTCTGCTTGTCCATCTATTTGAGGATGAAAAGCAGTGCTTAAGTTCACATTCGAACCCAAACCTTTCTGGAAAGATTTCCAAAATTGTGCAGTAAATTGTGTACCTCTATTGAAATAATGGAGACTGAAACTCCATGAAGTCTCACCACCTATTGAACGTACAACTTAGCATAATCCTCGATCGGATAGGCAGTCTTTATCGGCAAGAAATGGGTTGACTTTGTCATTCTATTGACAATCACCTAAATAGAATCATGCTGTCTGCCAGATCTTGGCAATCCTGTGACAAAGTTCATATTAATCATCTTCCACTTCCACTCTAGAAGTTCTATAGTCTAAGCCAACCCTCCAGGCCTTTGGTGTTCTACTTTCACTTGTTGGCAATTCGGGCACTTAGCAACAAACTCAGCAATATCTTTCTTCATGCCTTCCCACCAATATACCTCTCTCAAATTGCGGTACATATTAGTGGAGCTCGAATGAATGGAATATCTGGAGCTATGAGCCTCCTACAGAATCCTCTCTTGGAGTCCATCCACCCTAGGTACACACAATCTACCTTGGTACTTCAGCACACCATCTCCCCCTTGTTCAAAAGTCAATAATCTTTGCTTATGAACATTCGCCTTCAAATCAAGCAAGATGGGGTCTTTGTCTTGTTTCTCTTTCATCTATGACACTAGTGATGATTCAGCCCCATTAGTCACCACTATCCCTCCTTCTGTGGAATCCCTAAGCCTGACTCCCAGACGTGCGAGTATGTGGACATCTTTAGCTAACTCCCTCTTTTATTCTTCAACATGGGTGGTACTCCCCATGGATAACCTGCTTAAGGCATCAGCAACTACATTAGTATTACTTGGGTGGTAAATAATATTCATGTCATAATCCTTGAGTAATTCTAACCACCTCATTTTCCTGAGATTTAGCTTCTTCTGAGTGAACACATATTGGAGGCTCTTGTGATCACTGAATATGTCAACATGAACACCATACAAGTAGTGACGCCATATGTTCAAAGCAAACACTAATGCAGTCAATTCCAAGTCATGAGTCGGATAATTCTTCTTATGAACTTCAAATGTCTGGAGGTATAAGTTATCACCTTGCCATTCTGCATTAATACATAGCCCAAACCAACTCTTGTTGCATCACAGTACACCACAAAACTTTGAGTACCCTCTGGTAAGGTCAAAACCCGAGCGATAGTTAATCTCTTTTTCAATTCCTGAAAGCTTTTCTCAAAAGCTTCAGACCATTGAAACTTGACTGTCTTTTGAGTTAGCTTGGTTAAATGAGACTAGATATATGAAAAATCTTCAACAAATCTCCTATAATAGTCAACCAAACCAAAGAAGCTCCTTATATCTGTTGGAGACGTGGGTCTAGGCCAACTTTGAACTGTCTCTATCGTTAGGGTATCAACTCTAATCCCATCACCGGAAACGATGTGGACCAAAAATACCACAGACTTAAGCCAAAACTCACACTTTGAGAACTTGGCATATAGCTCCTTATCCTTCAAAGTCTGCAGAACAATCCTGAGGTGACTAGTATAATCTACTTCATTCCTTGAATAAATCAGTAAGTCATCAATGAAAACGATGACAAACAGATCTAAATAGGTTTTAAGACTCTGTTCATAAGGTCCATGAATGTTGCAGGCGCATTGGTCAAACCAAAGGACATAACCAAAAACTCATAATGTCCATATCTTGTTCTAAGAGTTGTCTTTGGAATGTAACATTCCCTAACTTTCAACTGATGGTAGCCTGATCTGAGATTAATTTTCAAGAAGCAAGAAGCACCCTGAAGCTGGTCGAAAAGATCATCTATCCTTGGAAGAGGATGCTTATTCTTGATGGTCACCTTATTCAATTAGCGGTAGTCTATACACATCCTAAGGGAACTATCCTTCTTTATCACAAATAAGACCGGAGCGCCCCAAGGTGAGACACTTGGTCAGATAAAACCTTTATCTAACAAATCTTTCAATTGTTCTTTTAGCTCTTTTAACTGTGCTGGTGCCATTCTGTATGGCGGAATAGAGATAGGACGAGTATCTGGGATGATATCTATGACAAAGTCTATCTCTCTTTCAAGAGGGACTCCAAAATTCTGGAAACTCTTTCACTATGAAACTGACTGAAGGGAAGGTACCTCAGCACTTGAGTCATTACCTTGGACTATATGATAGATACACCCCTTTGAAACTAACTTTCTCGCCTTAAGGTACGAAATGAAACGACCCTTAGGCACTGCTGAACTACTACTCCACTGTATGACTGGCTCATTAGGAATCTGGAACTTGACAATTCGAGTTCTACAATCTATTGACGTGCATACCCAAAATGACATCAATATCTACCATGTATAACTCTACTAGATCAGTCATAGTGTTCTTTTGATTGATGGAAATTGGACAATCACGATAGACTCTTTCCGCTAGAATAGACTCCCCAACAGGTGTAAAAACAAAGAAGGGTTCACAAAGTTTTTCAGGAATGATCTCAAACTGATTTGCAACATAGGGAGTTACAAAAGATAAACTTGCTCCTGGGTCTAACAAAGCATAAACATCAAAAGTAAAGACTTTGATCATACCCGTGACAACATCTGAAGAGTTCTCTTACTCTTGGCAGCTAGTGATTGCATAGAGACGGTTTACTCCTCCGCCAGTACCAGAAGCGGATCCTCTAGGTGCAGCCCTGTCTGGTGGAGCAGCTGATGAAGATTGGGCTCTATTGCCCGGATTTCTACCTCCCTGCTTATTCTTGGGACACTCTTTCATGTAGTACCCCTCTTGATCACATTTGAAACAACCCGACTGGCCATCACGACACTTACCAAGGTGGTTTCTACCACACCTACCACATGCAGGAGCTCAACACCTCCTTATACCACACTACCTTGGAACTATGCTGGTCTAGCCTTAAAGTTCTGTGAATTCTGGCCATTATACTCACCTCTGATTCTGGGCGCAGGTGCACTAGCATATGATGGTGCATGCCCTTTTTGTTTCTAAAATTGTGGTCGACTTGAACCACCCTTATGTTGACCAAACTCATTCCCTTTCTTAGCTTTCTTGTTCCTGTACTCCTCTCTGCCCCTCAGCTTCTCCTCTTTAACTTGTTGCACATAGACCATTAAACTTCAAATGTCCATGTCCCCAATCAACATTGCAGCCCCACCTTATTTGCTTGAAGCACGACCCAAGCCAGCAACAAACAAGCTCATCCTACTTCTCATATCCTTAAACATCTCCGGAGCATAGTGAGACAGTTGGGTAAACTTTAACCCGTACTCATGAACAATCAAGGAGTCCTGTTTCAAGTAAGGAACTCCCGTACCTTTGCTTCCTTCAGTTCACCGGGGAAGAAACGCCCCAAGAAGGCTTCTTCAAAGCAAACCCAACTTGGATGTGGTGCATCCTCATCTCCATTCTCCTTCACTGATCAAACCAAGTCCTAGCCACATACTTCAGTTGATATGCGGCCAGTTTAACTCTCTCAGCATCTACCATATGCATCACATCGAAGACCTTCTTCAATTCTTCCACAAAGTTTACCGGATCCTCAGTGCTGCTTGAACCAATGAAGCTGGGAGGATTCATTCTTAGGAACTCACGAATCCTTGAGGTTTCAGCCTATTCCTGTCGAGCTCTTCTCTGTTGACCAACCTGGTTAGTCACCGCTTGGCTTAGCATCCGGATAGCCTCAGGGAACTCTGCATTGGTAACTTCCCCTTGAGGTTGCACTTCAGGTGCATTAGGTACCTCCGGCTCCTCTACATTTCTTCTGGCTGGACGACCTCTGACTGCTCTTCGTGGAGGCATGATGATCTAAAACATGCGCAAGCACGAATTAGAGGGAAATTTTTTAGAGATAAACTCTAACGCACGAAGTGAGTATGAAAGAAGGGAGAAAGTCCTAAATGTTGTAGCTTCATAATCATAGATGTGGCGCGCTTCACACTGATGACTAAGACTCTATAGACAGGGCTTCATAGACTCCCTAGGACTCTTAAACTTTGTTCTCTAATACCAAATTTGTCACGCCCAGAGCCTACACCCTGAACGTGGCCGACACTTAATGACCATTGTTGGCCTTGAGCGAACCCTTGTCCTGGCTTACTTAACTCAGCGGAAGACATAACTTAACTCAATTATATCTGGAAACATTCTCGTGAAAACACTTTGAATAATAATCTTGCCCAAAATGGACCTTAAGTCTCAAAAACAATATATGTGTATCGGTAAATTGAGAGAGATCCTAAACTGACTGTCTAACTAATTGTTTGTCTATGAAACCTCTACTACTAAGATGAATGTTGGGACAAACCCCACAACATTCTATAAAGGAAATATGGAAATCAATTAAAGAGTCCTCCGAAATGCAAGGAGGCTCACCACTGACTCTGAAATGCTCAAGCTGGATGAACGAGGCGCTGGATGTTGATCCTGGTTACGTGCGTGTGCATCATAAGACGATGCAGGCCAACTGGCATAAGTACATTGAATGTACGAGTATGAGGGTTGGAATGCTAAACAACAACTATTAAGCTTGAAAGGATTAATAATGAACTTACCTTGGCTCTGCTCAACTCAAGAAGTAATAACTCAATATAAAGCAGTACAGACACATGCAATATATATAAAGCTTGCAAAACAGTGTAACACTTAGTTCATTAGAGATAAAGCAATAATAAACTCAACTTTACTTGTATATAAAAGTAATATAGTTTTTGTGGGAGATTCTCTAACTGACAACCATCACTATGAGTCTAAGCGATGGTACAACATCTTACCTCAAGTTGCAAGAGGACCGCTCTATACCTTGTCGTCGGTATAGAACCTGAACTACTAAGTGGATCCACTAGTTTATGCTAAAAGCACTAAGGAATCATATTAAAAGTATGATCATTTATCTGTCCATGCTGGATACATGGTTTATGGAGACTTGAGTTGATATGAACTCGCGTCCCCATATTAGTGCTCAATACTACCCCCAAAATACTTAGCTCATTTATTTTTAAAACAACTTCTTCTCTCATTTGAGGTAATTGCTCAGACTTAGCTTTAAAAGCTCTCTTGGAAATCATAGTTCCCATTTTCTAAAACTAGCCAATGGCTCTGTCGAAGTCTAGCTTCCTTTCTTTCTCAAAATGTGAAAACATTTGCAACTCTTAGGGACTACTTAGTTCCCTTATAGCTGAGAAATGAACTCACTCTTTGCTCTTTGCTTTACTTGAAACTTAACTCTTAGGGAATACTTAGTTCCCTTGTAACTTTTGAGATTTAAACTCAACTCATTACTCTTTGCTCAACTTGTAGCTTGAGCCTTAAAACAAAGTTAAAATGTTTGTTTAAGACTCTTGAAAACTTTAAGAACTCACTTTGACGTGCTTCTTAACTTTTAAACATGACTCTTAACTTCTTTGACTTTGATCTTAATTTTCCTTGAATTGGATTATGGATTCAAGGATCATGATCTCATGTCTATAAATGATTTCACGATATTTAGATGTACTTTAGAGTGTTGGAACCAACTAGGAATTATAGGTACATCACTTAGGAACTCGTATGAAAATATGGGGGGGAATGGGATCTCCAGGTGACCCAGAGCCTGACGGACAGAGACTGTCCTGAGGGGCTTTTGCTGGCGCGGCGCGCCATGTTTTGTCAAACAGAGGCTGCCGTGAGGGGCTCTGGCAGGCGGCGCCCCAGGGCTTGTCAGACGGGATTTCTGACTTTTCTTCTCCGATTTTCAATTCTAAACTCCCATGGATCTCACCCCAAACACTTAGGATCACTAAAATCCTCAATACCCAATATTTTAGACTCGTAAAACATCCCGGAAACACAAATCGAACAATCCAAGGTATACCACAACTCAACCAACAAGAATTCAACGGTTTTTCATCAAGAACTTCAATGTTCATTATTCAATCTACTCTAATTGCGATGAATTAAACCTATTATTGTGTGGGTGGAAGAACCCATCATAGAAAGTTCTCACATACCTTAAAGGGATCACCCCCGACGAAACTCACTCAACGTTCTTGGCGAAAACTTGGTCTTTTGTCCTTTCTCCTTCTTCTCTTCTCTTTTCTCCCAAGCCTTAGCGTATTCAATCTTCTAAAAATTGAATCAAGGTTTAATTTTACCCCTAATAAACCCTTAAAATAAATTAGGAAATAGTATGGTGAAAAGACTACTTTACCCTTACTAAAATCCGGATTGGATTTTCCTCAATCCTACAACCCAACTTTTGATAGGCATATCTCTCTCATACGAAATCGAAATTGCGCAAACTTGTGCGCGTTGGAAAGATCTATTCAAGGGCTTTCCAACTATATAAAGAACTGGGCCTAAATTATCCTGAGCTTGAAGTTATGGCCTTTGTAAAATGACCAAAAAACTTACTTTTACACTTACGAAATTTTCCAGATTTCTCCTATTCTTTCCAAAAATAACTATTTTTAGTTTCTTTGATTAATCCTAGCTATTTCGGTTTACGAGATGTTACAGTAATACTCTTGACTTGTTCCCTCCAGGATACAACATCCCAACAATGTGTACAACTCAAGCAATTCCAGATTACTTGAAGAGTCCAAAGTCCACAAAAGAACATCTTCCTTCAACATATAAACTATTTTCTTTTGTATATAGTGAATATAGTTGAAAGACTTAGAATATTATTCTTTGTCTCAACTCTCTCTTTCACTACTACAGTAGTCTCAATATAAACACAATAAAATACTACTCATATTTTTCACTCTATATTTTCTTGTACATCTATTGTTCTTTCTACTTCTTCTTCTTCTTATCTACAACACATGGAAGACCACTCTATTTATAGGTGATAAATTCTTCCTTGCAATTAATAGGAAGATAGTGGGTAGTAAATTTGTCAAATGAATGGCTCAAATGTTATATAAGTTACAAGACTTAAAAGATAGAATAATGTGTGAAATGAAGAGTTGTTGGTTACATAAGTTACTAGCAACTAGTGACACTTTCTTTCACTATTGATGAGAGTAAAGAGCACAAATATAATGTCCACCAACCGATATAATATGATAAATAATGGAACTTTTTACCAAAATAAGTCATTATTAAAATCAATTCACTAAAATAGTACATTTTTCTGAAATTTTAGAAAAATAGTAAAAACATGGTTCACAATAACATTTTAGGAATTCAATGACAAAACGGCTAAAGCTGACAGCTAACAGAAAATAAAATGTGACTGCCAATAACGTTATAAATTCGTTACTGAGAAGCATGTTTTATAGCTACACTCATAGTGACATTTTATATTTGGTTAGTTTGTTTTTGCTGAAGACGACACAACAAGGTGAACATCAAGCAATTAATAAATGACTACTAATGTTATAAATTTCATAAGGCAGATTAACAGCACACGGTGCTTAAAAACAAAACTATATTATCATTTAACTCATGACTTGAGAAGATTCACTTAACGTGAGCCAAAGGGGCTATTGAATATGGTTTACTGATCAAACAAAAAATGAAAGTAGCTTCTTTTAAGTCATTTTAAATGAGCAGTTTTAACTTTTGCAAGTCATTTTCAGCGAGTAGTTTTAACTTTTTTAAGTCATTTTAAACGAGTTATTTTAACTTTTTTAATTAATATTAAACTAGTAATTTTAACTTTTTAAAATCATTTTGAAGTATTTCAAAAATATTTAAATAAAAAGCCTTAGTAGTAAGTCTGCATTCGAGATGATGATAAGATGTATATGAGTTAAACAAGTTCTCTTCCAGCTGGTGAAACAAGCAAACCATGAACTATATCTTGTGCAAGGAAAAGAAACATATAGTAATATATACCTTGTGCACTCACTTGCTCAATCAATATCAAATACTCTTCTATTAAACTATAAACAAAAGTCATGTCCCTTGATGCTGATGGCAATAGGATTCAAAAAAGAAGACAAATAGTGCAACTTATAGTTAATGGAAAAAAATCACTAATTAATTGAAGCTAAATGGAAGGGAAGTTAAATCTCTATGGTCATGCTCCAATCTGCAATAGGAATTTGAAATTGTTAACAAGCTTACCAGTAGTCTCCTGATGCATTTAGTGAATAAATGAAAGACTAAGGACAGTAAGCTTACTCGGAAGTCTTCGCCTAAAGAGACTTTATTACCTTTTGGGTTTTTTTCTTTTGCCATGCTATTTCAGATGGCGATTCGTTGGCAAGTAAAAGATTTTTCAATTATTCAATTAAAAAGAGCGCACTAATGTGTAAGATATAATGTGAAGCTTTTCAACTATAAATAGCTTTCACATGAATCCTATCAGCCTCTTCCACATACGTCAAACAGTTAGATCCTTCATCCCGGACCATTACACGAAATATGTAAAATTCCTCATTGATGGGCTATCACCGAGTGATATATATAGCTTTATTAACCATCAAATGAATATGACGCACCTGTGTAACATAAATTAATTATATGAGAAGAGTAATTCCTACTCATTCAATATAAACAGAATGACATTTCATGTCCAATGAATAAAAATAGTCCAACTTTGATAAACAAAATACAACTGTTTAAAAAATGACATGCCAATATGTAGATTCAGCATAGCAGGGGAATGGAAAGAAATTGTAAGCTTATGCTAGTGTAGCAAAGGACATCAAGACTACCTGATGTAGTGGCAGCACCTCTGCCGAAGCAACTGAGAGTGAAACGGAAAATGTATCAAATGAAAATAGCTCAGAAACCACAGATAAAGAAGCTAAAGAGGCAAAGGTATCGGATGAAACTGATGCGAAACAACAACTGTTACTGAAGAGAAATCAGTTAAACTAGCTGCTGCTGGGTATTTTTTGTTGGAGTATCTTATACTTTGGTGTTTCATATAAAAAAAGTGCATCCCCTCAAAGTTAAACTTCAATAAATTACTTCTTGATAGCCTGTTTCTCTTGCAAGAAGCCTATGACTCCAAGTAAAAAAAAAAAAAAAAAAAATATCCTAATTTTTTACAGTCACTGCATAATTAAGAAAAAAATGCATCTTTTGTAACATAGAAATGCAAGCAAAAGCCAATCGTTATCATCTTTCTCTGCTCCTCAATAGTTTCGCGGTCAGTAAGAGGTGTTCTTGTACAATACGGAAATCAGTGTTCCTTATCATGAACTTAGCCGAACATAGTATTTTTTGCATATACATATTTACATAATTCGTACAAAAAACAATAGAGTTCAATTGAACCAAGAAAACTCGCCTTAATCTATCAACTCCATTATAAGATCGACAAAGTCCTTGAGGATCCAGTTAACTTAACAAAGCATACATTGAAAATTATGTTTACCTAATCTATTAGTTCTCTCAACAAGAAGCCTAGGGCCAACATAGTGTTCTCCATTTTTCTTAATTTATTCCCCTTTGTTATGCCTAACTAGAGTAATTACACAGTAGAATCACATTACATAGCAATGATTAGGGAAAGAAAGCGTCACAAGCATGCTAAGGTTGCATTACCCCAACTGTAAGACCCTACTGTAGTAATGTCTTCGAGCATAGGCAAGTACATAAGCTTTAAAAGGCCGCCACATGTGTCTGCCAATACTAAACCAACAACGGAAAAGGGCCTAAAATATCCTTGAAGTATTAGAAATGATACAAAACTACTCTTCATCCACCTATTGGCTCCAAAATACCCTTCTCACCCATCTATTGGCTCCAAAATACCCTTGTCATCCACCTTTGGGTTCAAAATTGACCACTTATTTAATGGTTTTAAATTTAAACTATTTAAATATTTTTTAAGTACGTGACGCAACTCTTTGTTAATAATTTAACTTATTAATATAATTATAAATCAAACCACTACCCCCCCCCTTACTAACTAAGCACCCACCCAATTAATAAACCCGTCGCATTACTAATGCAACAACAAAAAGTTACTTCCAATGAGTGTTTTTAAAAATTTGAGGTGAAAATGTCTATAGAAGTACATTATCATACATTCAAGTTCTCAATCAAAACATATTATAATTCAAATGTATAAATAAAAATTATCGATAAACTTAAAATTCTGACTATGTTCATCTTAGTTATTCCTTCGTCTCAATTATGTGATGTTTACTTAATAGATAACTTATTAAAAAAATAATATACTAAAGTTTTTATATTTAGAAAAAATCATAAATATTTATGAAATTATATATTTTTTAAAAGTACTGGAATTAATTCAGAATGCACTACTTCTTTACCTTTAATCATAAATTTCGATTTCAAGCTTGAAAGAGAATTTAATTGAAAGTATCCTCCTAAATAAGCGGCTCAACCTAAATTTAATTGGGGGTTTGATTCGGACTCGAATAATTTTGGATGACATTTTCAGGAATCTGTAATTTCGTCGTGTTTTAGTAGTGTTTAGGACGATTTTGATATTAGAATTGATTTGTTAATTGAGTGGGGTATAATTAGTAATTAGTGGGTAGTGGGTTTGATTTATAAATGATATTAATAAATTAAATTATAAACAATAGTTGAGCACCAAGTATTTAAAAAAATATTTAAACAGTTTAAATTTAAAAGCGCTAAATAAGTGGTCAATTTTGAACCCAAAGGTGGATGAAAAGGGTATTTTGGAGCCAATAGGTGGATGAGAAGGGCATTTTGGTGCTAATAGGTGGATGGCGGATAGTTTTGTACCATTTCTAATACTTCGAGAGTCTTTTAAGACCTTTTCCGAACCAACAATCATCCAAAACATATAACACCTAGCCTTCTCATTGACCATATCTTATGTTGCCAGATCAGATAACTGTGGTTGAAGTCGCAAGTGTGCATTAAGCGCAGAGACCTACTATGTTTAATGTCTTGAGGATGTGGAGTAAAACCTAATAATCTTTAACAAATATTTTGTCAATGCACTATGGTCCTCGGTGGTTCATAGCCAAATACTGGATTACCTTTCACGGATAAGTCATACAACATCTCCAGATCCAGTAAGATGATTGTAGCCTCACTCATCCGAAAGTGGAAGGTATGAGTCTCAAGACGCCATCTCTCAACTAGTGAAGTAATTAAACTACCGTCTACAACAGGCCAGTGAAATCCATAGACACCATACAATTCAGATAATCTGATCACATCTAAGACTCGTGAATGGATGAAATGTTCATTTACGAGGTCCCAAAACTTTCCATCACAATTCCTTGTGTTCAAAATCATATTGTCATTTCCTATATATTCATATATCTCGTGACCTATGAATGAGTTGTTCGGTTAATATAGACAGATCAAGTGGACCAGGATCCAGTTGGTATGCATTATTACTAGCCATAAAAGAAATATCTAGATTTTACAACGATGAACAAAACTAACAAAGCAAATCAAACTAAAGTACAACTTATGAACTTTCCTCAAATGCTTCACCACAAGCATAAAGTTCAATCATATCAATTAAAAATATATTTCCTATAAAGTCGCAATCTTTGAGGAAATCGGATACCATTACTAAATTTAACCAAAAGGGAAACAACATATTCATTAAATCTAAGATCAACTATACTAGTATGTGACAAAATTACCTCAATCACAAAAAGATACTTCTCTTCAAAGCTTTTTGATCGTTTTTTGCAAGGAGAACAGCAACCTCCTTCCAATTTTTGAAAGTTTAACCGCTACGTAAATCTTGTAATGTGTCAAATCTTCAACCGCTGAACAAAAGAATTTCAATCTAGTGTAGTTAGCGTGTCGATTCTGCAAAAGGCGGGTTTTTCTATAAGGTGAGAGGTGAGGGTTTTTTCTTTCCGGCGATGGTTGCAGGAGGCTGATGTAAATTAAATGAGGTTTTTATAATATGTTTAAAACCTTATTCCTAGTAACGTGTTAGTATCAAACTCTGTTACCCTTGAGTCCTTTTTCCCGTTTAAGTTTTTTAAATAAAATAAAGTCTGAAATATTACTGTAAACCAGGTTTATATAATTTTCCTAAAATTTCAATTATTAAAAATGACCTCTTAACTTGTTAATTTCTTTGGGTACTCAATAAGTTTTAAATTCGGTCATGTTGTTTCAACTTCATCTTGTCAAGTATACCTCTAATCATTTAAGTCTAAGTATTCTTATAAAGTTTTGCATAAAATATTTTTGTGTTATAATGAGTGGGGATAGTTATGGCTTCATTTTAAAAGGATAGATAATCCTTTCAGTTAGTTTGGATGCACTGGCACTGTGATATGCCATGATAGGTGACGAATTACTTTTTGATAAAAAAAAAAGTGTGGGCATACTTTTTTATTTACATTGTTATTTCTTTTTTCTCTTTTTGCTTGTTTTTTGAATGATAAATGGGTTTTTCTCTCTCTATATATATATATATATACACACGTTGTTTACAAGATATGATGTGAATGCTAAACTTCCATATAATTATATCTAAATCAATTTATTAAATAGGAAAAAAAAATTGCATATACAAATATTTAACATATAATGTATTTTTTCCTTTTTTGCGCATTACGGTTAATAGTTTTGTATATATATAATTGTTTACCAACAAGGCTTCTGGTAGAGTGGTAAATATTCTTTCATCCTTAACCAAGAGGTCTCAGGTTTGATTCTCCTTGGGTATGGAGTCGCATTTGTTAGGAAGAGCTTTACCTCCTCCCCCCCCCCCCCCCCCCTCCCCCTCTCTAAATGTGGGACTTTCCAATGCGAATTCGAATTTACTCAGACTCCAATATGGATATCAGACACCGGGTGAGAATAAAAAAATAATATATATGTGTGCTCGCGCGTGCGGATTGAAGCAAATAATTACATAAAATAGTGTGGATATTTACAACATATGTCACAAAAAAATAAAAATACAGTTTATTATAATATAATTCAAATCAAACTAAAAATATAGAGAAAAGAAATCAATTAAAAATATATTTGGTGTGATTCATTAATATTCAGTTGATAAAATTCACTTTAATAAGTGAAAACATTGATCATTCAAACTTAAAATATACATACCAAATGAGGACATTAAAAGTATAGTTGATTGTATATCTAAACTTTTAGTTTGTAGGTAGAAGTTTTATTCTCATTTTCTTCCATATTTGTTTATATAATTTAAAAAATAAAAAATGATATACCTGTTAATTATCAATATAATTTAAAAAATAAAAATTAATATACCTGCTAATTGTCATATGAAAAGATAAATATATGAATGTTATAAAAAGAATGAGTAGATAAAATTTATTAGTCAAAGTTGATCTAAAAATTTAGAGTAAAAAAGAACTATTTTTTTTTAAAAGGGAGGAAAGAAAACAAATGGAGAATGTAAGGGAAAGAGAATACCAATGTAAAATAAGAAAAATATGACTCACACAACTTTTTATTAATAAAAATTAAGTAAAGGTAGGAGAGAGAAATAATAATGTAGATAGAAATATAAGGCTCACACATTTTTATCAAAAAGTAATCACTCACTCACCATGTCATACTGAGAAATTTTATTTTGAGCGAGGTATAATCAACAATAGTTGTATGAGGATTCATTCACTTTTTAACACGTGAAATTGTAGGGCCAATTTGTCCTTTTAAGTCTGCTAAGGAAATGAAATCAAAGAAGAGAGAATATAAATTTTAATTCAAAACTAAAAAGAAAATGTGGAGTCCCTGCTACATTCCATTAAATATATTAATAAAATATTGGATTGAAGTGCATTGTCGGCCTCAATTGCCACAAATTCCAACGAATTCTAGCACTCCTTTCTAACTTCTTCTTCTTCTTCACATTTACATACTTTTCTAGCAAATTTATTTCACTAAAAACTTGCATGTCAACTTTTAAAATTAAACATGCATTTCTTGAAGATTGGTGTGATTTTCTTGAAGATGGATGTTTCAATGTTGGGGATCTTGTTAACGTCAAAAAAAAAAGAGTTGATAGGGTGTTGATGCTTAAAAGCTTGAGAAGTTGATTTTGATGTCGATTCTTTCCTCTAATCTTACTCAATAACTTTAGTCTTCGTCTGCAATTTTTCGTTGGCCATATTTTTAAGGTGTGATTTTTCTTAGCATAATGATTTTCAGTCTTAAGATAGTGTGTTAAAAAGATTATTAGTAAATAAGTCTAATTTAATTGATATTTGAAACGAATGTATACGTTGTTGAAGAGGATCTTTTTACATGTCATTTTTAATGTCAAAATACCAAAAAACACCTACTACACACATATTAACTACTAAATTACAGATATGATTTTCAAAAATAAAATTTATTGTGCTTACGTGTTCTATTTAATTCTCTTCCCACTGGTATTAACATTTTCTTGTGGATTGTTTGGATCTTGACTTTGAATGCAAACACCATGTAACTGCATGTGTAAATTTGATAGAAAAGACTTAAAATTAGTAGATAAACTACTTTATAAAAAAGGATCAAAATTAGTAGATGAATCAAGTAACAAAATAGTGAAAGAAAATGTTTAATTTGATGAACAAAGTATCACAAGAAAACTTAGTACCGTGAATTCTTGTGGTATTGAAGTTGAATGTGAGGCAAAAGTCCCTGGCATGGTGTTCATAGACTGATACTCATGTGGATATTCTGTTCTGTTTTTCAATGTTCTCTGTGATGCCTTTTTTTTTTCCTCTGCTTATTTTTTGACTTCATTCTTTGTCTTTTTTCTTAATTGGATCCAAAATTTGATCTTTAATAACAGAATCATTAAAGGAGTTGAACTTGATATTATTCTTCTCATGATTTTGAAAAACATACAATTCACCTTAATGCTTAATAATCTCGACTTTTGCTTGATACAAATATTTTCTAGCAATTTCCTCGGAGTCCACATCATTTACAGCTAAAGTCATAACAGTAAACGACTCTTTCATCAACCCATTTAAGCGAATTGTTATGGACGACTTCAACTACGTCTCTTTTTTTTGTGTGTACTCCTCAAAGCCACACTCATTCTTGACATTATTAGTCCATCTTTTCAAAATGTACTTCTCTGGAATATAAGAAAAATTTAAATCAAGAATAAAACTCTTAGTGCATGACAACATAACCAACGAATGGTTTCAAATATTTGGCAAGTACAAGATATAGAATTATCAAGAGAATTAAACTGGACAATTTCAGTTTGATTATTCTCTCCCTTTAAAACTGTAATCACTTTTTCGGTTGTCCCTTGCAAAATTCATGTTGAAGCCTTGTAAAAGTTATTCTTAAGTACATACTAATGCTTTAAGATCCCACAATCTTCTATAAAAAATTGTCTTTCCTCGACATTTGTAATCTTCAGTTGCTTCGGTATCACACACTTCAGTTGTCCGTTGTTCATAATAATTTACAAATTTAGTTATACTCATTGTCTTGCATTTCATTTTTGTGAAGATCCTATTTGTGCTTTCACTTCTTTGAGTTGATTTAATGTCTGCAAAGAAAATGAAACGACTAAATGCAGGACAACATTTCTTTCTTAAATCATATAGCTTTTGAAGCCAAGAATTATCTGCACTGTTCCAATCACATGTCATATTTTGCCATATCACCTCAAATTCTGATTCTGACTTGTACCTCCCATAAGAGAGTATCAAAATAGTTTCGAAATCCCTGTTTCCAATAGAGTTGAGGTATATTCTTTTGAGCATTTCTATCGATGTCATTCACACGATCGATGACATGTTTTGGGAAAAACTTGTCTAGTGACAGCCGCCATGGCATGATCTTCATTTGTAAAAATTGTTTTTGGTGCTTTTCCTCCCATTCCCTTCAAAAATGTTTGAAACAACCAAACAAAAGAGTTTGTTGTTTCATTACACAAGAAGGCACATCCAAAAAAAATATTTTTCCAATGATTATTGACACCAACAAATGGAAAACAGATCATGTTATATCTATTTGTGCGGTATGTAGGTCAAAAATCATTACATCTCCAAAACACTCATAATGCAATCTAGATATACTATCCCTCCAAAAGAAGTTGCATAATCTACCATCTTCATCAACTTGAAAAGAATAAAAGAATTTTGAGTCCTCTGAGTGCAAATGCCAAAAATGATTTATCAAAGTTTGAGCATCCCCACTACTTATCATGTTTCTCTTATGTGCTTGTACAAAGTTATGTGCATCTTGCTTAATAAATCCTGCATTTTCTATTCCAACTGCTACATTTTAAGGTATCGAACGACCTTTTTTGTGCGAATTCCAGCAGTAAGCATAGAACCAAGAATATTTTTAGTAGAACTTGTGAGCTTTCAACCAGACTGTATGAAATGCCTTAAATTGTCTTCATTCATGGGATGACTGTGCTCATCACTAAATTCACAGACTTCCCATATGCCATTTGAAATTTTAAACTTTATACGAGCCAAACACCCACATCTATATTTTAATTTTTGTCACTTTCTTTCTTGAAAAGGAGAAAGCTTATCAGATTGTCCTTGACAAGAATATAAAAGAATACGCACCTTGTCATTTCGTTATTTCTGTTATGAGCTTTTGGACTTTTTCGAATTCCAAAACCTTTTGCCACAACATATGAATTGTATGCATTGTATGATTCCTTTTCTGAGACAAATTTCATACCAATCTCAAAGATAAATTTTTGTTGATGTTATAAACATTATGAGTGCTTGTGGAATATTCTTGATCATTTACGTTGTGAGCTACAATAACAGTTTTTAGATGATAAGTATCAAAATACGAGGAATAAATAAAACATAAGCTAATCTTATTTAAGGTAGAATGGTCTGATAGGGCCTTATACTTGTATCGGATTGTAAAGTGGACCCTTCTACTTATGATTTTATCAAGTGAACCGTTAAACTTAATGAAACACAATATTTTTGTCACGACCCGAGAGTACCCCCTAGAAGTTAGGGCATTCTCGAATCGTGGAACGGCGTACTCGACCTCTCGTAGGTCTTATACAAGCCCTTTCGTACCATTCATTGCATAAGCATATGTGAAAAAGTAGTGCGGAATTAAAATTGTTCACACGAAATAATAATACTTCAAAATATCTCTTATATAGAAAAACATAATGAAAGGCTAAAGTCTCAAAGTCGCCATCTTAGACATACGAATATATTGGGACACGATCCATACTTCATCATATAGAAAATAGCTAAGTTTATTACAATACTTTCAATAATGAAATCTAAACATCAAGATGTCCTCGAATCTAGTGAGGACATACCAACTCTTTACTTGAATGAACACTAATCCAAGCTTCAATTTCGAGACTCCTCTCAAATGCCATCTACACCTTTAGAGATAGACAAAATGTATGGGATTAGTACAAACACTTGTACTAGGTATGGCATAATGCATAAAATCATGATAAACGGACATTTGTATAAAACATGCTCTTTTTGAGAAAAACATCATAGAAAAAGTATAAGATCAACAATCGACATCTTAGAAACATATAAGATATCACATAAGCATTTTATCAAATATTGAGAAATGTTACAGTGAACCAAGTTCAACTTCACAGTAACCTCTTTTAGCTTGCAAACCTCTCACCAAAGGTTATCCTAAGACTCACTTAAGTGAGACGAAGAGAGACCGCTCATACACCCTCTCTAAGCACACCTAAATGATCATTAAGACTACCTAAGATAAGATTGTTTCCTTTTCCTTTCATTAACTCCCCACCTAAGGTTACTCTAAGATTCACCTAAGTAGGACAAGAACAGACCACCCATACACTCTCTTCAAGCTTACCTAAGCAACCCTCAAAGCTACCCTAGATAGAGCACATTCTATTCAACATATATTAGCTAAATTCATAATCGTTCATTAAGTCAATTAGAAGACATTTCATTCATTATAGACTTCACATAATGGTCTTACAAAGACCTAGGGACTCACATACTATCATCTTCAAAGTCTAGTCGTGCAATGTCTAGATAGCGTCTCATTCCACTACCTAAACTTCCTAGTACTTATCCAACACTAGCATGTATCCCACATGATAAGAATAGGCAATAACCGACATAGACCATACTAGCTAGGCATGGAATTCGGAGTCATAAACTTACTCCGATGGAGGGTGTTCTACTTGCCAAGGGTAGAACTAGGACACATCTAATGTAGGCACATGGTTAAGGAATATCAAGGTCTTTTATGCACTCTAGTCTCATTCTCAAGTAGAGATACATTGTACTCTAGTCTCCTTCTTAAGTAGAGCTACAAACCATAACATATTCACTCGGTGCTAGCCTTTGTTCTCATAGAGTAAGTTCAAATAAAAGAAGCATATGAAAAGGTACCATCTCTTAGTCATTACCTAGTCATAATGCACCTACCAAAGATGGGTCCACTAGGGCTTCCACTCAATGGTCTAATAAGGATAGCTCATTCTTAACCTTCTTTCTATATAGAAGGTTCCACATAATGGCTTAGGTCTACCGATCCTAGACTTTCATTCAACATTCATCCATACACATACAAGACAAAGGTGCCTAAGCCTACTAAGTCAAGATGTTCATATTCATCATATACATGTATCAAGTAAGGGACACAAGTCTACCAAAACAAGACGCAACATCTTCACATATAGCATATAATTCTATAAGCACATAGGCATAACCAACATCATCTATAGGTCATCCTATATACTACTATAGACTCATCAATATTACCGTTATAGGCTCATATAGTCAAGTAGGAACAATCATGCATCAACTCTAAGACTACACACATAAGCACATAGTCATAGTCTAACATGATCACTTAACAATATCAAACTTTCACATAACTAGCATGTAGATAGATATGATCATACTTCACATAATCACCTACACAAATCATCATAATACTTCAAGTAGTGCCGACAAGGCCATGATCATCATAATACATAAAGTAACGCCAATAAGGCCACATCAATTGCAAGTAAAGCACATAGCACCGCCACACCATACCAATCACAAAATAATTGAAGTCTAATTAACATAAAATAAAGAGAATTAGGCAATCGTACTACCAATCCATTCTCACCACTTCAATCCATAGCTAAATCATCCTATTCAATACCATAAGGCCCTTACCCATGGCCATATCATCAATTCAATGCAAAAACTATAATACTCAATTAATCTAAGTCAATTCAATATAGATTTATCAATCTAAGACCAATTAGACATCAATTGAGTACAATTCTTACATCATATAATAGCCCATAGAAAACTACACTATAATCCATAAGTATAGCGACAAGATCACTTAACCCATAAAGTAGTCAAAATAAGAATTGCATGGTTTGCATGGGTTAATAAGAATTATAGCTTTAAAACATTGCATTAACATCAATTCAATCCTAAAACATTGATTCAAAACCTTTTATGCAAGAACCTATGGCTAGATTATGAAATTGGACAATTCATGGTTTTGATCATCTTTGAAAATCATTGGAATTGACTCCTTGAAAAAAGAGATTACAAGGATGAATAACCATAACTTAATTGTGATGAAAATCCCACAAGATTGATGGAGAAAAACTTGAGAATCCTATCTTCTTCCTTGGAGCTTCCAAGTTTCAACAATGGAGTTTTTGGAGAGAGTGAATGGAGAGATTTTATTTTGAGTTGAGAGTTTTGCTTTAATTGGTGAGGTTATGGGATTAAATAGGTCTAATAACCGTCCATAAGTCGCCCCTAAATTACCCAAAATACCCCTACATTTATTGGACAAATTAACCAACTCAAATTTGACTTAAAAACGACGCAACAAAATCTGGGACTTTACTGCGCGTCGCGAAGACACTTTCAAATCTTATTTTTCAAAAATTCTTGCACAGAATGATTCGTGACAGCCCCGCGTCGCAGGGCAAGTACTTTTCCCACTGTGTGACAGCTGCGCGTCGCGCAGCAGCATGCCAAATCTTGGCTGCTTGGCAGCTTCACTGGCCCATGTTTGGGTCCTCTTTGGGGACCCTATTGATGGTCCCCGGGGCGTCGTTCCCGGACTTTTTGACCATTTGTATATCAGGATATGCGTAAGAACTCTCAGTACTGAATTTCACCTTCAAAACATTCCCCAAAACATCACTACAAAATAGTACGACACACTAGTTCAACTTCGACTAGTTTCCGAACGTCTTGGACGTTCTTAGACGTTTGACGTCCAAACACTTCCAAACTTTATATACTGCCTAAGAACACTATTATTAACCCTTTTATGACTTTAAAATCTCATGACACAAGTGTTAGGCTCTATTTCAACCTAGCTCATTTTGAGTGTGTAACAATTTTAAACACCTCTGACCATTGACCAAACTTATGTGGCAGTAGAATTGCTTAGTTGAAAAAACGTGTGAGTCACACGCGAGTCAAGAGCATGAAATTAATGTTTTTCATTAAAATACACATATACTCGAAAAATATATATATTTAAAATAGGAAAATAAAAAAATATCTCTTTTTTCTTCTCTTTTCCTGCAGAGAAAAAATTATGTCATATATTTAACCATTAATTCTTTTTGTAATTTAACTTCGTTTCTAAAAGAAATTACTCATTCTTCAAACATCCCACAACAAACATATGATTGAAAAGAAGAACTTTTTTGTTTCAACGAAACTTTGGGCTGATTTATTTGTCTTCAAATCTAAAATGATTTACATAATTTGAGCTTTTAATTTGAAGGTTTAAATTGTAATTTTCTCTAAAAATTGAAAGCTCAAATAACAAAATTATACGAATTAAATTAAGAAATTCAATAACTCAACTCCAAATCAAGACGACTGAGTCAAAGTAACTCATTGTAGGACTCGTCACCTGGGTTGTTACATGAAGATGACAATAATGTATTGATTGTAGTAGCTCAAGGAATCTTCTGAAACTGGTCCATTTACTCGATTTCAGATCTTTGATGGAGATCAAGAAGAAAATTGCACCGTCACTACTAAAATGTCAACTGTTGCTTCTAGCTAGCTTTTTTGGTCTCTGAAGATTTATGTATTCTCAACAATTTTCTAAGAATTCTTGAATTTTAAAGTGTTCTGGGAAAACAAAATTATTATAGCTTTACAAGCAATGTGTAAAGAAGAGAAATTTCATTTTTTTTTTGAAACTTGCTAATGAGAACACCCAATTCTCAAGCTATAGCTATGACAACATGTATATTTTTGTGTTTAATTAAGGCAGGTGGAAAAAAGATGGGAATGGGAGGTGGGTTTGGATTTTAGGGACGGCTAAGGATTATTGAAAGAGTGGGGAAGGAGGTGCAATTATTTAAGAAAAAATAGCTTTTTTAAAAAATATATTATTATTTTTTAATATTAAATTTCTGACTTGTCATTAAAAAATTATGTGGATTCCACGTGTATTTGGTTGTATCACATGCACCCTCTTCAAATGAAAATGGTTTAAAATATTATGTTTCATTAAGTTTAAGTGTTCACTTGACAAATTCATAAGTAAAAGGGTTCACTTTACAATCTGATACAAGTATAAGAGTTCATTAGACCATTTTGCCTTATTTAATAAAGAATTTATATTAGAATTAAGAGAATTTCACATAAGTAAGATATTACCTTCTTGGCTGGTAGTTCCTTTATCAATATTTACATTCTCCATTCTTGATTTGAAATACATATAATTTGTACAAAAAATTATAGCATTAGAAGATATCAAAGATATCTTAGTATAGACGTATTGACACGTTTTCCTTTTGTAATATCATATATGATATAATTTGAATTATGCACTGAACTATCACTAATTCTGTTAGATTTTGAATAAAAGTATTATTGTTACAAATTCACTTAATTGTGTGAATGTATTTTTAATATATCCTAACATAATGTATACATTTATTATATTAATTATTTATTATAATAACGTATTATCTAATATTGTAAAAGGATGATTTAAACATCCTACAAAAGGATGATCTTCACCCTTAGAAAATAAAAAACAAAAGTGATAAAAGAATATTGTCTACTCTATATTTTTCATTAATATTTGTCTTCCATTGCTTATTTAGTATTATTGCATTTTGCTCTCCTTTTATAACACGTTATCAGCACGAGCCTCTAACCAATTGAGACATACTTAATTCAAAATTAATTCGTAAAAGTTAATCGACTTTCTTTCAAAGTCAGTTTTCATCATGTCGAATTTATCAAAACTTGAATTTGTGGCACTTGACATTTCTGGAAAGAATTATTTATCATGGGTACTTGATGCTGAAATTCACCTTACCGCTAAGGGTCTTGGTGATAGTATAATCGAAGGAAATACGGCATCAAATCAGGATAAAGCGAAAGCTATGATTTTCCTTCGTCATCATCTTGATGAAAGCCTGAAGGTTGAATACCTAACAGTTAAAGATCCACTTGAATTGTGGATAGGTTTGAAAGGGAGGTATGACCGCCTCAAGGCAACGATATTGCCAAGGGCTCGTTATGAGTGGATGCACTTACGATTTCAAGATTATAAAACTGTAATTGAGTATAACTCTGCTATATTTAGAATAACTTAACAATTAAAATTATGTGGGGAAACAATAAAAGATGAGGACATGTTAGAAAAGATACTAACTACTTTTCATGCCTCTAATATGATATTACAACAGCAATATCGTGAAAAAGGTTTTCAGAAATACTCTGAATTGATCTCATGCCTTCTGGTGGCTGAGCAACATAATGATCTTTTGATGAAAAATCATGAAGCCCGTCCCGCTGGAAGTGCTCCATTACCAGAGGCACACGCGGTTGATGCACACGGCCAGTCTGAAATAAGACAAAATAATCGGGGCCATGATAATGTGCGCGGGCGTGACAAAGATAAAAGATGATATAGTAATCGTCGAGGTGGTGGTCATAACAAAAGTGAGAACAATATAGGTTCTCAAAATAATCCTTCTAAAGTAAAGGGCGATCACTGTCATCATTGTGGCCTTAAAGGTCAATGGAAAATGAATGTCGGGCACCTGAGCATTTTGTCAGATTGTATCAAAATTCCTTTAAAAGGAAAGAAAATAAAGGTGTCGCCTCCTCTTCTAAAGCCCGAGTAGAGTCACATTTGACTCTCAAAAATGATATTCAGGCAGGATTTTCTCAAAAATATAATGAGAATGTTGAGGCAAACTTAGCATTGAAAGATGATGCTTTTGATGGGCTCGATGATATTACTCATCTGGAAGCTAAGGACTTCTTTGGGGATCACAACTGAGATTGATAATTGAACTAGGAAATGAATAATATTTTTATTTATTTTTAATGTCTTAATTAAAGTTTATGTACTTAAGATTTCTTTTGCTAAATTTCGTACTTCTTATTATGTATTTTTTATTCTTGTGAAGATAAATAAAAAATATTCAGTCATCAGTTGGATCCAAGATGAGTAGTGGAGATATGTGTCTTCTAGACAGTGCCACAACTCATACGATCTAAGAGAAAAGAAATATTTCTCTCATTTGATAATAAAAAGGCATATGTTAATACAATATCCGATAGTACAAAATTGATTGAGCGCTCTGGAAGAGCGGCCTTATTACTACCCCGAGGAACATTATTGGTAATTGATAATGCATTGTATTGTAGTAAGTCTCATAGAAACTTGTTAAGTTTCAAGGTTATTCGCCAAAGTGGCTATCATGTTGAGACTGCGAATGAAGGAAAGGTGGAATACCTTTATATTACTACAATAACTGGAGATAAGAAAACTGTGCATGAAAAATTGCCAGCACTTTCTTCAGGATTGTACCATACAAATATTGGTACAGTTGAATCACATGCCCTAGTAAACAAAAGGTTTACTGATTCTAATGATTTTATCATTTGGCACGACCGATTGGGTCATCCCGATTATAATATGATGCGCAAAGTAATTGAGAATTCACATGGGCATACTTTGAAGAACCAAAATGTTCTTCAATCAAAGGAATTCACTTGTGCTGCTTGTTCACAAGGAAAGTTGGTTATCAAACCATCAGTGGCTAAGGTTGGGGTGGAATCCCCTGCATTTCTAGAACAGATACAGGGTGATATATGTGAACCTATTCATCCTGCATGTGGACCATTTAAATATTATATGATCTTGATAGATGCATCTACAAGATGGTCTCATGTGTGCTTATTATCAACTCGTAATATGACTTTTGCGAGGTTGTTGGCTCAAATAATAAGGTTAAAAACACAATTTCCAGATTATGCAATAAAAATAATTCGTCTTGATAATGCTAGTGAGTTTACATCTCAGGCATTTAATGATTATTGTTTGTCCACTGGAATAACAGTTGAACATCCTGTTGCACATGTTTATACTCAAAATGGTTTAGCAGAGTCATTGATTAAACGTCTTCAATTGATAGCTAGACCCTTGTTGATGAGAACAAAGTTGCCTATTTCGGTTTGGGGGCATGCTATTTTGCATGCAGCAGCACTTGTGCGCATAAGGCCAACCAGTTATCATGACATCTCCCCATTACAATTGGTTTTTGGTCAGGAGCCAAACATTTTCCATCTTAGAATCTTTGGTTGTGCGGTATATGTTCCAATCGCTCCACCACAACGCGCAAAGATGGGTCCCCAAAGAATGTTGGGGATATATATTGGGTATGAATCTCGTTCTATTAAAAAATATTTGGAACCTAGAACTGGAGATTTATTTACGGCAAGATTTGCTGATTGTCATTTTGATGAATCAGTTTACCCAACATTAGGGGGAGAACAAAAGCAGTTGGAAAATGAGATAGATTGGAATTCACTTTCACTGTCTCATTTAGATCCTCGAACAAATCAATGTGAGTAAGAAGTTCAGAAGATAATTTATTTACAGAATATTGCAAATCAACTTCCGGATGCATTTACTAACCTTCCACGGGTTACTAAATCATATATTCCAGCTGCTAATGCTCAAGTTCGAGTTGATGTCCCTATAAGACAAAATTTTAAGTCAAATGAGTCTGGACCACGCTTAAAACGTGGTAGACCAATTGGTTCCAAGGATAAAAATCCTCGGAAAAGGAAAGGAATAAATGATTAAGATAATGATCATAATATACAGGCAATTGCACATGAAGAGCTCCGAGGCATAATAAATGATGACACCACAAAGGAGGTCCATGTACCTGAAAATAATGAGAATGAGGAAATCTCTATAAATTATATCTCGACGAGAAAAAGGTGGAATCAAATAATATTGTGGTGGATAATACTTTTGCTATAATGTTGCAGTTGAAATAATGAAACAAGATGAGGATTTGGAATCAGGATCTGTCAACGAGTGTAGACAGAGAAATGATTGGCCAAAATGAAAGGAAGAAATTCAAACAGAATTGACTTCACTTGAAAAACGTAAAGTTTTTGGACCAATAGCCCGAACACCTGAAGGTATCAAGCCAGTGGGGCATAAATGGGTTTTTGTGCGAAAACGCAATGAAAGTGATAAAGTCGTAAGATATAAAGCACGACTTGTGGCACAAGGATTTTCACAAAGGCCTGGCATTGATTATGAGGAGATATATTCTCCTGTGGTAGATGCAATTACCTTCAGGTATCTAATAAATATGACAGTTCATGAAAAGCTTGAAATGCATCTAATGGACGTTGTCACAGCTTATTTATATGGCTCACTAGACCGCAATATTTTTATGAAAATCCCTGAAGCATTTAAAGTGCCTGAAGCATATAAAAATTCAAAAAAAAGTTGTTCAATAAAGCTTCAGAAATCCTTATATGGATTAAAACAATCAGGTCGAATGTGGTATAATCGTCTTAGCGAATATTTGCTAAAAAAAAGGGTACAAGATTGTCCTTGTATTTTTATACGAAGGTCAAAATCCGAATTTGTAATAATATCTGTTTATGTTGATGACTTGAACATTATTGGAACTCCTAAAGAGCTTTTAAAAGCCGTTGAGTGTTTGAAGAAAGAATTTGAAATGAAAGATCTTGGTAAGACAAAATTTTGTCTTGGCCTTCAGATTGAACATTTGACAAATGGAATATTTATCCATCAATCAACATATAATGAAAAGGTTTTGAAAAGATTTTACATGGATAAATCACACCCATTGAGTACCCCGATGGTTGTGAGATCTCTTGATATAAATAAAGATCCATTCCGACCTCAAGAAAGTGATGAAGAGGTTCTTGGTGATGAAACACCATATCTCAGTGCTATTGGGGCACTAATGTACCTTGCAAACAATACCCGACCAGATATTTGTTTCGCAGTAAGTTTATTGGCAAGATTCAGCTCATGTCCAACAAGAAGACATTGGAAAGGTGTTAAGCATATATTCAGATATCTTCAAGGAACAATTGATATGGGATTGTTGCATTCTAATGCATCCAAGTCAGAATTGATCGGTTATGCAGATGCAGGGTATGGCTATTTATTCACCTATGGAGGTACAGCTGTATCGTGGCGTTCAATGAAGCAAATAATAGTTGCTACTTCTTCAAATCATGCAGAGATAATAGCCATTCATGAAGCCAGTCGAGAGTGTGTATGGTTGAGATCAATGACTCAACACATTCTGCAATTATGCGGTCTTTGTGTGCAAACAAAGACTCCAACAATATTGTATGAAGATAATGATGCTTGCATAGCTCAATTAAAGGGAGGATATATCAAAGGAGACCGAACAAAGCATATTTCACCTAAGTTTTTTTTCACACATTATCTTCAACAAAATGGTGAGATAAATGTTCAACAGATTCGTTCGAGTGATAATCTTGCAGATTTATTCACTAAGGCATTGCAAACGTCAACATCTGAGAAGCTAAGATATAAGATTGGGATGCGTCGTCTCCAAGATATCAAAGAAGTTTTTCATCAGGGGGAGCAAATACGCGTTGTACTCTTTTTCCCTTAGCCATGGTTTTGTTCCATTGTTTCCTGGTAAGGTTTTTAATGAGGCAGCACTCAAAGCGTATTACAAGATGTGTGTACTCTTTTTCCTTTTCTAGGCTTTTTCCCACGGGGTTTTTTCTAGTAAGGTTTTAACGAGACACATTATCTATAAACATCCAAGGGGGAGTATTACAAATCCACTTAATTGTTTGGATGTATTTTTAATATATTCTAACATAATGTATATATTTATTATATTAATTATTTATTATAGTAACGTATTATCTAATATTGTAAAAGGATGATTTAAACATCCTATAAAAGGATGATCTTCACCCTTAGAAAATAAAACAACAAAAGAGTTAAAAAAATATTGTCTACTCTATATTTTCATTAATATTTGTCTTCCATTTCTTATTTAGTATTATTGCATTTTGCTCTCCTTTTATAATAATTATCAATTTTTTTTGTTTATTTTATTTTTATTCTCTAACAAATAATATTTCTATGTTTACACAATTTTTCAACAAATCATGACCTGGGAAAATGATATGCATAGATGTGCACAATTTGAATGTCTCTATAAAGATAAAATATCTATGTTGATGATGTATATGTATCAAAACAAGATTCGCTGATAATTAACTTTTCTTTTTCCTTTTTCTTATACCTTGAAAAAATTGGCAAGACAAGTAATTTCACAAATTCGAATAACAAAAATAAAAAGAGCACTGAAAAAATTGATATATTAATTACATTTAGATTAGAAGTGTGTTGATATAAAAGAAAAGGAAAACAAAAAAGATGATAGATTCATTACATGTAGAATGGAGAAGTTCTGGTATAGTATTGATATTTTCTTTGAGAAAGAAAGTGATTAGTATATTGTATCTTTTGTTTGATGAGATGTGATCAAAATACCTTATTATGGAAGAAAAATGTCTTATCGTTTCCTCCAATTATTGCTACTGTGGAGTGTGCACTAAAGCACTTTTAAGCTAATGTTTTATTATTATATTTAATGGAATGTGCCATGGACCCCATAATTTCTTTTTAATTTCAATTAAAATTTATATTCTCTCTCCTTTGATTTCTTTAGCAGACTTAAAAAGACGAATTGACCCCACAATTTCACGTGTTAAAAAGTGAATGGATACAACTATGTTTGGTTGTACCTCGCTCCAAATAAAACTTTTTATCTATCACAATAAAATTGGTAGAGGCACAAGTATGACATGGTGTGTGAGAGATTACTTTTTAATAAAAAAATTGTGTGAAGCGTACTTTTTTATTTACATTGTTATTTCTCTCTACTATTTTTACTTATTTTTTGAATGATAAATGGGGTCTTTCTCTCTCCTATTTTGCTTCTCACACTTCTTTTTTTCAATTTCTTTCCTTTAATCTTTTTTTTTCCATTCTAATTCTTTGTTGATTTTAGATAAGTGTTTTGCAATCATGAATTTAATATACTCAATTCTTCTATATTATATCTTCCTTCATTTGATAATAGGGGTGTAGATTTTATTTTATTTAAAAAAAAACATAAAGGATATGTAAAGGAAAAATCTGGGAGAAAATTATAAAATGAAGACTGAAACTTTAAGCTACAAGATAAACGCCTAGGTAGTCAATTAACTAAGCTATGAAAATTCCTCATTTAATACATATATATATACGTTGAATTAAATAGTTTTTTCACTTATCAAACAAACCGAATCAATAAAATTAAGTTTTTTTATTTTCTCAATCTTTTAAAAAGTTTGATAGTTTTTTAGAATAAAATTAATTTAATTTTTACAAGATATGATGTGAATGCCAAACTTCCATACAATTATATCTAAATCAATTTACTAATAAGGAAAAAATATTTTGTATATACATATATTTATCATATAATGTATTTTTTTTTGCATGTTACCGTTGATTTTTTTGTATATATATAATTGTTTAGCAATAAGATTTCTGGTGGAGTGATACATACTATTTCATCCTTAACCAAGAGGTCTCAGGTTTGAGTCTCCTTCTATATGGAGTCGCATTTGTTAGGATAAGCTTTACCCCCCCCCCCCCAATATGGGACTTTTCAATGCGAATTTGAATTTAGTCGGATTTCAATATGCGTATCAGACACCGGTTGAAAATAAAAATAAAAAATAATATGTGTGTTCGAGCTCGTGCGTGTGAATTGAATCAAATAATTGGATAAAATAATGTGGCTATTTTACACCATGTCATAAAAAAAATCAAATACACTTTATTATAATATGATTCAAATCAAACTAAAATTTAGAGAAAATCACAAAATCTATTAAAAAAATATTTGGTTAGATTTATTAATATTCAAATTGATAAAATATTTCAATTTAATAAGTTAAGAAATTGATCAATCAAACTTAAAATAGACATTCGAAATGAGGATATTAATAGTATAGTTGATTGTCTATCTAAATTTTTAGTTCGTAGTTAAAAGTTTTACCCTCATTTTCTTCCATATTTTTGATATAATTTAAAAAATAAAAAATAATATACCTGCTAATTATCAATATAATTTAAAAAATAAAAAAATAATATACCTGCTAATTATCAAATGAAAAAAAAAGACAAACAAATATATGAATGATATAAAAAGAATGAGTAGATAAACTTCATTAGTCAAAGTTGATCTAAAAGTTTAGAGTAAAGAAGAATGTTTTTTTACAAAAAAAAAAAAAGGAAAGAAAAAAATGGAGAATAGAACGTATGTAGAGTAAAATATAAGGAAAAAAGAATACCAATGTAAAATAAGAAGAATATGACTCACACAACTTCTTATTCATAAAAATTAAGTACAGGTAGAAGAGAAAAATAATAATGCAAACTAAAAAATAAGATTTACACATTTTTTATTAAAAAGTAATCACTCACCCATCATGTCATATTGTGCCTGTACCACCATAAAATTATTTTATGGTGATAGAGATACAAATATGACATTGTGTGTGAGAGATTACTTTTTTAATAAAAAATGTGTGAAGCGTACTTTTTTATTTGCATTGTTTCTCTCCTATTTTTACTTATTTTTTGAATGATAAATGTGGTCTTTCTCTCTCCTACTTTGCTTCTCACACTTTTTTTTCTCAATTTCATCCCTTTAACTTTTTTTTTTTTCTTTCTAATTCTTTGTTGATTTTTTATCAATGTTTTTCAATCATGAATTTAATTTACTCAATTTTTCTTATATTATATATCTTTCTTCAATCGATAATTGGCGTGTAGATTTTATTTTTTAGAAAAAACATCAAGATGTAAAGGAAATATCTGGGAGAAAATTATAAAATGAAGACTGAAATTATAACCTTTAAGATAAACGCCTAGGTAGTCAATTAACTAAGCTATGAAAATTTATATTTAATATATATATATATATATATATATGTATATATGCACACACACGTTGGATTAATTAGTTTTTTCACTTATCAAACAAACCGAATCAATAAAATGAAATTTTTTATTTTCTCAACCTTTTAAAAAGTTTGATTGCATTTTACACTAAAATTAATTTATTTTTTACAAGATATGATGTGAATGTCAAACTTCCATACAATTATATCTAAATCAATTTATTAAAAAGAAAAAAAATATTTCATATATACAAATATTTATCATATAATGTACTTTTTCTTTTATTTTTTTGCGCATTATAGTTGATATTTTTGTATATAAATAATTGTTTACCAACAAGGCTTCTGATGGAGTGGTAAATGATCTTTCATCCTTAACCAAGAGGTCTCAGGTTTGAGTCTACTTGGATATGGAGTCGCATTTGTTAGGAAGATCTTTACCCCCCTCCCCTTAATGTGAGACTTTCCAATGCGAATTCGAATTTAGTCGGACTCCAACATGGGTATCAAATACCGGGTGAGAATAAAAATAAAAAGATAATATAAGTCTGTGTGAGCGCGAGCGTGCGTGCGTGCATGAGAATTGAATCAAATAATGGTATAAAATATTGTGGATATCTACAACATATGGCAAAAACAAAATCAAGTACACTTTATTATAATATGATTCAAATCAAACTAAAAATATAGAGAAAATAAAAAAAATCTATTAAAAATATTTTATGTGATTTATTAATATTCAAATTGATAAAAATAATTCAAATTAATAAGTGAAAATTGATCAATCAAACTTAAATACGCATACCAAATGATGATATTTATAGTATAGTTGATTGTCTATCTAAATTTTTAGTTCGTAGTTAAAAGTTTTATTCTCATTTTCTTCCATATTTTTTATATAATTTAAAAAATAAAAAATATATACTGTTATAGAATAACTAGATAACAAACTAATATTAATAAACTAAATTAATAAAAAGAACAAACAAAGAGAGAGCACAATATATATTAAACTTTTCATATATCATCTTCACTGGTGAGCTTATGACTATTTATAACCAAAGAAAATAAGCAAACATAGGTATAACTTTACACATGACATTGAGGTGGAGATAGGTTATACGTGGGACTTACACATGACATTGACGTGAAGGTAGGCTCTATATGAATCTTACACATGGCATCCGTCTTTAATTATTTTACAACACTCCCCCTTGGATGTCCATGGAAAAGTTGAAGTAACAAGAATATACATAGACATTCAAAATACGCTTTACTTGTTGCCTTATTAAAAACCTTTCTAGAAAAATCCAGTGGGACAAAACCTAGACTAAGGAAAAAGAGCGCAACGCGTATTTTACTCCCCCCGATAAAGACCACAATTCAGATGCTTAAGTATTCGCATTCCAATCATTTGCACCATCTTCTCAAGAGTTCAGGCTGGTAAAGATCTAGTGAATAAATCTGCTGGATTATCACTTGAACGAATTTGTTGTATATCAATATCACCATTCTTCTGGAGATCATGTGTAAAGAATAATTTTGGTGAAATATGCTTCGTTCTATCTCCTTTAATGAAGCCTCCTCTTAATTGATCTATGCATGCAACATTGTCTTCAAAGCGCAGTGTGGGTACCTTGACATCATACTTCAAACCACATCTTTCTTTGATGAAATGTATCACTGATCTCAACCATACACATTCTCTACTTGCTTCATGAATGACTATTATCTCAGCGTGATTTAAAAAAGTAGCGACAATGGACTGCTTCATAGATCGCCAAGATATAACAGTACCTCCATATGTGAAAACATAGCTTGTCTGAGATCAAACTTTATATGGGTCAGATAAATAACCTCCATCCGCATGACTAATAAGATCTGCAATACCTTTATTAGTATAAAACAAACTCATATCACTAGTCCCCTTTAGATATCGCAATATATATTTAACTCCATTCCAATGTCTTCGTGTAGGGGAAGAACTATATCTTGCTAGTAAATTAACAGAAAATGCTATGTCAGGTCTTGTAGCATTAGCAAGATACATAATTGCACCAATTTTACTAAGATATGGTACTTCAGGATCAAGAGGTTCCTCAATCTCTTCTTGAGGTCGGGATGGATCTTTACTCACTTCAAGTGATCATACAATCATTGGAGTACTTAATGGGTGTGCTTTGTCCATGTAAAATTGTTTCAAGACTTTCTCATTATATGTAGATTGATGGATGAAGACTCCGTCTGCTAAATGTTCTATTTGTAGACCAAGACAAAATTTTGTCTTTCCAAGGTATTTCATCTCAAATTCTTTCTTTAGATATTCAATTGCCTTTTGGATCTCTTCTGGAGTTCCAATGAGATTAATGTCATCAACATAAACTGCAAGAATAACAAACCCTGACATAGTTTTCTTAATAAAAATGCAAGGCAAATGCCATCATTTATATAATCTTGTTTTTATCAAGTACTCACTGAGGCGATTATACGACATACGTCCTGATTATTTTAAGCCATATAATGATTTTTGTAATCTGATTGAGAATATTTTCCGAGGTTTTGAACTATATGATTCAGGTATTTTACGTCCTTCTGGAATTTTCATATAAATTTCATTATCAAGTGAATCGTAAAGATAAGTTGTAACCACATCTATCGGATGTATTTCAAGATTTTCATGAACAACTAAACTGATGAGATATCGAAAAGTTATTGTATCTATAACTGGTGAATATGTTTCTTCATAGTCGACACCATGTCATTGAGAGAATTCTTGCGCAACAAGGCGTGCCTTGTATCTGACAATTTCATTTCGCTTTTGCACAAAAACCAATTTATAACCAACCGATTTTACACCATTTGGGGGTTGGACTACAGGTCCAAAAACCTCATGTTTAGCAAGTGAGTCTAGTTCTGGTTGAATTGCCTCTTGCCATTTTGGTCAATCACATCTTTGTCGACATTCTTCGACAGATAAGGGTTCAAGATCATCACAGTCTTGCATAATGTTAAGTGCAACATTATATGCGAAAACATTATCAACTATGATTTTTGATCAATCTTAACTTATCCCATCACCCCTAGAACTTAGTGAAAGTTCTTCATTCACTTGAGTCGCGGTGCGTTCACTGATCTCTTCTGGAATAGCATGATTAATCAGATCTTGAATCTCTTCCTCAGGTTCTTTGGTAGTGTCATTTTTCGTAATTCTTTTTCTAGGATTTTTATCCTTTAAACCCAATGGTCTGCGACGCTTCAAGCGTGTTTGTGAATCAGAAGTCATGACACTTGTAGATGGTCCTTTTGGGATGTCAATCCGGATAGGCACATTTACTACAAAAGTATGTGACTTTATTATCCTTTTCAAATCAGTAAATGTGTTTGGCATTTGATTTGCTATATTTTGCAAATTGATGATCTTCTGGACCTCCTGTTTACACATAGGGGAACGTGGATCGAAATGAGATAATGATGAAACTTTCCATGCAATTTCACTTTTAAGTTTTTTGTTCTCTCCCCCCAATTTCGGAAATTTTGTTTCATCGAATTGACAATCTGTAAATCTTACATTAAGTAAATCTTCCGTCTTTGGCTCGAGGTAGCAAATTATAGAGGGTGAATCAAACCCAACATATATGCCTAACCTTCTTTGGGGGCCCATCTTAGTGCGCTGAGGTGATGCTACTGGCACATATTCAACACATCCAAAAATTCATAGATGAGCAATATTTGGTTCGTAACCAAATACTAATTGTGACGGAGAGTATTTATTATAATGAGTCGATCTGAGACGAACAAGTGATGATGCGTGCAAGATAGCATGTCCCCAAATAGTAGTGGGATACTGACTTTTCATAAGTAGAGGTCATGTTATCAATTGTATGCGCTTAATAAATGACTCAGCAAGGCCATTTTGAGTATGAACATGAGCTACAAGATGTTTAAATTTTATCCCTATTGATAATCAAGAATCATTAAAAACTTGGGATGTGAATTCTCCAGCATTATCAAGGCGAATTTAATTAATGGGATAATTTGGAAATTGCGTTATTAATCATATTATTTATGCCAATAATTTTGCAACGCCAGGTTACGAAATGATAACAGGCACACATGAGATCATCTTGAATATGCATCTATTAGGACCATAAAATATCTAAACAACTCACTGGATGGTATACGTTCTAAAAATTGAGGGGATTCAATGTTAACCTTCATAGGTGATGGCCTAATAATCAATTTGCCTTGATAACAAGCAGCACATGAAAATTCATCACTTGTAAGAATCTTTATATTCTTTAATGGATGTCCATTTGAGTTTTCAATGATTCTCTCATCATTATTGACCCAGGATGACCCATTCGGTCATGCCAAATCGCAAAAGTTTTTAAGTCAGTAAACTTCTGGTTTACGATAGAATGTGCTTCAACTGTACTTATTTTTAGATAATATAAGCTAGACAATAAAGTTGATAATTTCTCCAACACATATTTCTGGTTTGAGACAATCTTGGTAATGCCAAGGTATTCAACATTCATTTCATTTTTTGTCTCAATATGATATCCATTTCGATGAATATCTTTAGAACTTAACAAGTTTGTTGGGGATTTAGAAGAGAACAATGCATCTTCTGTAACAAGTTTTGTCCCCTTAGGCAGGAATATAGTAGCTCTTTCGGACCCTTCTATTAAGTTCGAATTACCAGAAATTGTAGTAACATTTCTTTTCTTCTAAGCAAGTAAGAGAAGTATTTCTTATTATTGAATATGCATGCGTTGTTTCACTATCAATTACACAAATATCTTCATGATTGATCATTGATCAAAACAAAGTTTGGGGCATATCCATATTTTCTTCAAAAACAGATATAAACAAAGTAAAATATTACTATTAAACAGGGCTATTATATTTACAAGAATTAGAAAAACACAAACATACCAGCTAATACAAACAAACAAAAAAGGAAAATTATCTAGATTATTGTGAAATCGTCACTGATCGTTTTTCATTCAGGAAATACAAAGAAATCAACTACATCCAGATGCATAGGCTCAGCATTTGCTTCTGCATTATTGTTAATCTTATGCATGTGCTCAACATTATCTTCAGAGATAAAGTTTGCTTCTGGATTATTATGACCCTTTTTCAAGAATGCCTGATAGAGTTGAACTAGACGCTTAGATGATCGGCAAGTACGCGACCAGTGCCTCATTCCTCCATATCTATGGCATACACTTTCTGAATTTCTCTTTTGTATCACTTCTTGTCTCTCACCCTTTCTTTTATACTGTTGGTAATTTTTTGGTACAAGACGACCATCATGATTATAATTTATTTTACGGCCACAATCACGACCATGACCAGAGCCACGATCACGATAGGAGCCACGATCTCTTTCTCGTTGGTGATAATTTGTTTGATTCACTTCAGAGAGTGGCATAGAACCAACAGGTCGACTTTCATGATTTTTTATCAAAAGGTCATTATGTCGTTCAACAATAAGAAGATGTGAAAGTAATTAAGAATATTTTTAAAAATCCATTTCTCGATTTTGCTGCTGCAGGAGTATACTGGAGGCAGGAAATGTGGAGTACGTTTTCTCAACATTATCATGTTCAGTGACCTCTTCTCCACATAAATTTAACTGTGATATAATTCTATACATGGAAGAATTATATTCGCTTATACTTTTAAAGTCAGATAATCTTAGATTAAACCAATCATGACGCGCCTCTGGTAGAATGACCAACTTCAGGTGGTCATATCTATCTTTTAAATTTTCCACAATACAAGGGGGTCTTTTATAGTGAGATATTGTATTTTTAACCCCTCGTCAAGATGGTGACGGAGAAATATCATAGATTTTGCACGTTCTTGATTGGAAGCCTGATTATTATCTTTGATGGTTTCTACCAGACCCATTGCATCCAAGTGGATTTCAGCATCTAGTATCCGGGATGAGTATCCTTTACCCAATATATCCAAGGCACAAATTCAAGTTTAGAAATATTAGACATTTTTTAGAAAAATAAAATTCTTACTCTTTTTACCTATTTAAAGTAGCTCAAATTGGCAGAGTCTCGTGCTGATAACGTGTTATAAAATAACTAGCTAACAAACTAATATTAATAAACTAAGTTAATAAAAAGAACAAACAAAGAGAGAGCACAATATATATTAAACTTTTCATATATCATCTTTACTGGTGAGCTTATGGCTATTTACAACCAATGAAAATAAGCAAACATAGGTATAGGCTTTACACATGGTATTGTGGTGGAGATAGGCTATATATGGGCCTTACACATGGCGTTGAGGTGGAGGTAGGCTCTATATGAGTCTTACACATGGCATCAATCTTTAATTATTTTACAACATATACCTATTAATTATCAATATAATTTAAAAAATAAAAATTAATATACCTGCTAATTATTAAATGAAAAATGATAAATATATGAATGATATAAAAAGAATGAGTAGATAAAATTCATTAGTCAAAGTTGATCTAAAAGTATAGAGTAAAGAAGAATTATTTTTTTTAAGAAAAAGGGAAAAGAAAAAAATGGAGAATAGAACGTACTGAAGTAAAATGTAAGGAAAAGATAATACCAATGTAAAATAAGAACATGACTCACACAACTTTTATTTATAAAAATTAAGTAGAGGTAGGAGAGAAAAACAATAATGTAAATAGAAAAATAAGACTCACATTTTTTATTAAAAAGAAATCTCTCACACACCATGTCATACTTGTGCCTCTACCACCATAATAGAGGCACAAGTATGACATGGTGGGTGAATGATTACTTTTTAATAAAAAATGTGTGGGGCGTACTTTTTTACTTACATTGTTATTTCGCTCTCCTATTTTACTTATATTTTGAATGATAAATGAAGTTTTTTTCTCCCCTACTTTGCTTCTCACACTTCTTTTTCTCAATTTCTTCCCTTTAACCTTTTTTTTCCGTTCTAATTCGTTCTTTATTTTGGATCAACGTTTTTAGTCATGAATTTAATTTACTCAATTCTTATTATATTATATATCTCTCTTCATTTGATAATTGTCGGGTAGATTTTATTTTTGAAAAAGTATCAAGAATATGTAAAGAAAACATTTGGGAGAAAATTATAAAATGAAGACTGAAATTTTAACCTACGAGATAAACGCCTAGGTAGTCAATTAACTAAGCTATGAAAATTTCTCATTTAATACATATATATACGTTGGATTAATTAGTTTTTCACTTATCAAACAAACTGAATCAATAAAATTAAGTTTTTTATTCTCTCAATCTTTTAAAACATTTGATTGCGTTTTACACTAAAATTAATTTAATTTTTACAAGATATGATGTGAATGTCAAACTTCCATACAATTATACAAATAAATTTATTAAAAATGAAAAAAATATTTTGTATATACAAATATTTATCATGTAATGTAGTTTTTCTTCTCTTTTTTACGCATTACGGTTGATATTTTTGTATATATATAATTGTTTACCAATAAGGCTTCTAGTGGAGTTGTAAATACTCTTTTATCCTTAACAAAGAGGTCTCACGTTTGAGTCTCCTTGGGTATGGAGTCACATTTGTTAGGGAGAGTTTTACCCACCCACCCCCAATGTGTGATTTTCCAATGCGAATTTGGATTTAATCGGACTCCAATATGGTATCAGACATCGGGTGAGAATAAAAAAATACATATGTCTATGCGTGTGTGCGTGTAAATTGAATCAAATAATTGTATAAAATAGTGTGGGTATTTACAAAATATGTCATAAAAAATTAAATACACTTTGTGATAATATGATTCAAATCAAACTAAAAATATAGAGAAAATCAAAAAATCTAGTAAAAAATATTTAGTGTGATTTATTAATATTCAAATTGATAAAATAGTTCAATTTAATAAGTGAAAAAATTGATCAATCAAACTTAAATACACATACCAAATGAGGATACTAATAGTATAGTTGATTGTCTATTTAAATTTTTAGTTCGTAGGTAAAAAATGTATTTTCATTTTCTCTCATATTTTTTAGATAATTCAAAAAATAAAAAATTATATACCTGCTCATTATCAATATAATTTAAAACTAAAAAAATAATACACCTGCTAATTATGAATATAATTTTAAAATACAAAATAAAATACGTGCTGATTATCAAATGAAAAAAAGATAAATATATGAATGATATAAAAAGAATGAGTAGATAAAATTCATTAGTCAAACTTGATCTAAAAGTTTAGAGTATAAAAGAATTATATTTTTTTTTTAAAAAAGGGAAAGAAAAGAATGGAGAATAGAACGTCTATGGAGTAAAATGTAAGAAAAGTGAATACCAATGTAAAATAAGAAGAATATGACTACACAACTTTTTATTCATAAAAATTAAGTAAAGATAGGAAATAGAAATAATTATATTAATAGAAAAATAAGACTCACACATTTTTTATTAAAAAGTAATCACTCACCCAACATGTCATATTTATGCCTCTACCACCATAAATCTTTCCAGAATGTGAAAATTTATTAACTTAAAAACTAATAGAAGAAAAGATGAAAGATAGAAAAAATTAATGTTATAACTAAAAGAATTCATAATGCTATAACTAAATAATGTAAAATAATGTGAATACCATTTGCAATAATTAGTAATAACTAAGAGAATTTATTATGTCATTACTAATGAATTAAAGTGTAATAGCATAATTTCTTCTTAATTCTACATTTACTTAAATAAATCACTTCTAATCAATTTAATATTTATTTATATAGTTAATTAGATTTTAATTTAATGTAGGGGCAAAATGGTAATCCAATGTTGCACTTTAAAGATTTTTGTGCGTTGCACAATTATTTTATGTTATTTAATATAAAATATATTTTGCAAATGAGACACGCACGCAAGCGCGCGAACCCCCTCCCCCCCATATAAATTTTTCTTCAACTAAAATACACACACGCATCACACGCGTGCACACACACAAAAATATATCCTCTTAGAATATAATGATTTATTTCATCAGAATAATGATGTCGAGATTCCACTGATCTTCAAACTCATTAAATAATTAAAATCACATGAAAATTACTAATGTGTAAGAAGAAGAGTAGAAGATTAGAAAATTTTTGTGGTTAAAATATGATAGAAAATCCTTCTATTTATAGTCAAGAAAGGGTAGTATGAACATGTGCTTATTGTGCCTTATCTGAAAAAATATGGCCCTTCAAAAAAGTAACAATCCTTTGCAAAAGTCACAATTTATCGGAAAAGTCAGAATTCTTTAAAAAATTCACAAGTTATCTCAAAAGTCATAGTCATTTGTACAAGTTACAACTCATCATAAAAGATACAACTCTTCAAAAAATCGTAACTTTTTAAGAGAACATATTTTATTCAAATAGAAATAGATAGGTAATTTAAGCAGTGGTATTATAGTAACTTAACATTTAAGTCAGAGAATTCATGTTTTTAAACTGGTATAGATATAGATAGAATTCTCTTTTTCTTCGAATGTTGTTCTTCTCCATTTGTTTTCTCGACAATAATTTTGTGCAAACTCTAAATTTTTAGTGATGGTGTTTAAAAGTGATTGTGTAACTTTGAAGAGAAATCGTCTACACCAATTTGTGTTTTTGAGGATTAAATTACTTTCAAAACAACGGCTTACCACGGCAGCACGCTTTTCACTATTTTATTTATGTTCAAAATTAATATTTTGCTATTTTTCTGATATGTATACTCAATTAATGAACTACAGTTAAACGATAAAGATTGAGAAATATTACAGTATACATTGTTTTTGTACAATAATTGAGTATTGGAAAGTTTTTGTTATTTATGTTTGAATGTCTGAAATAATAGAAGTCATTTCCTCCGGTATGAATATATTTTCGTAAAGTCATGCTAATCTCATATGAATAATGTGTAGTGTCATTCGGGGACGAATGTTCCTAAGGGGGGGATAATGTAACAACCCTAAAATGACTATGCTAAGTAATGTCTAACGTATCTAGAATGCCTAGATTAGATCGGGTTCACACGAATTGATGCGCGTAGAACCAAACCTCTGAACCTCTGCAACAACCAAGCCAACTAACTTGGTGAGTTAGTTGAGCTAGGAAAGGTTGGGTCCAGCCATGTAGGGCACCCGAATATGAAGATTTACCCGGATGAGTCTTAACCAGACTTAAAAAGGGGTAATCTTAAGTTTGGAGGGTCTAGGGGTAAAATGGTCTTTTCTAGGCTAAGGGTAGTATTGTAATTACCCTAAATATTTAATTAATTAATTAATTAATATGGTGGAGGGGCAATTCGGGTAGAGGTTACCAAATTTGACCCTTTAAGCAAAATCTAGCTTCACCCGGGTTCGAGCCTTGGTGGAAGCAATGATTAAATTGATTTAATTTTATTAAGTGAATTAGTTGAATTAATTAATATTTAAAAAGCTGATTTAATTAAGGGAAAAATCAGATTTTTAATAAAAAAATAATAATAAAATTAATAAATAATGAGGAGTCCTAGTTTGACTTAGTCTCCACCTAACTCTCCTAATCCTAATCATAATCTTAATCCTCTCATTCTCACGTCTCTCACTCTCATTCTCACGTCTTTTATCATTAAAATAACTGAAAATAATAGTTCTTCACTCTTGAAGAACTTACACACAAAAAAACTCAAACGAAAAACTAAGCTAAAAACAAAAATCAACAACAAGTTCTTGACGGGATTGTGCTTGATGTTTCGGTGGTGAGGCTTGGTTTCATGGTAAATTGACAGCATTTAAACAAGTTTTGAACGACATTAAGGTATGGGTTTTCTTATCTCTTGGTCCCTTTCCCAAGAGACCTTAAGGTTCAGTTTAAATCACGATTGAAAGACTAAGGTTGTCCCCGTTGCATGCCCCTGTCGGAAACAGAGCTCTTTTATCGCGGAATTAGACCTTGTTAGGTCTGGTTATGATTATGTGTTGAATGTGTGGTACGAAATCATGTAAAGGATGAAAAATATATTCCGGAAAAATGTATTAAGTTGACAGTTTTGAGCATGTGTGTGTTGAAAATTTGACTATGTTTGCTGCCTGAAATTTGTATGTTAAATATTGTGTTTTGTGTGTGTAAAAATGCAAAAAACGTGATGTTCATAAAAGGTTAAGGTGGCTGACTGAATGTCACTCAAAATGCTACAAAAAAATCAACAAAAGAATGGGAGAAAATGGATTGGAAGAGACCAAATTTCCAACTTGCTGGAAATTTGTAGTCTCGGCCAAAATGACTAATTTTTTTAAAAAAAATTTAAAAATTGTGAGGTCATTGGGAATTGAACCCAAGACCTCACCAAATGTAAATTACATAAAAATTTCATTAAAAATGAAAGGAAAAATAAATGTGGAGAGTGGGGATTGAACCCCCAACCTCTTGAATGGATGAGAGAGCTAGGAGAAAAAATAAATGTGGAGAGTGGGGATTGAACCCCAACCTCTTGAATGGATGAGAGAGTTAGGAGAAAAAATCAAGGAGAAAAATAAATATGGAGAGTGGGGATTGAACCCACAAACTCTTGAATAGATGAGAGAGTTAGGAGAAAAATAAAGGAGAAATATAAAATGAGGTGAATGTGAATTTAACCCATAACCTCTTGGATAAGTGAGAAAGTTAAGAGATAAATTTAAAGAAAAATAATGAGCTTGTGGGGGATTGAACCCACAACCTCCTTGACTTAAACGAAAAAGGAGAGGAGAAAAAGAAAGGAAATATTATGGGGTTGATGGGAATCGAACTAGGGTCCCCCAAATCTAAAAAAATACACTTATCAAGTTTAAAATAAGATTAAGTGTTGTCCAAGGGATTCGAAATCGGGTTCCCTTGCCCAATTCCGTATTGACACATAAGTCATACGTAAGTAAATATTTAATGAATGCTGCCTCTAAAGATCGAAATTAATATCTTGGCATATCTACAAGATGCATAAGTCTTGTACCACATAATCTTGGGTAAACATGAATCATAGACAAACTATGAATAAAGCCTCATGGCTTGTATGTGTGGACTCATAAGTCTAGCATACGTTTAAAAGTAAGTGAGCCTAAGATGTATGTGATGAAATGATGTAACCCTAGAAGGGTTAAGTAAGAGTGTGAAACGCACTAAATGGCCAAGTGCATTGGCATATGACAAAATGAATATTAACGTGAAGGGGTGAGTAATTATGAAAAGCAAATGTGTTAAAGTTAATGAATGAGGTGACAATATGATAAGAGGCTAATGTGAAAGATGAGAGCAATCTCAAATGAGCCTAAGTAAATGTTACCAAAATGTACTCACCTATGAGAGTTGAAAGCTAATGATAAGACCAGTCTCTATGAACACTCTAATGAAAGTATTGAAGTTAATGCATACTTAATACTAATGATGAGATGAGAAATCATCTAATGAGCTATGATGTCCTCATGCTAGAAGCCAGCTTCCATGATGTATGAGTTGAATGTAATGGAACTTTATACTGAGCACCGATAGGCTAGCTATGAGCGGTGATGCCTTTCTTCAATAAAGGCGGAGGTTCACGTAACTCTCATGAGATGAGATTGTCCGGCATGCCGGGTATGGGTCTCCTTATATCTCCTAGTCTCTGAACCTATATGCATTTTCTTTTTATGCGACAGGTATGTGACCTACCTTCTGGAACCGGAGCAATAACTGCTATAAAGTAAGGGCCCAACCTCTTTGTTTGAAGCTTTGCCAGGAAGCTTCTACTTGTATACTGCCAATATAGGGATCTAGCAGGGTTCGACTCCCTATATACGCTAGCATATTTTGGTTCACTTTGGCCGGTGATTCCACCTCTTTTCGGTGAGGAGATTACACACTGGATTTCATGATGCTCACATGATCTATGTTGGTTAAGGTTAAAGTTCCCAAAGAAAGAATGAGGCCAGCCTCAAATGATGCACATAATGAAATGAACGATACCAAAGGTGTTAGGATAGGATAATCAAGAGGTGAGCTATACTTAAGTAATGACACTAGGTTATTCTTGGTCATTGTACAACAAACCCGATGAGAGTCTTAAACTACATCCTAGGTATGACTAGTGATTGCACTAGTATATGAATGAATGAAAATGAAGTACGTATGAATAAATGAAGAAGACTCTGTGTTTTCTAAAGAAGGCTCCCTAGTTGAGGTCCCATATGTTGAGCCCTTATTTTGGGAAGTCCTAATGTCAAGTCCATGATTCCAAGGTCTCATGGCATATGAAAGAATGATGTGAACTACAGGATATGCTATGTGCAATACGTTATGTGCTTCTTGCAAAATGATAAGTATGACGATGCATGTTACTCTCATGGCATGACTTTCCTAATCCAAATTTGGCAAGTCCACTGACTTTCCTAATCCAAATTTGGCAAGTCCACTTACTTTCCTAATCCATATTTTGAAAGTCCACCGACTTGACTTTCCATAAATCATGTTGTTAGGAAAGAGATATTCTTACTCATGCATGTCCTTGGTGTGTGTTTGCATATACACATAATTAGTACAAGTGTGTACTAATCCCATACAATATCTACTTTTAGGTGCAGGCACAGGTGGACGTTAGAGCTTACAATACGACGTTGCAGCTATCCGTACGTGGAGCATTCATCCGGATTTGATAGGCCCTCATGCTTTCGAGGACTCTTGCCCATTATATTCTAGCTTAGATATAGGTTTGAGTTATTGGAGTATGTTCCACTAGCGTTTCTTTCTCATCTTATTTCAGACATTGTATTGGTGCCATTTTGGCAAGTATACACTTAATGCAGTATGGAACTATTTCTTTCATTTGATGATCTTAATATTAGATGGTTGATTGTGAATGTTTATGAGTTTAAGTAGAATGTCTTACATGAATGTTAAGTTACAAAAAGTTCAAATTTTCCGCTAAAATTAACCTAGATGAAGTAACGATGACGTATGTAGGCTTGTCTGCGACCTCTGAGAGGTCAATGACGCCGGTCTCGTCTGGGGTCTAGACTCCGGTCGTGACAAAGTTGGTATCAGAGCACTAGGTTAAATTCGGTGGATAATGAGTTCACATCAACCACATCGAGTAGTTTCTGAGTCATGGTAGTGAAGTGCACCACTATCCTGAATTAGAGACTGCATGATGCGTAGGAAAATTCCCTTCTTCTGATCTTATCGTGCCTTCTCTAATGTCTGTTTCTTGGTGTTAAGAGCGTATCTAACATCAGCTCTTGAGATTCAGAAAGATTAATACGAGGAGAAACGAAGGCGGAGCAACAAGGTGTTCCCAGGAAGAACCCACATGCCAGCACCATGGCTAGCAGGTTAAGGGACTTCACGAGGATGAATCCTCCAGTTTACACTGGATCTAAGATTGCTGAGAATCTCGAGGAGGAGTGTAGGGCAGCTATGCTGCATGCCAGCGTGGGCCTTTCCAGGCTTATGGTCCATGTCCAACAAGTGGAGGAATGCAGGAAGAGGAAGCATACTAGGGCAGGGAACAGGTCAAGGCAAGCTGAGAAGAATTTTTCAAGTAAAAGTAGTACTGAAATCAGGAATAAGCCCAGGTTTAAGAAGGGACTCTCCCACCAAGGGGAGTCAAGTTCATCCAAGGGTCTCTATGAAAGGGATTCCGAGTCCAGAGTTAAGAGAAACATTGAAGTAGATACACCTCAGGAGAGGCCACCTTGTAGGAAGTGTGGCAAACTTCATGGAGGAGAGTGTAGGAGGGGCTCTAACGCTTGTTATAGTTGTGGAAAACCGAGTCACATGATGAAGGATTGTCCGTATATGAGAGGTCGAGAAAAAGGGAAGGAGAAAGTTCAGCCGAATGGTTCAAGTGAAGAGGCTCTAAGGAGGCAACGATTCTTCGCACTCAAGTCTAGGGGTGTAGGGGAAGACACCTCTGGTGATGTCTCGGGTGCGTAGCCTAAATTAGTTTTTCATGTGTATGGTTTTATGCACTAGTATGAAGTTAATATGTTGGAGTCATCATGTTGGTTGCTGACCTAGGTGACTTATGTGTTTATTTATGTTTTATGCTTTGATGAGACTAGTTTAGGAATGAGTTCCTTAGTCTATTAATGCGAAGCTGCTAGTAGGTTTCAAGGATGTGCACCAACCTACAAATATGTGAATTAGATATTCACCAATAAAAAGCATTGAATAGCTTAGGTATGTATTTTCTCCATAAGTGTTATGCTACCATAGACTATCAAACCAGGGTAGTGAGGTTTCAGTTGCCAAATGAGATAGGGTATAAATGGGTAGGGCGTGGATTAATCCAACAAAGCCATATAATTTCAAATCTTAAGGCCAACAAGATGTTATCTAAGGGGTTAGATATACTCCTCCTAAGACTGGTTTTGTTTAAGAAACTCTAAGTTTAAGTGCAATAGTCGACTTGGTGTTGTAAGTCCATAATCATATGAGTAATAATTGCACTATGTGAGTTAAAATGAATTCATGTTTGCATGTCATGTTGCTGTTTTTGTATAGCGTGGACATGATTGTTGTGTTGCATGAGTTGTGAGGTGCATCAAGTTAAGTGCGATTGAGAAGGAAGTTCCTCAATCTCAAATATGAAGCTTCAGATAAGCTTGAGTAATATGCATTATCCAGAGTAAGTGTGAAACAGAAATTCACAAAAAGCGTAAAGTTAAGATATCTTCGAAAATCACCCTCTTTATTTTAAAATAATGTGTAGTGTCATTCGGGGACGAATGTTCCTAAGGGGGGGATAATGTAACAACCCTAAAATGACTATGCTAAGTAATGTCTAACGTATCGAGAATGCCTAGATTAGATCGGGTTCACACGAATTGATGCGCGTAGAACCAAACCTCTGAACCTCTGCAACAACCAAGCCAACTAACTTGGTGAGTTAGTTGAGCTAGGAAAGGTTGGGTCCAGCCATGTAGGGCACCCGAATATGAAGATTTACCCGGATGAGTCTTAACCAGACATAAAAAGGGGTAATCTTAAGTTCGGAGGGTCTAGGGCTAAAATGGTCTTTTACAGGCTAAGGGTAGTATTATAATTACCCTAAATATTTAATAATTAATTAATTAATATGGTGGAGGGGCTATTCGGGTAGAGGTTTCCGAATTTGACCCTTTAAGCAAAATCTAGCTTCACCCGGGTTCGAGCCTTGGTGGAAGCAAGGATTAAATTGATTTAATTTTATTAAGTGAATTAGTTGAATTAATTAATATTTAAAAATCTGATTTAAGTAAGGGAAAAGTCAAATTTTTAATAAAAAAATAATAATAATAAAATTAATAAATAATGAGGAGTCCTAGTTTGACTTAGTCTCCACCTAACTCTCTTAATCCTAATCATAATCTTAATCCTCTCATTCTCACGTCTCTCACTATCATTCTCACGTCTTTTATCATTAAAATAACTGAAAATAATAGTTCTTCACTCTTGAAGAACTTACACACAAAAACTCAAACGAAAAACTAAGCTAAAAAACGAAAATCAACAACAAGTTCTTGACGTGATTGTGCTTGAAATTTCGGTGGTGAGGCTTGGTTTCATGGTAAATTGGCAGCATTTAAACAAGTTTTGAACGAAATTAAGGTATGAGTTTTCTTCTCTCTTGGTCCCTTTCCCAAGAGACCCTTAAGGTTCAGTTTAAATCACGATTGAAAGACTAAGGTTGTCCCCGTTGCATGCCCCTGTCATTAGATCCTCTGAACGATTCAAAGCATGTGTTGGTATGTCTTCTGGTAGATAAATGTTAGGTCTGGTTGTGATTATGTGTTGAATGTGTGGTAGGAAATCATGTAAATGATGAAAAATATATTCCGAAAAAATGTATTAAGTTGACTGTTGTGAGCATGTGTGTGCTGAAAATTTGACTATGTTTGCTGCCTAAAATTTGTATGTTAAATGTTGTGTTTTGTGTGTGTAAAAATGCAAAAAACGTGATGTTCATAAAAGGTTAAGGTGGCTGACTGAATTACTCAAAATGCTACAAAAAAATCAACAACAGAATGAGAGAAAAATGGATTGGAAGAGACGTTGGAAATTTGTAGTCTCGGCCAAAATGACTAATTTTTTTTAAAAAAATTTAAAAATTGTGAGGTCATTGGGAATTGAACCCAAGACCTCACCAAATGTAAATTACATAAAAATTTCATTAAAAAATTAAAGGAAAAATAAATGTGGAGAGTGGGGATTGAACCCACAGCCTCTTGAATGGATGAGAGAGTTAGGAGAAAAATAAATAAATGTGGAGAGTGGGGATTGAACCCCCAACCTCTTGAATGTATGAGAGAGTTAAGAGAAAAAATAAATGTGGAGAGTGGGGATTGAACCCCCAACCTCTTGAATGGATGAGAGAGTTAGGAGAAAAAATCAAGGAGAAAAATAAATGTGGAGAGTGGGGATTGAACCCACAAACTCTTGAATAGATGAGAGAGTTAGGAGAAAAATAAAGGAGAAATATAAAATGAGGTGAATGGGAATTTAACCCATAACCTCTTGGATAGGTGAGAAAGTTAAGAGATAAATTAAAAGAAAAATAATGAGCTTGTGGGGTATTGAACCCACAACCTCCTTGACTTAAACGAAAAAGGAGAGGAGAAAAAGAAAGGAAACATTATGGGGTTGATGGGGATCGAACTAGGGTCCCCCAAATCTGAAAAAATGCAATTATCAAGTTTAAAATAAGATTAAGTGTTGTCCAAGGGATTCGAAATCGGGTTCCCTTGACCAATTCCGTATTGACATATAAATCATACGTAAGTAAATATTTAATGAATCCTGTCTCTAAAGATCGAAATCAATATCTTGGCATATCTACAAGATGCATAAGTCCTGTACCGCATTATCTTGGGTAAACATGAAACACTTAGACAAACTATGAATAAAGCCTCATGGCTTGTATGTGTGGACTCATAAGTCTAGCATACATTTAAAAGTAAGTGAGCCTAAGATGTATGTGATGAGATGATGTAACCCTAGAAGGGTTAAGTAAGAGTGTGAAACACACTAAATGGCCAAGTGCATTGGCATATGATGAAATGAATATTCACGTGAAGGGGTGAGTAATTATGAAAAGCAAATGTGTTAAAGTTAATGAATGAGGTGACAATATGATAAGAGGCTAATGTGAAAGATGAGAGCAATCTCAAATGAGTCTAAGTAAATGTTACCAAGACATACGCACCTATGAGAGTGGAAAGCTAATGAAGAGACCAGTCTCTATGAACACACTAATGAAAGTATTGAAGTTAATGTATACTTAATACTAATGATGAGATGAGAAATCATCTAATGAGCTACGATGTCCTCATGCTAGAAGCCAGCTTCCATGATGTATGAGTTGAATGTAATGGAACTTTATACTGAGCACCGATAGGCTAGCTATGAGCGGTGATGCCTTCCTTCGGGAAGAGCGGAGGTTCACGTAACTCTCATGAGATGAGACTTTTCGGCATGCCGGGTATGGGTCTCCTTATATCTTCTAGTCTTTGAACCTATACTGCCAATATAGGGATCTAGCAGGGTTCAACTCCGTATATACGCTAGCTTGTTTTGGTTCACTTTGGCCGGTGATTCCACCTCTTTTTAGTGTGGGTATTACACACTAGATTTCATGATGCTCACATGATCTATGTCGGTTAAGGTTAAAGTTCCCAAAGAAAGAATGAGGCCAGCCTCAAATGATGCACATAATGAAATGAACGATACCAAAGGTGTTACGATAGGATAATCAAGATGTGAGCTAGACTTAAGTAATGACACTAGGTTATTCTTGGTCATTGCACAACAAACCCGATGAGAGTCTTAAACTACATCCTAGGTATGACTAGTGATTGCACTAGTATATGAATGAATGAAAATGAAGTACGTATGAATGAATGAAGCAGACTCTGTGTTTGCTAAATAAAGTTCCCTAGTTGAGGTCCTATATGTTGAGCCCTCATTTTGGGAAGTCCTAATGTCAAGTCCATGATTCCAAGGTCTCATGGCATATGAAAGAATGATGTGAACTACGTGATATGCTATGTGCAATACGTTATGTGTTGCTTGCAAAATGATAAGTATGACGATGCATGTTACTCTCATGGCATGACTTTCCTGATCCAAATTTGGCAAGTCCACTGACTTTCCTAATCCAAATTTGGCAAGTCCACTGACTTTCCTAATCCAAATTTGGCAAGTCCACTCACTTGACTTTCCATAAATCATGTTGTTAGCAAAGAGCTATTCTTACTCATGCATGTCCTTGGTGTGTGTTTGCATATACCCATACTTAGTACAAGTGTGTACTAATCCCATACAATATCTACTTTTAGGTGCAGGCACAGGTGGACGTTAGAGCTTACAGTACGACGTTGCAGCTATCCGTACGTGGAGCATTCATCCGGATTTGGTAGGCCCTCATGCTTTCGAGGACTCTTGCCCATTATATTCTAGCTTATATATAGGTTTGAGTTAGTGTATTATGTTCCACTAGCGTTTTTTTCTCATCTTATTTCAGACATTGTATTGGTGCCAGTTTGGCAAGTATACACTTAATGCAGTATGGAACTATTTCTTTCATTTGATGATCTTAATATTAGATGGTTGATTGTGAACGTTTATGAGTTTAAGTATAATGTCTTACATGAATGTTAAGTAACGAAAAGTTCAAATTTTCCGCTAAAATTAACCTAGATGAAGTAACGATGACGTATGTAGGCTTGTCTGCGACCTCTGAGAGGTCAACGACTCCGATCTCGTATAGGGTCTAGACTTCGGTCGTGACATTAAGAATTTCACCTAGCCTTCCTAAAATTATTTGGGAGGTTTCTTTAGTTTATTTTGGGTATTCTAAGTGGGTATATAAGTCTTGAACACTTAGTTGAATTCATTATTTCAAAATCGAAACCCAAGACCCCTAAAGAACTCTCTAGAACACCATTGAATCTTGAAGGGAGATTGGAGCTTGAATCTTGGTTTCTCCATCAATTTGCATTTAATTTCGTGGGTTAGCATCAATTAAGGTATGGTTTTCATCCTTGAATCTCTTTTCTTCAAGGAGCCAATCTTCAAAGTGGTTTTCCAAGACTTTCTCAAAAAATGAACTTCTAAATTGAAATCTAGCCATAGGTTCTTGCATAAAACGTTTTGAATCATTGTTATGATTGAATTGATGTTAATTTGTTGATTTTAGACTAAAAACTCCACGAACCCATGCAAACCAAACAATCCTAGTTTTGACTATATTATGGGTGATTTGATCATACCTCAATAGTGTTGATTTCTTGTGTAGTTTGATGTGTCCTATTGAATTATGAAAGAGGCATGGTAGAATTGTATGTAGGCTATCCTAAATAGACAAATTCATATTGTATTATATTGGATCATTTTATATTTTGATTATTGGATTGAATTAGTGATCATGGCTATTGGTAAGAGCCTTTGTGTATTGAGTTGGTTGAATTGGCTACGGATTGGAGTTGTGAGATTGGAATGCTGGTATGTTGACCTGGCCTTCTGTATATTCTGTAGTATAAGTCTTAAATTATGATGATGATTCGCATAGTCAACTTATGGTGCCGGTGCTTATGTACTATATTTGTGAATAATGTGGCCTCGTCGACATTACATTATGAATTGTAAAACAATGTGGCCTCGTCGGCATTACTTTATGAATTATGGTATTATCATGTTATAACTTGAATATGTGAGTATTGTGAAGGTCTTGAAGACTTATGTGGATGTGTGAAGTCAAAGTATGTGTTCTTATAAGTGATTATATGTGATCATGATAGGCTATAGTGATGCCTTATATGTGTCTACTGAAGTTGAGCTGTGAAGCTTCTTAAATGACTATATGAACATTATGATGAGTTATATTGATGATTCTATAGAAGTGTGTACGGTGACTTGTGGTATGCTTCAGTTGACCCTATGTGCTACATGAATGATATTATACATGAGATAAGATGATAATGAAGTGTGTCTTGGTTAGGTAGACCTATGTTCCTTACTTGATACATGAAGAATGTGAATATGAATCCTTGACTTAGTAGACTAAAGCACCTTTGTCATGAATGTATATGTATTATTGGAAAATGATCTTGAATATGTTTAAAAAGGTTATTTATGTGGAACCTTTTAGAAAGAAGGTTATGATATTCTTGAAGTTGAAAGTCGTAATGGTATATTTCTCGTGTGAATGATGGACTTAGGTTTGGTTGGCTGGAACGGCATGAAATCATCCTTAGGAAAGTAATTGAGCAATCTTAATAACCATTGTAGGAAGACCTAATGGACCCTCCTTGGTAAGGTTAAGTATGATTCGGTTATGAACAAGATATGGTACCTCTTCATATGCTCCTTTATTGAATTACTCTATGAGAACAAAGTCTAGCACCAAGAGATATTCTTGGGGAGTATCTATAGTTAAGAAGGAGACTAGAGTACAAAGAAACCCTTGGTATTCCTTAATTATGTGTCTACATGGGTTGTGTCCTAGTTCTACCATTGTCGAGTAGAACACCCTCTATCGGACTAGGGTTGACTCAAGATTCCATGCCTAGCTAAGTATGGTCCATGTCGGTTATTGTCTATTCTCATCATGTGGGATAGTTGCTAGTGTTGGATAAGTTCTATGAAGTTTAGGTAGTGGAATGGGACTCTATCTAGACATTGCACGAGTAGGCTTTGAAGATGTTAGTATGTAGGTTCCCTAGGTCTTATCCAAGACCATTATGTGAAAGTCCTTATTTTTGAATGTCTCTTAAATGGTTTAATGAATATAATGACTTAAGCTAAAAGTATGTCAATGAAAAGGTACTTATCTAGAGTAGCTTTAAGGATTGCTTAGGTAGGCTTGGAGAGGGTGTATGAGCGGTCTCTTCATGTATTACTTAGGTGAGTCTTAGAGTAATTCTAGGTAGGGAGTTAAATATATGAAATGGGAATAATCTTATCTTAGGTAATCTAAAGGATCTCTTTAGTATGTGTGAAGGGATTGTATGGGTGGTCGCTTGATAACTCACTCAAGTGAGCCTTAGAATCACCTTTGGTAGGAAGGTCTCATGGTTATGTGAATTGAAGTGATATTGATGTTATATTGTATAATGTGACTATATGTGCTTATGTTGACTAAATGGGATCTCTTATACTTATTTTATGAAGTTTTACTGAAAAAGAGCATGTTTTATACAAATGTCCTTTTATCATGATTTTATTGCATTTTGCTATACTTAAGATATTCGTGTGTCTAAGATGGCGACTTTGAGACTTAGCCTTTCTTTATGATCTTTTATAAAAAGATGTTTTGAAGTATTTCTATTTCGTGTAAAAAGTTTTAATTCCGCACTACTTTTCATACATGTATGCAATGAATGATGTCAAAGGTTTTGTACAAGACCTCCGAGAGGTCAAGTTTTCCGTATTGTGATCCGAGAATACCATATCTTTTAGGGTGTACTCTCGGGTTGTGACAAAGTTGGTATCATAGCTAGGTTATGGCTGTAGTCTTAGGGATCAAAAAGTCTCAAAAAACCACATCTAGTAGAGTCTTGCTCATCGGTGTGAGTCGTGACACATCTATGAGCGAGAGAATATAGGACGATAGAGTTTCACTTTCTTCATCGATCTTGTGTCGTGCCTATAAAGTTGAGGTTATAATTGTCTATTCCTAATCTCTTCTCTTGTGTTTATAGATGACTACTAGAAGAATGGCCGCAAGAAGGTTGGAAGAAGAGGGAGTGCATGAGGAAATTCCCCAAAGGTGGAGTGTATCCACAAGGAGTTCAAGTTCTCCAAGGAGTCCAAGTTTCTCCACAAGGTGATCAAGTCCCTATTGGAGGTGAAGGTAATGAGGTTACGGTGGTTCCCCCGGACATGACTAATGGGGAGATTAGAGAGGCTCTACTTCCTTTAGCCCGAGCCATGATAACTCATGTGAATAGGGGTATTGAACCTAGGGTGAATGCTACAGAGAGTACTATGACCTCTAGGTTGAGGGACTTTGTGAGAATGAATCCTCTTATCTTTCTTGGTTCTAAGGTGGGAGAAGATCCCCAAGAGTTTCTTGATGGTGTGTATAAGGTGTTGAGTGATATGGGGGTGACTTCTAGGGAAAAGGCGGAGTTGGCCTCATACCAATTGAGGGATGTTTCTCAAGTGTGGTACACTCAACGGAAAGATAATAGGACAGTTGAGTCGGGTCCTATAGAGTGGAGGAGTTTAAGGAGGCTTTCTTAGGAAAGTACTTTCCTAGTGAGAGGAGGGAGGTGAAGGTTGAGGAGTTCATTAACCTTAAACAAGGGAACATGAGTGTGGAAGAGTATTCTTTGAAGTTCACCATGTTGTCTAGGTATGCTCCATCCTTGGTGTCTAACCCTAGGGATGAGATGAGTAGGTTTGTGATCGGTGTTGTCGACCTTGTGAAAGAAGAGTGTCGTACGACCATGCTCCACAATGATATGACTTGTCTAGGCTTATGGTGTATGCACAATCTATTGAGAATCCAATCTTAGTAGGATTTCAAGGAATTTGAAGAGGGGTAGATCCGATGAGCAAAACCAACCTAGGTTTAAGAAGAGGCATCCAAACCATGATGGACCTAGTGCTCCTAAGGTTAAGGGAAGGTGGTATTAGTTCTCAAGGTGTTAAGCCTACTTGCTCTACTTGTGGGAAGAAGAACTTTGGGAAGTGTCTAGTTGGTACCAACAATTGTATTTTGGTTGTGGTAAGGATGGTCATAAGGTGAGGGATTGTCCTAATATTGCAGCTAGAGGAAGGGAAGCTAAGCAAGATCCTCCTAGTGCTCCAAAGAGAAATCGTTTCTATGTTCTTCAAGCTAAGGGATCAAATTCGGGTGGTAAGTTATAGATTTCTCTCTTGTGTAGTGATGGGTTTCTTCTAAGCGGGGGAGTATGGTGAGTAGTGGAGTTGCGATTTGTTGTCTCTTCTCTTCTATTCAATTCAAACTTGAGATAGAATGTCATAGTAGCATGTTGCATGTTGCATTGTGTTTAGGAGTTTTGTTGGAATTGAATTTTGTTGATTCCTTGCATTGTGCATTTTATGAAGTTATGATTATGTTTCCATAAGAAATTGCTTAAATGTTGCATTATTGAGTGTTTTAGAATAATTCATTGTAAGGTTTGGCAGTTCACTGTAAAGATTTTTAAATTTGGACTATATTGTTCTTTCATGAAAAAAATAGTTATAATGTGTATAGAATTGATGTATATGAGCATGATAATGTGTGGAGAAGGAGTTTATCCTATTTGAAATGAAGTATGTGAGTCTTATTGCATGATGAGTTGTAGATTAGTTTCTATCTTCTTATTGTATTTTGAGTCTCTTGTTTACGTGAAATTGGTGTTCCTCCTAATTGTGTATTGTGGTATTGTGTGGTAGGATATGTGATTCTAGTATTGAGTTTCTTATCTCTTGAAAGTAACTAAAATAAAGCAAGTGTCATTCGAGGACGAATGTTATCCTAGTGGGGGAGAATGTAACACCTCTAAAACGACTTAGGTGAAACTAGAGTCTAACATGTGTCTTATAAGGTTTTAAAGTCCTAAAATGGTTTATAATGATTTTCATAGGCATATTCTAAAGTTTGGTGATCTTTGGAGGTCAAACGTCCAAGAACATCCATGATGATCGAAAGATGTGCCTTGAGATGTGCTTGTACTTTTAGGTGTGCCTTTGCATGTTTTACGTGTTCGTTTTGGTTGAAATTGATATGAGGGGTTTCTAACATGTGTACAAGTATATTTAGGTTATAAACGTCCGAACAAAACTCCCCAAGGACCAACCAAAGAGTCCTTGAGGAGGACCTAACCTGCATCCAAAAACTGTCAAAACCAGTCCAACCTACGGAAGGCAATCGACGCCCAGTAGGTCAGTCGACGCCCCATAGATGAATGGAGTAGGTAGGGACTTAGTCTAGGGAGCTTAAGCTCCCATTTGGAAGGCTCTAACCCAATCGACTGTTGTCAGTACGGCCCGTTGATGGGTTGACGCCCCGTAGACTGGTCCGTAGATGGCACTTGCAGATTTTCTGTAGGTGTCTCGGCCAGCTCAAGGGTAAGTTTGGAATTTCACCTAGCATTCCTAAAATTATTTGGGCGGTTTATTAAGGTTATTTTGGGTATTGGAAGTGGGTTTATAAGTCTTGAATACTTAGATGAATTCATTATTTCAAAATAAAAACCCAAGATTCCTAAAGAACTCTCTAGAATACTATTGAAGCTTGATGGGAGATTGGAGCTTGAACCTTGGTTCCTCCATCAAATTGCATTAAATTTCGTGGCTTAGTATCAATTAAGGTATGGTTTTCATCCTTGAATCTAAATTCTTCAAGGAGCCAATCTTCAAAGTGGTTTTCCAAGACTTTCTCAGAGGATGAACTTCTAAATTGAAATCTAGGCATATGTTCTTGTATAAAACGTTTTGAATCACTGTATTATGATTGAATTGATGTTAATTTGATGATTTTAGACTAAAAACTCCCTGAACACATGCAAACCAAGCAATCCTAATTTTGACTATATTATGGGTGATTTGATCATGCCTCAACAGTGTTGATTTCTTGTGTAGATTGATGTGAGCTATTGAATTATGAAAGAAGCATGGTAGAATTGTATGTAGGATGTCCTATATTGACAAATTTATATTGTATTATCTTGTATCATTGTATATTGTGATTATTGGATTGAATTGGTAATCATGGCTATTGGTAAGAGCCTTTGTGTGTTGAGTTGGTTGAATTGACTACAGATTGGAGTTGTGAGATTGGAATGGTGGTATGTTGACCTACCATTCTCTATATTGTGTAGCATAGGTCTTAAATTATGATGATGATTGGCATGGTCCACTTGTGGTGGCGGTGCTTATGTGTTATACTTGTGAATAATGTGGGCTCGTCGACATTACTTTATGAATTGTGAAACAATGTGGCCTCATCGACATTACTTTATGAATTATGGTATTATCATGTTATAACTTGAATATGTGAGTATTGTGAAGGTCTTGATGACTTATGTGTATGTGTGAAGTCAAAGTATGTGTTCTTCTAAGTGATTATATGTGATCATTATAGGCTATAGTGATGCCTTATATGTGTATACTTGATGTTCAAGTGTGAATCTTTTTAATTGACTATATGAACATTATGATGAGTTATATTGATGATTCTATATAAGTGTGTACGGTGACTTGTTGTATGCTTAAGTTGACCCTATGTGCTACATGAATGATATTATACATGAGATAAGATGATAATGAAGTGTGTCTTGGTTAGGTAGACCTATGTCCCTAACTTCATACATGAAGACTATGAATCCTTGACTTCGTAGGCAAAAGCACTTTTGTCATGAATGTATACGTATGATTGGAATATAATCTTGAATAAGGTTAAGAATGTCATTTATGTGGAACCTTTTAGAAAGAAGGTTATGATATCCTTGAATTTGAAAGTTGTAATGGTATCCTTCTCGTGTGAATGATGGACTTAGGTTTGGTTGGCTGGAACGACATGAAATCATCCTTAGGAAAGTTATTGAGCTATCTTAATAACCATTGTAGGCAACCCTAGTGGACCCTCCTTGGTAAGGTGTAGTATGATTCGGTTATGAACAAGATATGATACCTCTTCATATGCTCCTTTATTGAATTACTATATGAGAACAAAGGCTAGCACCAAGAGAATATTCTTGGGGAGTATCTTTAGTTAAGAAGGAGACTAGAATACAAAGAAACCCTTGATATTCCCTAACCATGTGCCTACATAGGTTGTGTCTTAGTTTTACCATTGGCAAGTAGAACACCCTCTATCGGAGTAGGGTTGACTCCGGATTCCATGCCTAGATAGTATGGTCTATATCGATTATTGCATATTCTTATCACGTGGGATACATTCTAGTGTTGGATAAGTTCTATTAAGTTTAGGTAGTGGAAGGGGACGCTATCTAGACATTGCACGAGTAGGCTTTGAAGATATTAGAATGTAGGTTCCATAGGTCTTATCCAAGACAATTATGTGAAAGTCCTTATTGTTGAATGTCTCTTAAATGGTTTAATGAATATAATGACTTAAGATAAAAGTATGTCAATGAAAAGGCATTTATCTTGAGTACTTTAAGGATTGCTTAGGTAGGCTTGGAGAGGGTGTATGGGCGGTCTCTTCATGTCTTACTTAAGTGAATCTTAGAGTAATTCTAGGTAGGGAGTTAAATGTATGAAATGGGAATAATCTTATCTTACGTAGTCTAAAGGATCTCTTTGGTGTGTAAGAAGGGATTGTATGGGTGGTCGCTTCATAACTCACTCAAGTGAGCCTTTGAATCACCTTTGGTAGGAGGGTCTCATGGTTATGTGAATTGAAGTGATATTGATGTTATACTGTGTAATGTGACTATATGTGCTTGTAGGGGTCTCCGCCCAGAATTTTAAGGGTTGGGCTCATGATGATTTGAATTGGGTTCAATCTTAAATCATTCAAGCCTAATCCAATTTAAGGGAATTCTTAATCGAGCCCAATTCAATCTCCAGTTTGACCCCGTTTTAAAATTCTTTCCTAATATATGTTCCTATATTAAAGGTATGAATTATTATCTATTTAACATTTTTAGGACTTGTCTATCCATTTGTTACTTTTTTTAGAAAAATCTTGAGCGGAAATTCGAATTGTGATTATAAAAATTAAATATTACTATGTTAAAATTATTGAGATTAATCGGATCAAATTGGGCTGGTCAAGACCCAACCCATTTTTAAGCTCATTTTAACCCAACCCATTTGAGCCCAAGATAAACTTGGGCGGGTCAACACCCAACTCGAATTGTATTTCAACCCATTTTAATATCTCCAATTTCAACCCAACCCGCCCATTTGACAATCCTATGTGCTTATGTTGACTAAATGTGATCTTTTATACTTATTTTATGAAGTTTTACTCAAAAAGAGTATGTTGTTATACAAATGTCCTTTTATCATGATTTTATTGCATTATGTTATACTTAGTTCATTCTAATGTACTAATTCCATATATTTTGTCTATCTTTAAAGGTGTAGGTGACATTTGATAGGAGTCTTGAAGTGAAGCTTGGATTAACATTCCATTCAAGCAAGTGTTGGTATGTCCTCACTAGATTCGAGGACATCATTATGTTTAGTTTTCCTTATTGAAAGTATTGTAATAGACTTAGATATTTCTATATGTTAAAGTATGGGTCGTGTCCCAAGATATTCGTGTGTCTAAGATGACGACTTTGAGACTTAGCCTTTTTTTATGATCTTCTATAAAAAGATGTTTTGAAGTATTACTATTTCGTGTGAAAAGTTTTACTTCCACACTACCTTTCATACATGTATGCAATGAACACTTTCAAAACTCTTATATGACATGTTGATTTTATCACTCAAAAGTTCCGCAAATACAACTACGAACATTCCGCAATCACTACAAAAATAAGAAGATTAATTATAATAATGAATTAGATACAAAAAAAAAAGGAAAAAAATAAACAATACTCACAGGCTATCACTTATTTGTTGCATGGTGTCTTGAGCAGACTCCACATCAAACAAATGTTGTGGACCCAAAATTTCTCCAATTTTCTTGTCTTTATATGCATCCAATGCTGACCAATCAGTTCTCTCCTTCTTTTCGAAGAACCCACTATCATGAAGGTAGTTTGGAAGGATTTGAGACAACTTCTTGATGTCTTTATAATGAACTCTTTTCCTTGATCCCGAAGTTGAGTCATACACCCTTATTAGCTTTCTTTTAGAACTACCACAACCAACACCCAATCAAAATCTTCATCACAATTTATTGGAATGTTAACCTCATCTAATAAATGTCATGGTAAAGCAGCAGGAATAGAAAAACCATTGATGATGTTAGTGATAGACCTTTGATGAAATGATACGGCAGCACCACGAAGTATGTGTTCCCGTGTGCTAATAGTGTCATCTGCTTGACTGTTATAATACCTTGTGTGTGCATTGATTATATGATACTTAAACAAGAAATTGACTGTAGTATATCTGTACTGATCCATGCTTCTTTGTTTAGACTTCTTACGTAGATAGTAAAAGATTACATCTATATGCTGCAAAATAGGAAGAAAACATAATACATGAAATCAGTACAATATGATAAAAGGTATTTGATACATGGAAACATATGATGAAACTAATTTGAAACCCTTACTGATACATATACAAAGAATATCATATACATAATCAATTTGATACTTAATAGAAATATCAAGCTTCAACATGATACAAAAATGTGAACTAGTACTTGATACATAAGTGTAACTACATATACATAATCAACTTGATACTTAATAGAAATATCAAGCTTCAACATGATACAAAAATGTGAACTAGTACTTGATACATAAGTGTAACTACAGAATATAAAGCAGTGAAATTGATACTTAATATAAAAAATAAGCGGTAATGTGATACATAAAATGTACAGTTTGACAAAATAATGTATATGATACCTCATCAGTCCAACATTTATTCGGCTGTGACATAGTATAAAATCAGTTCTTGTCCAGAGGAAATGCGACAACAAAATCAATATAATCAAAACCAAACAGAGCAGATTTGGATCTATATTTGTCCTCGGATGGTTTCCTATACATTAAATGAATTTTTATAAACAAAATAAGAATAATATTATACAACACAAAATTTGCAAGATATATTATAAAAACTTACTTATTCGCGTGTGATTTTAAGAGTTCCTTTTAAGTCTATTGCGAGAACTCATCCATCATACCTAACGACATTTGTTCAAGGATACCACAACCTTGAAATGGATGGAATGGGCAAACATCGTCATCTATTTTCTCCTTGCCTTTATCGCTGGATTCAAAATCTGTCAAATATGGAGATCGTATAATTCTTGAAGGCATTCTATGTCGTGGTGCTGGAGTCTTTGTATCAGGATGATGTGCAGATATCTTTACAGGTAGTTGAGTGGGTAGTTGGCTGTCAGATAATCAAAAATCACTCTCAGTTAGTTCTAGATGACTCATCGAACTCAGTTGTTGGACATTATTTCCCACTTTTGGTGGTGCGCATATAAGCGCATCTACCATAATTTTAATACCAGATGAATTTGAAGCAGATGTGGTACAATCCTACATAATATTAGGTAATAATAAGAAAAAGGTTAAAATAAAAATAGGCAACTTATCATATTTATGAATAACCAGTTAAGAACCTTACAGATGTATCAACAAGAAACGGATTTGGAGCGTGCTTTTCTATGTTATGCTGAAGTGTATCAACATCATGTTCATTCCCACTTAAAATCTTTGTGTCTGAATGAGAAGCTACAACAATTGTATCATCCTAATAAATATGATGTTAGACTACATTCTGATACATACAAAATAATTAATGTATAGTGATTCATAACATTTGAACTTACAGGTTCCTTATTAAGAGCAACTTCTTCTATCAAAACATGATTACGATGTGTTGTGTGTATAACCTCTGTGGCATCCTTCATATATTGTTCCTTTAATGATGTATCATCACTCTAAACATGTTTGAATTAATCATTATTAGTCTACCATGTAGAGTCATAGCTAACATCAGAATGTTTATTTATAACTTTAATGACTATATAAGTATTTAGAATGTAAATGATACACTAGTAAGAAACTTGACTTATATTATCAATGTGTTATAATCAACATTGATATTGATGAACATGATGTGTTTATGTATCAGATACATATCTTTGAAATATTGATTTCAGTAACATGTCCTTCAACATCAACAGCAGATCTACCAATATCTTGATCAAGAATTGAAAAATCCATGTGTATAGGTGAAACAGGTTGTTGATCAACTTTATCTTTCTGTACAGGAAAAAAGATTACATAATTCTATTAAATTAAAAGGAAATCAAAAAAGAATAAATAATCATTATTAATCTACCATGTACAGTCACAGATACAAAATAACATCAGATTAATTATTTATAACTTTAAGGATTATATAAGTATCTATCATGTAAATGATACACTAGTAAGAGACTTAATTTATATTATCAATGTATCAAAACCAACATTGTGTGACATAAATATATATATGATGTTTACGTATCAATTACTAGTGTGTGAGATTCACTAATACAAATTGTTACATGATGTGTTTATGTGTCAGATACAAACCTTTTCAAAATTGATCTCAGTAACTTGTTCTTCAACATCAACAGCAGATCCACCAATATCGTGATCAATATTATCTTTCTGCACAGAAAAAAAAAATCAATAATTGCATTTAATGAAAAGGCAAACCAAACAAAGGAAAAATAATACCTTTTCAGTTTTGTTGTCTTTCGCGCCAACAACTTTCATCAACTCAGAATGATTTTGTTTTACTAACTCCGCAAGACAACCAACTTGTTGGTCAACCTATACACAAATTACAAATGTTTTAAGGAATTCCTAATAAATAACCAGAATTATAAAACATATATGATTTTTACAAAAAGATATATGATTGTAATACTCACATAACCCTTCAAGTATTGCTTCAGTTCCTCTAATTGTGAATTTTTGAAAATTACTTTCCGAATATCTGAATTATCAGGAACACCATATATATTGCCAGCTTTCGACGTTGGTAAATCTGGAGTTTGATCATGTTGATTTGGTTGCTTTTCTGGTTGTGTTGCTTTGGAAACCTTTGTTTTATGTGGATGTACGACCTTTCTTCTCTTCGGTGGAGGGGTAGATCCTGTGCTAGAGACTCGTATTGATCTCCTCAACAATTGATCCGGTGATTCGGATGAAAAGTCTTCAAATCCAGGAACCTCTTGTGGCTGCCCAACCTCAACACTAACATTTGGCGTACCAGGTTCAGTTGGAGTTACGTGAGTGGTTTGAGGTAACTCAGGTGTTGTACATTCCTCTCCAGTTGGCTGAATATTTGTACAATTATGCTGTAAAAATAGAATATTGAATCATGATTAGAATCACAAAAAATATATCGAGAACTACAAAAAAAATACTAAAAATTTGTATATTAATTACCTCGGTAAAAATACTTTCCATAAACAACTCAAATTTGGGCTTTTCAGCCACAACTTTCCAATTGCAGATTCTTGGAATAACATTTTATTCTTTAATCGCTATCTCATTATCCAACACAGACGCACATTCATATACCCATACATTGAGTGTGTATGGCATACCATTTAAGAGATACATTTTCTTCTCAGATTTGAACTCTTGTCTAAGTGAATCCATTAACCTGCTGAAAGCCCGTTGTCCCCCCGGAAACTGCAGATAACTGCCGTCTTCAACCATTACAAAATCTTCAATTGGAATTGTTGCAGTACCAAGTTGACATAATACAAAAGAGTGGATGAAAAACATGATAGCCATCTGAACTTGATCATCGATGTTATCCCAACCACCCAACATGAATCGATCCACAAGACGTTGTTTGTTTAGATTATAATTAGGCCCAGGAAAATACCTCTGAACTAGCCTACTTCTTTTTGAATTTGGATATGTAAAATCCTTAATATTTCCTTTACATTTCAATCCAGTAATAATCACAAATTCTTTTATAGTAAAGGTTAAGATATTTCCTTTAGCATGACGAATGTGAAGTTCTCCGGCTGGATTGTCTTGCTCCACCTCTAAAAGAAGTAAACACTTGGTGATCAGACCTTGATAGTTGCATTTAGGAATATTCAGATATGAACCAAATATAGTATCCTTAAATAATTGGATACCCTCATCCCCCATTGCTAACGCTAAGTCTCTTAAGATATTTGAATTGTAAGTACAACCAAACTTAAGAGAGTGTTTTGGAATCTGTTTAACTACATAATTCATATTCTGCAATTTAAAAAAATGATGTTGATATTTAATAGAAACAACAAGCTTTCACATGATACATAAAATGCAAAATGTACTTGATACATAATTCTAAGTACATATCATAAGTCAGTCAAAATGATACTTAATAGAAAAATTATAGCTTAACATGATACATAAAATGCAAAGTTGTACTTAATACATAATTCTACCTACACATTATAAATCAGACAAATTGATACTTAATATTAAAAACAAGCTTTAACATGATACATAAAACATGAAATTGTACTTGATACTTAATTGATACTGATGTTGTTATGAAACATACTTATAATCCTATAATTTAAACTTTAAACTTACATACACTTTTGACAACAACAATAACATGAACAAATATGCTATATCTGATAAAATGAAAACCAACATTAAATGCTACTTCTGATAAGTGATACAGAAAACCAATATTTTATAAATTAATGATATATACCAACATTTATAACTTATTTTTTTTCATTTTAACTTATTGATACATTAGTCATGAGAAATAAACAAAATTTACCAAAATTTAAGATTTTGTGTATCAAATGAAGAATCTGATCTATATACAAATATTTTAAATTAAAAACAATTTTTCTAATAATACACAAAACTCATTGCATGTGACCAAAAAAAATTACAAAAAAATAAATAAAATAAAAAAATATACCGCTGGCAGTGGAGGTCTGGATATGACGATTGCAAGCTTTCTACCCCTCTTCTTGGGTGTCTTTGCATGTGCCTCTTTTTTCGTTTTAGGCTTCTTGAGACTTTGCTTAGCCATTGTTATAAGATTATGCAAGCTCTTAGAACCGTTTTCAACCAATTTAGGATCTTCATAAACAGAGATTTGATTAGTGTTTGATGTGACTATTTGGGTAATTCCAATACTAAATGACAGATTATCCATGAAGTATTAGAACAAAAAGAAGAACGAAAAGAAAGAATTGAAGAAGAAGATAGTACATATTTGAAGTACATTGAACGGATATGGCGGACAGAGCCCTAGTTTTGGATTTCAAAATTGAGAAGATGAACGGTTGAGAGATTGACGGAGAAACTTTGGAAATGGACATAATGGGTTTGGTTATTGAGAAAAAATATACGAGTAAATTTAGGGGTTAAACTTAATTGTTTAGGATTCTAAAATAATTATGTATCCGGTAGTTTGGATTTAGGAAAATATAGGGATTTCTGTATTTTTTAAAAATAGAAGGGAAATATTGTGAATATATAAACTAAAGTTGTATAATCAGGTAATTATTCCTATATTTATCTCTATATGGTTTTTGACAAATGTACATTATAACTATTGTTGACACCAAATTTCGGTCTGATAGTTTTAAAATTAATACATTTTGCGTATTTTATTTTAAATAGGTCAAAAATACATATTTTTGTCATTTTAATGAAATTTGTTGATAATCATCCTCTTTCTCAAAGTATTAGGATTTTTATCGATTGTTATGTTTATATTATTTTGTCACAACCAGACGTTCAAATATTTATTCATTTCTTTTAAAATCATTATTTTTGTTAAATTGCATTTTTTACATGTAATTGATTACATTCATTACATTTTTCATATTTATTTTTTCTCTGTTACATTGTTAATATTCATTTTAATATTCTACGCAGTCTAAAAAATTCATTCAAATTCGAATATAATTTACATACACAGATATTTTATCAATCGATAATTTTTGGATCACAACTTCAAACTCATAACTTAAGCCCATAATTTTCAACTCCCTATATATGAAATAGTTGGTCCATTAGGTTTTTGGTGGCGAATACATTTTAGAAATGGGAGTTCAATTTTCAGAATAATTTTACTTTATTTTTATTTTTATTTTATTTTACTTTACTGTTCATTGCCTTTCCGACCAACTTTCCGGCCAGTCACCACCCAACCCCCACTGGTCATCCTCCTCTTCTCTCCTCACTTCATTTACGCCAGACCCCAACCCACGCTGCTCCTATCGTTCCATTTTCTCCTCCATTCTCCATCATTTTCTCCAACAACCAGAAGCCTAACAACCATCCCTGTTTCTTATTTTCTGACCGATGAGCAACAGCCAGAATCTCACCCTTTCCAGCCATCACAAACTCTATTAATGGTGAATTCCGAGCTCAGAAACAAACCAACTCCTTTCCTTCTCCATTTTCAGCCGGCTTCAAGCCGAAATAAACTGGCAAAACCATCGTGAACCAGATCCCAAAAATCTCACTGCCGGAGAACAACCATCTCCTCAACCCCCTGTTCTCTCTTCTCCAACAGACCCAACCCTAAAACCCCCATCTTCTCCTTCTAGTTTCTTCTCCAAACCAGTTCCAAAACTCCCTTCCTTTTTTCGTTACAATTTTCGGCTAAGCAACCACCGGAAACACACCCGTTCTCACCACCAGTGACCACCAGACACCACCGAACAACCTCAAAAGCCACCCCAAACCCAGATGAAACAGCCGCTCAAACTAAGCTCCTTCCCCTTCCCCTTTCTCCCTTTTATTTGATTTTCATTTGTTTAGCAGCGATTCCGGCAGCGACAATGACAACTTCGGCGAATAACAGTTCAAATCAGCCTCCAGCGATCTCCCAAGCTCACAAACAACAACTTTATACAAGCTGAACTAGTCACTGGCGAACATCAACTCCGTCCAAACCAGTGACAACCGGAGAGCTCCCAGATCGATGCGATTCACGATTTTGTTGGTGATTGACTCGAATATTTGGTAAACTTTACACTCTCCGATGAATTTAGTGACCCTTTGTGTTGTTTATTTGTCTCATTTTTGTTATAGTTTTACTAATTTGTGTTTTAACATTACTGGTTTGTTTTTAGTGTAATTATTTTGACTTAGGAAAATATTCACAAGATCACTGTTAAGGCTAATTTCATATTTATTGTGGAACATCTTAATTATCTCATTCATATTTTGTAAATTGGTTGCTATAGCGGCTGTTATTAAAATCTTGGATAGCTTTTTAGTCTATATATATTATTCTCTAATTGTGTGTGGATAATTCCTCATAAATTGCTATAATAGATATTATTTGCTTTAATTATAGTTATTTGATTTCTCTGTATTACTCTTCTTGTTGATTTTAATTTTTCTACTTTTTATCATGATTGTTGGTCGTGTTATTGATTTGTTTGTCCTCGTATCATTAGTCACTGGGATTAATATTACTATATTTGTTCATATTGTTATATATTGTTAAGAAAATATTTATTGTGGTTTCTTTATTGCTTATTATATATATTATGTTAAATGAGTTTGGTGATTTCTTGTTTATTTTATATGACCAAATTTTTTTTTATTGTCATTTTTTTTAAAAAAAAATAATTATTATAAATGTTTCAATTTTGCTCCTGTTAGATTTTTACTATACATGGTTTTAGTTGCATTTTGAGTAGTGACTTTCACTAATCGGAATAGATGTGGTTCGTGATTTTTATTTTTATTAGTTTGTTTGGATTTTATTTTTTTTCATTTAAGTTCAACCAATTTGGTGTTGGTAGTTATTTTGATTATTTTACTTCACTTTACTATTTGTTTAATGGCTAATGATAAAATCTCTCTCCGTCGATTTTGGAGGCCTCTCCATTTTATAAGACGGAAATTTAGTTTAAGTTTATATTATATGTTTTGTTAAAATTGACCGATGAAGAAATTATCGTCGATTTCCAAGGCCTCCAACGTTAATAAGACGGGTTTTTATTTTTAAGTTATTATTTCATATATTCAATTTTATTCATATTTATTTATTACTAACATTTTTACTAAGTGTGTTTACAGGTACCCAAGACTTGCTTCCTTGAAGTTATTCGAAAGGAGTTCGAATTATATTTTTTAATTCATTATTTTGTATATATCGATGTTAGGCAAACCTTAGGCCGATATTATTATTTTATTTTTATTGTGTATATTGCATGTTTATTATATTTGTACATTATTTTATTTTCCTCCTCAATTTGAAAAAAATGAACTCAGTCGGGAACCACAATGGTGGATTTTGAAGGGTGCCTAACCCCTTCCCTTCGAAATAATTTGAACCCCTTACCTAGAATCGAATTGGTTTCGTAGACTATCTTTTAAATTAATTTATTAATTGGTTTTCTATTTTTCCTAAAATTAGGTGGCGACTCTCTTTTCCCTTCAATCCCTTAACCCCCCTTCACCCGTTTTAAAATTATTTTAACTAATTCTTTTTTAATTGACTCACCGTGACGTTGCTCCCATTCAAAGGATGTCAACAGAATGGCGACTCCACTGGGACATAGAGGTTCTAACCATTATGAGTTCATTTTTTCAAATTGAGGATACTCTTCTTTTATTGTGTTATTCATTATATCTTGTATATTTTGTTGATTATTTGCATATTGACTCTGTATTGATTCATTATTTATTTTATATTGTTATTGCATGCACAACATTTATTCTGTCAAACGACACCTAATTTTGCTTTTTACTTAAAGGACGATTATGCGGGTTCGCAATCGTTCGTTAACCAAACTTTTCTCGGGGCACCCTGACGAATGTAGTTGGCTACTGGATAGTCAACGGTCGTTAACTGTTTCAACCCAAGTAGTAAGCTTGGGTCACCTATCCACAATAAACAAAGCCCACTCTTAATCATCTAGTGTAGAGCGAAGCCAAAACCTCATACTAAGCATGACACAAAACTCGAGGCACATTTCTATAATACATGTATTCATTGTTTGTATGTTATGTGATATACTTGTTATACGTGAATATGTTGTATAATAGTCCATTATTTTAAAATCACTCTTGCTAACCTAATTTTTAGAATATTCATAATTTAAGTCCAACTTTTATTCAAGTTATAATTTGTTGGAACTACGTTTGACATGATTCCTGTTTCAACGGGATACGTAGGCGCCATAAGAGCTCGGTCATGTTCCCCGCAAGTTTTCCAAATTTTTAAAACGAAAACTGGGGCAAAATATTTTGAGGAGGTCTCCAAAAACTTTACAAAGGAGATAGTTGTTACAAGATTAAATACCGGAGGTTAGTTGAAGCTGACAGGGGCTAAAAAATTTAGGAATGCCCTAAAAAATTTCACCATGGTTGTACAGAGACTCTAGAATTTATGAGGCTTCACTCCGAGTTGGTTTGTATATTTTGCAATAATTCTTTTTGTACATAATGTCGCATTCATTGTATATCTTTGATTTTTATACATTCCATTAAAAATATTGTTTTAATTGACTTTTTTTTTAAGTTGGGTTGTCCGCCTTTCAATGTGACTCATTCATTTTTTACTTCTTTTATTTTTTTAATTAATTAATAATATTTTTGTTAAGTTTGGGTAGTCCGCCCTTCAATGTGACTCATTAATTTCTTATTTTATTTTTGTTACTTTTGTTAAATTCGGGTGGTTCACCCTTCAATGTGATTCACTGATTTCTTTGTTCTTTTTTAGTTTTCTTTGGTTAATAAAAAATATTTTTTGTTAAATTTAGGTTGCCCGCATTTCAATGTGGCTCATTGGTTTTTTTATTTTCTTTATTTTTCCTTTGAAAAATTCATTTGTTGTTCAAATTATAGGCTAATGCCATATCTGGAAGACCTACGCAAACCTGATTCTCATCAATGAGATACGTAGGCAGCCCTTAGTGGGTTCGGTATTCTTTATTCAAAAGATTTTTTTATGTTTTATTAATTTAATGTTTATATTTTTGAAATCATTTTTTGACTTGGTTGGTGCCAACACAGTTCAAGTGTGCATGTGAAAAATAATTTGTACAATAAAGAAAATTGGCTTCTTGTTAAACCATATATTCTTTTTGGTACCTCTCATTCATACTTTTGTTACACTTGTAAATGTTCTCTTGTATACATTCAAGATTAGAACAAAACCAGATTCATTGTTTCATGTGCATTGTGTGGTGAGTTTTGAATTAAATTCAATTGTTTTGCATTTTTGATCTAGAACTTGGCCTAAATGTTATTGAGGCAAAATTTTGAGTAATATTTTATTTGAAAAATGATTGTAGGCCTCCTTTGACCCGTTTGAGCCTTTCAAAGCCTACCAAATGACGTTAACCCTTAGTATGTCCTACTTTGAGCCTTAAGCCTTTTCTTTGGACAACCACATTTTAGTCTATATCTTTTTTAAGTGCTTACATGCACTAACACTCTTTTGATCCGACTTTCTTGAGCGCACTAAAGACGTACAAGTTACAAAAGAAAATTCAAAGTTTAAATTTGTCAAAGACAAAAGTTATCAAAGTCCTTGAAAGTCAAGAAAACAAAAATGAATTCAAAAGAAAGAAAAAAAAAAGTTCAAAAATTCCCCACAAGTTTAAGCAAGCAGAATTTCAAGAAAAGAAGAAAAACACTCCAAACAAAATGGAGAAAATTCAAAAGGGGAAAAGCTCAGACAAACAAAGTTTCAAAGAAGTCAAAAGTGCAAAAACAACAAAGACAATCGAATGCCTAAAGTGTAACAAATGTTGAAAGCATCTATTTAGTGCAATGCTCAAGAAGGGAATAAGTCACTTTTATCCCAAATGACTATCCTACCAGTCCCTAAGCCTAGATTACAAGCTATTAACAAGCCCTACATGATTTCAATTCAAATGTTCTCACATTAGTGGAGATTTACATGAAGGTCAAACCTATGCTATCACAATTGCATGCGTTGAACATTTTTCTGAGTGTGAGTGTGTTTTTCCAGATGCTCCCAAATCAACACACTTTAAATGTGCGCAAATGGGAAATTTCTTTCTTGTGAGGGTACTCGAAACATGATGATAGGTCTAGTTCAAAGACTTTGTCTAAAGCAAGATGAACAAATCTTGTCGTTACTTAAGTATATTTGAGGTACCACTTGAATCCATAGGAATTACCTCAAAGTCAATCTCAGTTGAAAGATAGAGCATTGCGAGAAATTTTTGTACAATACTTTTGTTGGTCCTAACCAAGTTAAAATATGTTTCATTGTTCATAAAATAAAAATGGGTTAAAATCTACTTTTCAATTTTTTGTCCATACCAACTTTGTGGACCGTTTCATTGTTGATATTTGTTCAAATAACTTTGTGGACCGTTTCAAAATTCAAATTGTATTTTTGGGTAGTCATACCCTTCAAAATGACATAGTTTTATTTTTCGGTCGTCATACCCTTCAAAATGACATAATTTTAAATTTTTGTCATCATATTTGTCCAAATAACTTTGTGGACCGTTTCAAAGTTTAAAATTATATTTTTTTCGATAGTTATACCCTTCAGAATGACATCTTTTTATTTTTGGGTCGTCATATCCTTCAAAAATGACATCTTATTAAATTTAGGTCGTCATACCTTTCAAAATGACATCTTTTCATTTTTGGGTCGTCATATCCTTCAAAATGACATCTTTTAAAATTTGGCTCGTCATACTTTTTAAAATGATATTTTTTTAAATTTAGGTAGTCATACCCTTAAAAATGACATCCTTTTAAATTTAGGTCGTCATACCTTTCAAAATGATATCTTTTTTTAAAAAATAAAAAATAAATTTAATCTATGACCTCAAATAAAATAATTCTTTTCAAATTGGTTTGTCATGCCGTTCAATATGACACTTTTTATTTTCTTATTCAACTTCAAATTGTCATTTGTTTTTAATTCATAATGTTATTAAGTTCGAATTTTCCCATCAGTTAGTTACCTTGTCCATAGGAGGCCATGGTTGCATATTTTATATTGCTTTTATGTTATATTTGCTACTAACATTGTTATTGCAGATTTTGTGATACATCATTCATATTAAGTTAGAGATTGTGTTGTCATCTCCCTTCAAATGACACGTTAAGTTCAACATTGGGTTGTCATCCCCCTTCAAATGGCACGTTAGATTCAAGATTGGGTTGTCATCTCCCTTCAAATGGCACGTTAAGTTCAATATTGGATTGTCATCTCCCTTCAAATGACACGTTAAGTTCAAGATTGGTTTGTCACCTCATTCAAAGTGACAGTTATGATCAAATTGGGTCGTCCGCCTTTCAAAGAGACAAGATTGGGTTGTCATATCCCTTCAAATGGCATGTTAAGTTCAAGTTGGGTCTTTCGCCTTTCAAAGAGACACGTTGGGTTGTCACCTCGTTCAAAGTGACATGTTATGTTCAAATTGGGTTGTCCGTCTTTCAAAGAGACACGTTGTGTTGTCACCTCATTCAAAGTGACATGTTAAATTCAAGTTGGGTCGTCCGCCTTTCAAAGAGACACGTTGGGTTGTCACCTCGTTCAAAGTGACACGTTATGTTCAAATTGGGTTTTCCACCTTTCAAAGAGACACGTTGGGTTGTCATCTCCCTTCAAATGACATGTTATATTCAAGACTGGGTTGGCATCTCCCTTCAAAGTGGTGTGTTATATTCAAGTTGTGTCGTCCGCCTTTCAAAGAGACAAGTTGGGTTGTCACCTCGTTCAAAGTTACATGTTATTCCCATCATACTTCTTTCAAAAAGGTACACCACCTTCATTGTGAAATTTTGCAAGTAACATCGAAGGTATGTGAACATTCTCAGTTTACAATCAATTTCTGTCTTTTGTTTATTATTTTCAGCCCACCCGACAGACGTAGAGTCTTGCTCAAAAGCTCTAATAGCGTCTCAATTGTTTTGTTCAAAGTTAATCAAACCAAATTTGAGTTCGTCAACTTTGTTTGACAAGGATCTCTTTCATCGATCCTAAACAAACAAAGGGGCAAGTTGTTGACACCAAATTTTGGTCTGATAGTTTTAAAATTAATACATTTTGCATATTTTATTTTAAATAGTTCAAAATACATATTTTTGTCATTTTAATGAAATTTGTTGATAATCATCCACTTTCTCAAAGTATTAGAATTTTTATCGATTGTTATGTTTATATTATTTTGTCATAGCCAGACGTTCAAATATTTATTTATTTATTTTAAAATTATTATTTCTGTTAAATTGCATTTTTTACATGTAATTGATTACATTCATTATATTTTTCATATTCATTTTTTCTCCGTTACATTGTTAATATTCATTTTAATATTCTACGCAGTCTAAAAAATTTATTCAAATTCGAATACAATTTACATACACAAATATTTTATCAATCGATAATTTTTGGATCACAACTTCAAGCCCATAACTTGGGCCCATAATTTTCAACTCCCTATATATGAAATAGTTGGTCCATTAGGTTTTTGGTGGTGAATACATTTTAGAAGTGGGGGTTCAATTTTCAGAATAATTTTATTTTATCTTTATTTTGTTTTAATTTTATATTACTGTTCATTGCCTTTCCGACAAACTTTTCGGCCAGTCACCACCCAACCCCCACTGGTCATCCTCCTCTTCTCTCCTCACTTCATTTACGCCAGACCCCAACCCACGCTGCTCCTACCGTTCCATTTTCTCCTCCATTCTCCATCATTTTCTCCAACAACCAGAAGCCTAACCACCATCCCTGTTTCTTATTTTCCGACCGATGAGCAACGGCCAGAATCTCACCCTTTCCAGCTATCACAAACTCTATTAATGGTGAATTCCGAGCTCAGAAACAAACCAACTCCTTTCCTTCTCCATTTGCAGCCGGCTTCAAGCCGAAATAAACTAGCAAAACCATCGTGAACCAGATCCCAAAAATCTCACTGCCGCAGAACAACCATCTCCTCAACCCCCTGTTCTTTCTTCTCCAACAGACCCAACCCTAAAATCCCCATCTTCTCCTTCTAGTTTCTTCTCCAAACCAGTTCCAAAACTCCCTTCCTTTTTTCGTTACAATTTCCGGCTAAGCAACCACCGGAAACACACCCGTTCTCACCATCAGTGACCACCAGACACCACCGAACAACCTCAAAAGCCACCCCAAACCCAGATGAAACAGACGCTCAAACTAAGCTCCTTCCCCTTCCTCTTTCTCCCTTTTATTTGACTTTCATTTGTTTAGCAGCGATTCCGGCAGCGACAATGACAACTTCGGCGAATAACAGTTCAAATCAGCCTCCAGCGATCTCCCAAGCTCGCAAACAACAACTTTATACAAGCTGAACTAGTCACTGGCGAACATCAACTCCGTCCAAACCAGTGACAACCGGAGAGCTTCCAGATCGATGCGATTCACGATTTTGTTGGTGATTGACTCAAATATTTGGTAAACTTTACGCTCTCCGATGAATTTAGTGACCCTTTGTGTTGTTTATTTGTCTCATTTTTGTTATAGTTTTACTAATTTGTGTTTTAACATTACTGGTTTGTTTTTAGTGTAATTATTTTGACTTAGGAAAATATTCACAAGATCACTGTTAAGGCTAATTTCATATTTATTGTGGAACATCTTAATTATCTCATTAATTTTTTGTAAATTGGTTTCTATAGCATCTGTTATTAAAATCTTGGATAGCTTTTTAGTCTATATATATCATTCTATAATTGTGTGTGGATAATTCCTCATAAATTGCTATAATAGATATTATTTGCTTTAATTATAGTTATTTGTTTTCTCTGTATTACTCTTCTTGTTGATTTTAATTTTTCTACTTTTTGTCATGTTTGTTGGTCGTGTTATTGATTTGTTTGTCCTCGTATCATTAGTCACTGGGATTAATATTACTATATTTGTTCATATTGTTATATATTGTTAAGAAAATATTTATTGTGGTTTCTTTATTGCTTATTATATATATTAGTTAAATGAGTTTGGTGGTTTCTTGTTTATTTTTTATGACCAAATTTCTTTTTATTGTCATTTTTTTTTAAAAATCTTAATTATTATAAATGTTTCAATTTTGCTCCTGTTAGATTTTTGCTATACATGGTTTTAGTTGCATTTTGAGTAGTGACTTTCACTAATCGGAATAGATGTGGTTTGTGATTTTTATTTTTATTAGTTTGTTTGGATTTTATTTTTTTTCTTTTAAGTTCAACCAATTTGGTGTGGAATAACATGATAGTTTGATAGTTATTTTGATTATTTTACTTCACTTTACTATTTGTTTAATGGCCAATGATAAAATTTCTCTCCGTCGGTTTTGAAGGCCTCCTCATTTTAAAAGACGGAAATTTAGTTTAAGTTCATATTATTTATTTTGTTAAAATTGGCCGATGAAGAAATTATCGTCGATTTCCAAGGCCTCCAATGTTATAAGACGGATTTTTATTTTTAAGATGTCATTATTTCATATATTCAATTTTATTCATATTTATTTATTACTAACATTTTTACTAAGTGTGTTTACAGGTACCCAAGACTTGCTTCCTTGAAGTTTTTCGAAATGAGTTCGAATTATATTTTTTAATTCATTATTTTGTATATATCGATGTTAGGCAAACCTTAGGCCGATATTATTATTTTATTTTTATTGTGTATATTGCATGTTTATTATATTTGTACATTATTTTATTTTTCTCCTCAATTTGAAAAAAATGAATTCAGTCGGGAACCACAGTGGTGAATTTTGAAGGGCGCCTAACCCTTCCCTTCGAAATAATTGGAACCCCTTATCTAGAATCGAATTGGTTTCGTAGACTATCTTTTAAATTAATTTATTAATTGGTTTTCTATTTTTTCTAAAATTAGGTGGCGATTTCCTTTTTCCTTCAATCCCTTAACCCCTTTCACCCGTTTTAAAATTATTTTAACTAATTTTTTTTTAATTGAGTCACCGCGACGTTGCTTCCATTCAAAGGATGTCAACAACTATCAAAAGAGTAAAGTTTTGTTTTTTTTTAAAAAAAAAATAAAATAATTTGAGGACATTAATTGCAGAAATAATGCGCGAGAGATACTGAAATACTAATTTTAAGATATTATTTTTATGTGTGATGAAATATATTTAATTTTTTTTTACAAAGAACTCTATATTCGAGGGAGGGGTAAATAGAAAGTGGGGTGGAGGAGTGGGAAGAGAAATAAAAAAGTTATAAAAATAGACCTTCTACAAAATATATTTTTATCTATTAAAATAATTCCTCACACAATTATGACATTGTATGCCACAACCATCATAAAAGTTGTGTATCAGAGTACTTTGATCATTTTTCCCTTTCATCTCATTATACAAAGATTACTAGCTTTAAATTCTCCCAAGGACGTCGATAAAATTGCAAATCTTAGTTAATAATTTGTTTTGATAGTCAAATATACAAGCATTGAGTTCAAATTTCAAAGCCCTAAAGTTATATATACGTTGTTAGAGTTGGTGAAACTAGGCAATTTAATGACATGAAAACTCAGAAAATGACTGTTTGCAATAGAAAAGTTAAATAAGAAAAATATGTGTGTATTACAAGTTCCAATCAAGTGTTTATTGTTGGTACTTCTCAATCAATCTTGACTGCAGAATATATCTTCCTAATAAACCACAAGCATGCTAAGAAGCCAATAGTCCCAGTGACGACGAAAAATGCATAAGCACCAATCAACATATAACCAAAGTAAAGAATACCTGAGACAAGCTTTGAGATCTCCAACTCGGAACAGAAATAGTATATGGAATACAAGAAAAGGTACAATGCAGAAGAGCCAGAAGTTAAATAGGCTCGCCACCACCAACGATAGTCCTCAGAGCATAATTGGAAGTAGGCTATTACTATGGTTATCTCAGCGCAAGTTACTATAAGAATGGTGAAGACAATGAAGAGGAATCCGAATATGTAATAAAACTGGTTCAGCCATATGGATGTCAAGATAAAAAACAGTTCTATAAACACTGCACCATATGGAAGTATGCCTCCAAAAAGTATAGTGATTAAAGGATTCATGTACCAAGGCTGCAAAGGGATCAATCTAGGTATCTTATTTGTTTTAACAGGATCTTCAGCTGCAGGTTTTCGATAACCTAGGAAGCTTCCCACGAAGACTAATGGTACTGATATGCCAAACCAGAGTAGGACCAAAATGAACATTGTCCCAAACGGGACGGCTCCAGAAGATTTCTCTCCCCATATTAGAGCATTCAGAACAAAAAACACGGCGAAAAGAAAAGTAGGGAACATAAGGGATGTTTTCAGTGACATTTTTTTCCAGTCTGTTCCTTTGAACATCTTGTATAATCTAGCAGAGGAGTAACCAGCAAATAAGCCCATGAACACCCATAGTAAAACCATAGCAGTCATCAGCGCACCGCGATTAGAAGGTGAAAGAAATCCAACTAAAGCAAATATCAATGTGACAAGGGACATTCCAAAAACTTGGACTCCAGTCCCAACATGCACACACAGTAAACTAGAGTTTTCAGGTGGCCTGAAGACATCTCCATGTATCAACTTCCATCCAGTTTCTTCCTGGACTTCGTCTTGTGCCAACTGATTGTAGTTGGCAATGTCTCTGTATATAGTTCTCATAATGATCATAGCTACTATTCCAGATAGAAAAAGCACAATTATCAAAGAATTAATAATTGAGAACCAATGGATCTGATCTCCATTCATATGAAGGTATGAGTCCCAACGTGACGCCCATCTGATATTACTTGACTGGCAAAGGATAAAACTCCAATAAGCAGCTGAATGGTAAGGGGAGGACATGGGAGGTGTTAATGACAAAAGAATATACCTCAAAGGTAACATCATATGTAAACACTACTTCGTTGTGTGCAACAATCTCTTGAGGTACAGAGTTAGTTCCAAATACAGTTGGCTTCCCATGCTTGCATGTCGTTAATTTAGTGTTCTCCTCATCCCATTTCTTGTACTCATGGTTAATACTGCCTCAAAAACAGCCAATGAGCTCAGAATGAAAGAGAGAAAGCAGTTCACTCTAAAATAAAGATAAAAGGAAGTTTGTCTAGAATAGCATAATTTTCTTTGTACTTAAGCATCAAAATAGGCCATGAACGAAACTATGATCAACCAACACAAGTCTAGAATTGACTGCTGCATCGAGAAAGTTAGAAAACATGAATGTCCTATAACTAGAACAAGCTGATGATCTATTAGTTATACGGAATCACAGACTCTGCACATTAGTAAACATGAATATCCTCTACTTCTGAATGTATAATCATCGTTTCACAAAAGAGAAAAACAGAAAAAAGAACACAAAAAATAAGAATAGTTTTATTCAGGAAGTGAATGCTTGAAAGTTATTCAAACCTGAGGGGAGTAACCTCAAAACCAACAACACGAGCAGTGCGCGCCTCAAGATCCCCATGATACATAACTTTGAAATTCAAATGGTTATTTATAAAATAACTTTTCTCTTTCCTCTGCAAAACCGACTTCTACAATCAATAAACAAACATCAACAACATTTAAAGATAACAAAAAAAGAAATAAGATTCACACCCCCTCAAATGTTCCTTTAAATCCAACTTGAAATCCTCGTTCGTAAGATTTTTCTCCCGTTCTATCCACTTTTTGCCGAGGAACAGCCACAGGAAGATTATCAAGAATCCTGTACAACCACTCAACAAAAAGGTGAACAATAGCTTCAAAGCTTATAACTATAGCAAGCTCTTTATACAGACAAGAACTTGAGGAAAGGAGCACACATCAGTTGAAATGATTAACACGATAGTTAAAATCAAACAAAGAGTCTCAACTGATTGTTCACCCTTACATGTTAACTCGGTAATCATCATCAATCTTATCGTTGAAATTCTTAGCGGATACAACATCAAGCTTGATTCTACATGCCACCTTGCAGGACTCTGTCTCATTCATCTTGAACTGGAGAATATACACATACGGTATTATATTATATTCTACATTCAAGATATACCACAATTTCCTTTAGTATTAACAAACTGGATAGCAATATGAAACTCACAGTATAAACAGAATTCTCAATACGGTCACCTCGAAGAACTTCCCCCAAGTTCTCTGCACTATTGGTAACTCTTGGAGGCTTACAATAGGACAAGAAGTAATAATTGTATGGCAGCTGTGTCTTGGTGGATGAAAGCTTGTTTACTTTAACATGAAGAGAATCTCCCTGAGAATAGAAAAACAGCTTTAAATGTAAATTAGCGTACAGAATACCACTATGTTCATGATATGAATACATCAAAAATTTTCATTGTGCAACCATGCTAGCTAACTTTCGACATATATATATATATATATATATATATATATATATATATATATATATATATATATACTAGGTACATCTGTCAATTATCATAATTCATTTTATGCAGTGCATGGAAATCAGCTAGCAATGCTTCATACAAACCATATGACCATCAACTTCAACTTAATTTATCTTTGTAATCACGAAATAAGTCAGGCATATCTATGCAAACAATAAGGTTTAGAATGCAAAAAGTTGGATCAGGGGAGGGTAAAGTATACCCGGACCTTACCTCTACCTCGAGGGAGGTAGAGAGGTTGTTTCTGAAAGACTTTTTGACTCGAGAAACGAAGAGGAGAATTGTTACAGTTTGAAAATCGGTAGGGGCAACTCCAGGAAGATAGAAAGCATGCAATCGCAAGTGCCATGGAAATAGTAGTATGATCAACAGTGACCAGAAGAAGCTACTCATCATCCTCAATTCATTTTTTCTAACAAATTTCCACATTTTTACTTGCATTGAGCGACAGTCTGAGTAATTATGTAGTTAGTAGTGGAATTTACAAATGAATGAGGAAAAATTGGGTATTCAAAAAGTCTAGTCATATAATTTAATGCAAAATTTCCATATCAAAAGAGATCGTGCACGGAACGGCGAATTTCCTCGGTACCATATACAGGAAAAACGCGTCCTCCCATTTATTAATATTCACTTTCTACCCAACCTAATACTACTATTTACCCCTTAATCTAAGTCTAAACATACTATATTAAGGACGGCCTAGTGAGATGATTAGTCAAGAGATCATAATTCCACTTCATAATGGTGTGTTTGGGAGGAAGAAAAATGTTTTTTTTTTAAAAAAACACAAGTTAATTTATCATGTTTGATTCGTGAGTTAAAAAAATATTTCAGTGTTTATTTGGTGAATGAAAAAACATTTTACACAAAATATTTTTTATTTTGGCTTCAAAATAGATTTTTTTTAAAGTAAATTAGGTCCTAACTCGGAAACAAATCCTGATAAATGATAATCCCGATACCCAAACTAGGACACAACCCTAATGACTAAATCAAAATCCGACCCTGAGATCTGACCTAGGATTTGGCCCCGACTTCCAACACAAGACCCGACTTTCGAACTGAGACCCGATCCCAACCCCGACACTTGAACATATGAACACAACCTCAACAACAGATTCAAGATCTGATCCCAACATTCGACCCAAAGCCTAACCCTCCACCCCAACCCACTTGAATATCAAACTCACTTGTAAAATTATACTAGTTATATAATTATTGTTGAACTATGTATATGCTTGACATTTCTTATTAAAATTTTGTTTACGACCACTATTTTCATTGAGACGTTTTTATCATTAAATACGCTTGTGAAATTACACTAGATATATTATTGTTGTTGAAATGTACAGTTGTGGTTTATTAATGTAATTTTATTGAGATTCATTGATCATCAAACCCGCTTGTGAAATTACACTAGATATATTATTGTTATTGAAATATGTATCTACTATAATTTAATTATTTTAATCAAGTGCAAATATTTAAAATATTATTTCTATCAAAATGTAATATTCTTTTTTTGAAATGAAAATTTTATAATATTTTATTATATAGTATTTAATCTCATATGATCATTCATATTTTGAAAAAACACTACCTTAATCATATAGTGTTAGAGCTAGAGTAGCATCTTAATATTCATATGTGTGTTCAGATCAAGACATCTAAATCTTAATACACATGTTCATATTTATATATTTATTTAAATTCAGATATCTTAATTTTAATGAAAATAATAAGGTATTAAATAGCTTGATAAATATTATTCATGTTTCATATTAGTAAAAAAAAATTGGAAAACATATTTTTCGAGGAAAATAAGTTTATTAAAAATGTTGAAAATGATTTTTCGATAAAAGTAAAAAAAGTAAGTTTCATAAGTGACATTTCAAATTAATTGTCTTCTCCCCACCCTTTAATACACCTTACTTAGTCATCTTCATTCTCCATAATGCCCATCCCCATGTCTGGACTGACATGCAAGGGGGACCTAGGTTGTGTCTAGGGAGTTTACCGGAACATCCGATCGAAATATTATGTATATACAGGGCCAAATTTTGATTTTATATGTATATATATATTAAAATGAACCCCCTGAAAATAAATGAAAACTTTAGCTCAATGGATAAGGAGTTCAACAATGACTTTTATATAGTGGGTTCGAATTCCCATGTGCAGCAATTCCTCTTCTCTTATTTTTTTTTTTACCATTTTTAATGCATGAAATGGGGATCAACTTTTGGGCTTGGATCACCTTCTCTTTTTCATTATTTTTTCTCTTTATCTCAATTTTTTTCTAATTTGTTTTTGTTTAAAATTATTGGATACATTTTTTATTCTTCTTATATCTATTAGACATTTTATTTCAACATACTTTTATGTACAATTCTATAAAAATGATGAATTATATATATAAAGATAAATTAGATGTAACTGAATGAAAAAATTAAAAATCATCAATATCCTTTTAATAATATATATTTAATAGAATTCATGGAATTTCTTTTCTATTTTTTCAATTTTATTTTAGAGAGATGGAAACTAAACTTATTTGATTTCTTCGTCATTTTTATTCAACAAGTGATGACTAACCTAGTAAATTAAACTATATGAACTAAAAAAACAGATAATAACATTTATTTATCTTCTGAATATGCATTATTATATTAGTAAATCTATACTTGCACACTTTTAGAGAATCTTGATAATTTCCTAGTAATATGTGTTTGAAAGGATACTAATTTAAAAAAATTTAAAATGCAAAATAAAGTAAAACGTTACAAAATAAAAGCATAAAAAGTACAAGAAATTTTAAGAATGTTCAATGGAGCAGGGTAAAGTAGGAAGAAATGCTTAATGCACTACGATAAGGTAATATAAATTTAGCGAGCTAAGGTAAATATTTTTCTTCTCCGTCTCGCTTCCTTTTTCATCCTTTAATTTTCACGTGCTTTAGGATAACTTATGTAATACAACTGATCCACTAATTTTTGTTTTATCAACGAAGCTTTGTTCTCAATATCTTTGATTAGTTTGGTATTAACTTTTATCAACCAATAAGACACTTTGTACAAAAAAACATGTCGGGGTTACTACGCTCACCACACACTTACATTACCACATAAACTTCTTCTTTAAATTTCGAACCCCTAAGCTTAATTTCTGGATCCACCACTGTTGACATGAACAAAAAATTTCCATTTAAACCCCAAACTCATATATTGGTTACTAATTAAAATTTGGTTAGAAAATTATAAAGATTTCTAACAATCTTTTGGTGGGATTCAACCTCGACCTAGTTGAGTTATTATACTTTGATATCGACATCTTTAATCCCTATGAAGGGCTTAGTTTGGGCAATATCAGTATATCCTTAATAGGATGACATATTTAAGGATGACAAAAAGAATTTAGTGTGGGAGATGATCTGGAGTATATTACGCATCCAAACATATTGTTTTACTCATAATTTTGCTCAGTTCTCTAAGTATAAGCTCATGTCTATCTATCTATTTTATGTATAATTGATGTGATGATCTAATATATATTATTTAAAAAAAATCATGCTAAAATTGGCAAGGATTGACCCAAAAATTGATAAGAACTCAAAGTGAAGCATCCTGAACTGAAATGCAACCAATACAGGATGAAGATAGTTGTCCACGACGCATGAAACACATATTGTTGTTGGGAAGAATGAGATTCAGAGACTGAAAATCCCTCTAATGAACTTGTGATGCACTAAAAAGTGGATCGAAGTCCACAATGCACCTCTTGGCATGGGCCTCTTCATTCACAATGAAGTCCACATTTCATCCATATGTTGTGCGGAATCAAAGTTAACCTAGTCAAAGCAGAGTTTAACTGGCATTAGGAATTCAATTCCATTATTATAAACTGATCATAAGGAAGACATTTTAGAGTTACACACTACAACTGGAATATAGTTTTCATTATTCTTTGCTACAGAACTTCTCTATAATTGTTCTAATTAGTTTTTGTCATTTCTTTCATAGAAGATTATTGTTGTACGAAAAAGATACTCTTGCAAGAGTTGCACTAATCCAATGCTTATGTAGCGACCCTTTCGGAGAGATACTACCACTTAACAAGAAATCTAATTTAATACTTGCATCATTTAAAGGAGATTAATGTGGGCATACTGACTATAATCTAGTTGAGGGATTTGGTTCGTAACGAATAATTTAGTTAAGGATGTGCATCTTGACCATTTAAATATTTATTTGATGTCAAAGTTGATATGATGCGAAATTTTAACTTATGGTGGAACAACCCTTCCAAAATAATCTAAGAAAATAACTTAGGAGATTTTCATGCATATATTATCCTCACATTGCAAAAGTGATATAAAAGAATATTATCAACTTTCGAGTACCCAAATTAGGTGGTTCATGCTTCACACAACCATTCAAAACAAGTAGTTATTTTAATATATTACAAGACTTGGGTCATACCCCAAAAAGATCAAAACGTATAGTCATACTTATATTACAACCCATGGTGACACGATCAAATCAGCCCTCAATATTTCATGTAAATATGCAACACATAGATCATGTTAAGTCCCAGGGTTAAACAAAATATAGATGCCTATATGCAAATGTGATCTTCCTTAAGGCTCTCAAAATCTCCATCTCCAATGGCCAACTTCATGCTTCCTCTCGAACATTCCCTATGATAGAAACAACTATCGCTAAGCATATAACTTAGTGTTGCAAAAACTATAGGTTCGGAGCCCCCAGATTCACGAAGTTATCATTCTCAAGTCAAGGGCAACACAATTGAAACAAAATCAGTAAATCAAGTAAACAATATACAAAGAGTATCAAGTTTGATAGTTAAAGATCCAAATATCAAGAAGCTCATACCACCATTTTCCACGAGATTCAATAACAAGGCTTGCCCAATATATACATCATGTCGTCACACTAAGCACAAACAAGTATCAAGAAGGGCCAACGCCCTGTATCAAGAAGGGTCAAAGCCCAATAATCAAGAGAACCAAGAACTATATTAAAAATGGCTTTCTAGTTCCTACTTAACATAGACAACTTCCATTCTTAAGACGGACTAAAAATCCAGAGTCAAGATTGTCACTCCCCGAACTATCCCCGAGAGGCGGACACGGAACCTAGGACCACAAGTGATCCCAAGCTAACCCTGCTGGCATGATCATGAGCATACTAAAGATAATAAACTATTGCGGAAGCTAAATCACAGTTAAAATGAAAAGATGGGGAATACCCATATGCTAAAACTGAGATATATGAAATCTAATGAGTTTAATACAAAGAAATATTAACTCAACGCTAAGATGAAACTAACTATGTCTGAAATAAGTCTCTAAACTGGACTAGAAATACTAGGACAAGCCCCAGCTAAATCTAGCAAAAACTGAAACTAAATGACTGAAGACTGAAATTAAACTCATGACTATTGTCCTCGGAGAATGAGGACTCACCACTAAATCTGCTGAAATGGAGATCAGAAATCGATCTATGCGTGACCTGGATGCTGAGAACCTGAACTTACATCACGAGAAGATGTAGCACACGTATGCGTCAGTACTTGAAAGGTACTGAGCATGTAGGATAGAGTAAAGCTGAAATAAAACATAACTGAACAAGCACAAAAGCAAGTATAATAATCTGAACATGATATACTGAATTCTGAGCTAACTGAATGCAATGACCAATTTATAACATGCTGAAACTGAATACTGAATATACTGATAAATGATCAATGCAAGAGATTCTGACTGAACTGTGAGAGCTACTAATAACCGATAATAAAACCACATGAGCTAAATGCGGAGTCCGATGTATACGCCCCATCGAGAGGACCCAATATACCCTGCCAAAGGTATAAAAGCATGCTGGCGTGATCACTAAACTGATGCCCACAGAGGGGACTTACAACCTACTTGGCTAGTAGTTCTGGACTATTGGGTACGTTGAATCCTAGTCCAACTTGGTATTATGCTACTCCCATTGATTTATGTAGTTAACTGATTATGTGTTAATTTTCTGTAAATATTGAATAGCTCAAAACTGAACATGCAAACTGAGAATGCAACAATTAATCTGGTAATTATGCATTTATAACTGAGGCATGTATATCTGAAGTAACTGAAATATCTGACTTAGCATGTGTAATTCAAGAACTAAAGAAATACATAGCTAGGGTTCTGAAATTCATGCAATAATCTGAGTAATAACATGATAATCTAATTTGGAACATAACTAATAAATTCATGAAGTTCTGTTAAAGTTCTAGAAATCTTAGGTCTAATCATGATGTGTGAATCAAGAATCTAACTGAAAACTAGGGATCTAATGGGTGAAAAGAACCCACTAGTGAAATCTCACATACCTGGTGATGAAATTCACGGAAAAATACTTAGATTTTGTGGCTGAAACTGCTGGAAACTTGTTGTGTTCTTGATCTAGGGTTCTTGAGCTTTTTCTCATTTCTTGCTTCTAATTTTCTAACTTTTGATTAATGATTTTGACTTAGGTAAGTTTTAGTTATGTTTCTAGGCTTAAACTGACTAAAATCTGATGATTTAGGGTCAAAATGACGTATCTTAAGGTTTAAACAAAGTGAGAAAAGACCAAAAGACCCTTGGGTAAATTATTGTCGGACCAAATGACGACCTGGACAGACGGTCCGTCATTCCATCGACGGTTCGTCGTTTGGGTCCGTAAGTTGGGTCTGTTCGATAGGCCTTTACTAAAACGGGCATAACATTTTACTCGGAGCTCTGATTTTAGCAAGGTAGGTGGCTATGGAAAACTAATTAAATTATGTATCTGTTTATATGTCATGAGACACCTAATGCATTTTGTGCTAAGATTTAAGATCATTTGAAGTTGACCCTACTGCATTTCCCCCCTAAGTGGCTGCTAGTTCCCACCTACGGTCAGACCTACGGACTGTGGGTCTACTTACGGACCGTGATGGTCACCCGTGGTCCTCGTCAGAGAGTGGCTGAAGGGGGTCTCAATTGATGGTCACGAACTACGGACCGTCGTCTGACCTACGGACCGTAGGTCCGTCCGTCGATCAAGACTTAGCCAATTTTTCCCTGCTGAGTTTTTGGGAGTCTCTGATCCCATCGATGGTTGTGCAGGACGGACCATGAGTCAGGCTACAATCCGTCGATGGTAACGTCGACTGCACCTGCAGATTTTTCTGAAAAACTGATTTTTGGTGTGTTTTGGCTACGGGGTGTTACATTATCTCCTCCTTGGGAACATTCGTCCTCGAATGAAGACTAAACTAGCTGAAATAGAGGGAGAGAGCTGCAAACCCTACTACTAATCACTGAGAACTGAGTTTCTGACTGAATTGAGTTCCGAGAACATGCAAATACGCTGAAAATGCAAGTACAAACTGAGGGAACATGATTCTAAGACTGAATTTACGCATGAATGACTGGAAAACTGAAGAGGAACTATTACCTCAAGCTGGAGTGGAATCGGAAGGAAATAGTTGAGGATACTTGGCTTTCATGTCTGCTTCTGCTTCCAGAGTAGCTCCCTCTACGGACTGACTCCTCCACAAAACCTTGACTGAAGCGACTTCTTTATTTTTCAACCTTCTAACCTGACGGTCAAGAATCTCAGTTGGTGCATCCTCATAAGAAAGACTATCTTTCACCGCCACACTCTCTAATGACACTATAGAGGCTGGGTCACTCACACACTTCTTCAAGAGTAAGATGTGGAAAATCGGATGCACTGCTGCTAAGTCTGTTGGTAACTCTAATGTCAGAACCTGAGACCATACCCTAGAAGATAGGGTGCAATCTTGGATTGCGATCGTCGTTGTCGAACTCTCAGAGTTCTAAGACAAGCCTCATTCATATCATTCATCGCATATACATAGTGAAAAGTAGTGCGGAATTAAAACTTTTCACAAAAACATAAAATAGTCTTTAAAACATCTTTCATATAGAAATACTAAGTCTCAATCTCATCAACTTACGACACAAGAGTACTTTAATACGAAAATAGAAATAACATAGTCTTATTACAATACTTCATAAAAGAAACATAAAACGACATATATGCCCTCGATACAAATGAGGACATACTTGAACTCTTCTACTCGGACGAATCTTCTGAGCCCAAGTCTTCTTCTCCAAGCTCCTTACCTACCAAGGACTATAGATAGAAAAATAAAGCTTGGAATTAGTACAACCACATATACTAAGTATGGCCATATGCATAAAATCATAAAAACGGACTTTATTGGAAATATGCATCTTTTCATTTAAAAATCATAGATTAAACATAAGAATATCATTTAGCAATTAAGAAACACATAAGATAACATAAAACCAAAGATAGCATCTTAAAGACTCACCTTACAGTGAGTTATATTCACTGTACAGTGAATTAATTCACTGTTACAGTGAATCACTTCACCCTTCTCCCTAAGTCTTCATAGTATGCAATTCCCTCACTTAAAGTCATCCTAAGATTCACTTAAGTCACACAAAGAGAGACCGCCCATACACCCTCTCTAGATGTGCCTAAACGACCCTTAAGATTACCTACGATGAGTCACATACACACTTAGAAAACAACCATAAACATCTATGTAAGATTCCTCTACCAAAGGTGATTTCCAAGGTTCACTTGAGTAAGTGTGGAGCGACCGCCCATACAATCCCTTTCACACACACACAAGAGATCCTATAGACTACCTCAAATAGAATCATTCTCACTAAACACACTAACACTTAGAGTAGAAGACATTCTCCTTCCAAAGCCTTTCAAAAGACCTACTTAAGTAAATCAAGAAGATAAAGTCCATAGTACAATGACCTCTCCAAGATTACCTAAATAGTCCTTAAGACTTCCTAAGGTTTAGATCATGTCAACAAGATTAACCAACTTCCATAACTGGAGTCATCCTCAAGACTTCCAAAGATAAGACATGAAGAGACCATCCTTTCATGTCCTCCTCACACTTTAGCTAAGGAATGCTTAAGTAACTTAGATTAGGTACTTAATCATTTACATAGTTACTAACATAAGTCATTAGTTCATTAGTTCATTAAGACTCATACATCACATAAGACCCTCACATAAAGAATCACATAAGACACTCACATAATGGATCACATAATGGTCTTTGGAAAAGACCTAGGAACTCCACATAACACCTTCAAAGTCTATTGTGCAATATCTAGATAGCGTCCCATACCACCACCTAAACTTCATAAACTTATCTAATGCTAAAAGGTATTCCACATGATGAGAATAGGCAATAACCGACATAGACCATGGTAGCAAGACATGGAATCCGAAGTTCTATCCTACTTCGATGAGGTTGTTCTACTTGCCAATGGTAGAACTTGGACACATCCCATGTAGGCACATGGTTAAGGAATATGAAGGGTTTCTTTGCAATCTAGTCTCGTGCTTCACTAGATTTACTTCCCTTACCATACTCACTCGGTGCTAGCCTTTGTTCTCATAGATTAATTCACATTAAGGTTCATATAATTAGGTCTCTTATCTAGTTCATAACCCAATTACATTCACCCTACCAAAGAAAGTTGCACTAGGGCATATCTCACTTTAGCGACAAGAAGCTCATCGCGACTTTCCTAAGGTATGATATGATGCCGTTCCAGCCAACCATCCCTAAGTCCATCACTCATAACATGAAGGATACCATTACGGCTAACTACTTCAGAATTCATAACCTCGCCACTAAGTACAAGGTTCCACATAACATTGACCTTCTTATCATTAAGGACATACTTATATTATTATTCAAGACTCTTAACATACTAAGTCAACTCATCACATAATAATATTCATATAAGCATCAAGCAAGGGACATAAGTCTACCTAAACAAGACACCACATATTTCACTTTAACATACAATACAAGTCATTCTAGAAGTACTTAGGAATAACATCTTATAACCTAACATAACTTCATATAAGAACACATATACTTTCACATATAGATAGACATTATCATACATCACATAATCATCATATACTTCAAGTAATGCCGACAAGGCCATGATCATCATATTGCATAAAGTAACGCCGACAAGGCCACATCAATTCACATAACACCGCCACCATAAGTGGACCATACCAATCACAATAGAATCAAAGTATAATTAATATCAAATTAAAGAAAACGGGGCAGCATACCTTCATCCCCATATCCACACCTCAATTCATTGCCAAATCAACCAATTCAACATCACAAGGCCCTTACCCATGGCCAAGAACAATAATTCAAAGGATAAACCATAATACTCAATGAATCTAAGTCAATTCAATATAGATTTATCTATCTAATACCAAATATACTTCAATGGAATACAATACTTACATCAATAGATAACCCATAGAAAACTACACTAGAATTTGTAAGCATTAAGTTCATATCGATTCAATAAGCTTAACATGCAATAGATCTAAGAGTATTCATTACTCAATTAATCAAATTGAAACAGCCTATACATCATTCATACATAATATATACATGAATCAAAAGCCCATAGCAATATACACATGAATTCATCAATCTCAAAACATAATCACATAACCCATATTTTAGTGAATTTAGAGATTTGAGAAGATCAAGGGTTCATGGAGAATTTCATTAGAAAACATCAATTAAACATCAATAATATCATATCTTAACAATTGAAAATGTTTCATGCAAGAACCCATGATTTAGAGTAGATATTGGACAATTCACTTTAGAAAACTTTGAAGAACATCTTGAGAATTGGGCTCCTTGATGAAATAAGTTTCAAGGATAAAAAACCATACGTCAAGGATGATAATTTTACACTTTAATGAAGAATTTCCACTCAAGAACCCCTCACCAAGCTGCCTCTTCAATGGAGTCTTCAATGGAGGTTTTGGGATTTCTTAGAGACTTTGGGTTTTGATTTTAGAAGAATAATGAAGTCTTTAGGGTGTTAACCACTTATATAGTTAGTTAAAATACCCATAAGACCCTAAACAAACCGCCTAAACTCTTTTTTAGACGTGGGGTGAATTTACAAGTTCACCCCTAACTTGGCAGAAAATTCTGCGCAGGAGACAAGGCCATGACGACCTGCCTGTGACAGGCCGTCACGGGTGAAATGGTCAGTCATGGACCTCCATTTCAAGCTCCTTTGGCTTACCAAGGGTCCCCCCTACACCCTTGGACAAGTACCCCACGACGTACAGCCATGACTGGCCGTCGACAACTCCGTCGCCAAGGCTGTCTAGGACAGCCTGCCAACAGGTTTTGGGTCCTTTCCTCAAGGACCCTTTGATGGTCCTTGGGGATAATTTCCCAGACTTTTCCAACCTAAATATGACCATATATGAGTTTAACACATCTCACATGAATTTCACCCAAAACGAACATGTAAAACTCGACGAAACTCGCCTAGACGTACAAGGTCGACTCAAGGCATATCTTTCGAATGCCTTGGACGTTCTTGATCGTTTGACCTCCAAACTTCACGAAACTTAAACCACTGACTATACATACTATAATAACTCTATTAAGAACCTTAAAACACCATGAAACACACATAAACACATAGAACCACATTTTAGACATTTAGGTGACTTAGTCGTCAAACGTCTTAGTCATCCTTTGACGTTCGACTTCCAACACCTCTAATATTTTAGCTACTGCCTATATACAACATGTTAAACATATTTAGGACCTTAGAACACTAATACCAACATGTTAGGCTCTAGATCACCTAAGCTATTTTCAAGGTCTTACATCTAACTCATATGCCACCTTACCAACCTTTTTCAAGATCTTGTAAGGGCCTACATATCTAGGACTGAGCTTCCATTTCTTGCCAAATCTCATCACCCCTTTCATAGGTGACACTTTCAGAAAAACCCAATGATCAACTTGGAACTCTAGTCCTTTCTCCTTACATCTGCATAAGATTTCTGACGACTCTAGGCTGTCATAAGTCTATCTCTAATGAGTTGCACTTTCTCCATAGCATGAAGTACTGAATCTGGCCCTATCAAAGCTGCTTCACCTACTTCAAACCAACCAACATGAGACCTACATCTACGCCCATACAAAGCCTCATAAGGGGCCATCTGAATGCTGGAATGGTAGCTATTGTTGTAGGCAAACTCAATCAGAGGAAGGTGATCATCCCAACTACCTTTGAAATCGATCACACAAGCTCTCAACATATCCTCTAGGGTCTAAATAGTATGCTCTGCCTGTCGATCCATCTGCGGATGAAATGTTGTGCTAAGGTTAACTTGAGTACTAAGACCCTTCTGAAACGACTTCCAAAAATGATTGGTAAACTGAGGACCTCTATCTAAGATGATAGACAAACGAACCCTATGCAACCTCACAATTTCATTAATGTAAAGCTTGGCATAGTCCTCTGCCGAATCTGTAGTCTTGACCGCCAAAAAGCGAGAAGACTTAGTCATCCTATCAACTATCACCCAAATAGAATCATGTTGTCTGCAAGTATACGGTAACCCTGTGATGAAATCCATATTGATCACTTCCCATTTCCAAGTAGGAATGTCGATCTCTTAAGTCATACCCCCTGGTTTCTGAGGTTCTACTTTGACTTGCTGACAATTGGGCACTTACTCACAAAATCTGTTATATCCCTCTTCATGCCATTCCACCAATAGACTTCCCGCAGATCGCGGTACATCTTAGTAGCACCTGGGTGAATAGAATATCTGGAGTTATGGGCTTCTGCAAGAATATGTTGTCTCAACTCGCCCACATCAGGAACACACAATCTACCCTGGTAGCGAAGTACACCATGTCCCCCTTGGAAGAAAACCTCCACTCTCTCATTGTGGACTGCACCTTTAAGTTCAAGCAGGATTGGATCCTGTCTTGCTTTTCCTTAACCTCCACTACCAAAGAAGATTCTGCCCAATTCTGAACTGTTATACTGATATGCTCATAAGGCGAATTCCCAAGCGAGCAAGCCTGTGAACATCCTTCACTAGCTCCTTCATTTATTCCTCAACATGGGCTACACTACCCATAGATAATCTGCTAAGAGCATCTGCTACTACATTCGCCTTACCAGGATGGTAATGCATACTCATATTATAATCCTTAAGGAACTCAAGCCATCTCTTCTGGCAAAGATTCAACTCTTTCTAGGTGAACACATACTGAAGGCTCTTATGATAAGTGAACACATCTACATGAACACCATACAAGTAGTGTCTCCATATCTTGAGTGCAAACACCACTGCTGCAAGCTCGAGGTCATGAGTTAGATAGTTCTTCTCATGCACCTTAAGCTGTCTAGAAGCATAAGCTATAACCTTATCTCGCTGCATCAATACACAACCAAGGCCAACTCTGGATGCGTCGCAATAGATCACATAACCATCTGACCCCTCTGGTAGAGTCAAAACAGGAGCTGTAGTCAATCTAGTTTTCAACTCTGGAAAACTTTTCTCACAATCATCTGACCATTGACACTTGACCATCTTCTGCGTCAACCTAGTCAATGGTGAGGCTATGGATGAAAATCCTTCCACGAACCTTCTGTAATAACCCGCTAGACCTAAGAAACTTCTGATATCTGTAGCAGAGGTAGGTCTGGGCCATTGTTTCACTGCTTCTATCTTCTGTGAATCCACTCGGATCCCTTCGCTAGATACAATGTGACCAAGGAAAGCAACAGATTGCAACCAGAACTCACATTTTCTAAACTTAACGAATAACTGGCGATCTTTGAGAGTTTGCAGAACAACTCTCAAATGATTTGCATGTTCTTCCTCATTCCTAGGGTAAATGAGAATATCGTCAATGAAGACAATAACGAACAAGTCCAAGTATTGTTTGAACACTCAGTTCATCAAATCCATGAAAGCTGCAGGAGCATTGGTTAGTCCAAATGACATAACTATAAATTCATAATGACCATACCGAGTTCTGAATGCTGTTTTTGGAATGTCACTATCTTTGACTTTAAGTTGTGAGGTCTATCTTTGAGAAATGGCTAGCACCCTGAAGTTGGTCAAACAAGTCATCAATCCTGGGGATGTGATACTTATTCTTGATTGTGACCTTGTTCAACTGTCTATAGTCAATACACATTCTGAGAGAACCATCTTTCTTCTTTACGAACAACACTGGTGAACCCCATGGTGAAATGCTAGGTCTGCTGAAACCATTATCTAGAAGGTCTTTCAACTGCTCTTTCAATTCCTTATGCTCTGCTGGAGCTATTATGTAAGGAGGAATAGAAATAGGCTGGGTATCTGGAAGGAGATCAATTCCAAAGTCGATTTCCCTTTCGGGAGGAACTCCAGGAAAATCTTCTGGAAACACTTCTGGAAACTCACTGACTATTGGAACTGACTCAATAGTTGGGGTTTCACAACTAGAATCCTTAACCCGAACTAGATGATAGAGATAACCCTTAGAGATCATCTTTCTTTCCTTAAGGTAAGAAATGAATCGACCCATAGGCGCTAAGCTGCTACCCTTCCATTCTAATATTGGTTCGTTTGGAAACTGAAAATGAACAATCCTAGTTCTTAAATTGACTGAGGCATAACATGAATGTAACCAATCCATGCCTAGAAAGACATCGGAGTCTACCATTTCTAACTCTACAAGATCTGCTGAGGTGACTTTCTGAGAGACTATGACAGGGCAATTTCTGTATACCCGTCTAGCTATAACTGGGTCACCGACTGGAGTAGAGACTGAAAAAGGTTCTGAGAGAGTTTCTAGACTGACACTGAATTGTACTGCTATGTAAGGAGTTACAAAAGAAAGAGTAGCCCCTCGATCTGACAATGCATAAATATCAAGGTTAAAGACTTGTAACGTAGCAGTGACTACATCAGGAGAACCTTCCTGATCCTGGCGAGCCTGAAGAGCATACAACCTTCTGGCACTGACCGCCACCTGTACCAGATAAGTTACCCTGCTGAGTCGGGCAATTTGCTGGTGCTGATGAAGTGTAGAATGAGCTCTACCATTTCTACCTCCTTAACCCTGTCTCGAAGGACAATCCCTCAACCTGTGACCAGACTGACCGCACCCAAAACATCCTTTTTTTCCTGCAAGACACTCGCCCGGATGGTTCTTACCACACTTAGGGCAAGCGGGGTAAGTCTTGGTGCCTGAAACACTTCCCTGAGACTTAGAGCCTGGTGCTCTTACCTTCTGGTCAAACCTGTTCTTGGAGGATAGAACACTAGCTGATGAAGGGGCTGGAGATGAGAACTTCTGCTGACTCTGCGAGCAATTTCCACCACCCGATTTCTGCTGAGAATAGTCATAGTTCCCAGTCCTAGCCTTCTTATTCTCTTTGGCTTGTTCTCTAAGCTTATCACCCTCAACCTGCTGAGCATGAGTCATAAGCCTAGAGATGTTCATATCTCCTAGTAACATAGCATTACTGCACTCTGTTTTCACCAAATCTGACACTCCATACAAGAACTTATTCATCCGAGCCCTGGAGTCAGCAACCATGTGAGGAGCATACCTGGAGAGTTGGTTAAACTTCAGCCCATACTATTGGACTGTCATGTTTCCCTGCCTCAAGTTAATGAATTCTTGAGCCTTTGCTTCTCTCAACTCTATTGGGAAAAACCTGTCGAGAAAAGTCTCACTGAAGCACTCCCAAGTAATAGGAGCTGCATTTGCACCCCTATTCTCCTTCCACTGAGTGTACCAGATATGAGCCACGTCTTTCAGCTGGTATGATGCCAACTCAACCCGATCATTCCCAGGTTAGTAACCTGCATCACCTCAAAGTAATTCTTGATTTCGTCCAAGAAATTTTGAGAATCCTTATTAGTCTGCGATTCTAAGAACTCAGGTGGATTCATCCTAACAAAGTCACGGACCCTTGCTGCTGCTGATCCACCATTTTCATTCACATGAGCATGAACCTGATTGTTTTGGTCAATCATACTCTAAGCCAACATCTGTATGGCATTCCTAAACTCAGTATAGGAGACTTCTTGATCTGGGACTGGAGGAGCTACGATTACATTCCTGGCATACGCATTCCTAGCGTTAGCTCTACGAGGAGGCATGATCTGAAATGTAGAACGTCAAGTTAGAATGGGATTAGATCATACCTTACGCACAATAAGAGTAACAACAAAATGAAGTTTTCGTAAAACACTTCATAGCCTCCCTCTCATTAGATGTGGTGCACTTCACACCCATGAAAAGGACTCTACTTAGTGCGGATTTTCATACATCCTAGGACTCTTGAACCTAATGCTCTGATACCAAGTTTTGTAACGCCCCGAGCTACCCCCAAGACGCGGACACGGAACCTAGGACCACAAGTGATCCCAAGCTAACCCTACTGGCATGATCATGAGCATACTAAAGATATTAAACTCTTGCGGAAGATAAATCACAGTTAAAATGAAAAGATGGGGAATACCCATATGCTAAAACTAAGATATATAAAATCTGATGAGTTTAATACAAAGAAATATTAACTCAACGCTAAGCTAAAACTAACTAAGTCTGAAATAAGCCTCTAAACTGGACTAGAAATACAGGGACAAGCCCCAGCTAAATCTAGCAAAAACTGAAACTAAATGACTAAAGACTGAAATTAAACTCATGACTGTTGTCCTCGAAGAATGAGGACTCACCACTGAATCTGCTGAACTAAAGATCGGAAATCGATCTATGCGTGACCTGGATGCTGAGAAACTGAACCTACATCACGAGAAGATGTAGCGCATGTATGCGTCAGTACTTGAAAGGTACTGAGCATGTAGGATATAGTAGAACTGAAATAAAACATAACTGAACAAGCACAAAAGCAAGTATAATAATCTGAACATGATATACTGAATTCTGAGCTAACTGAATGCAATGATCAATTTATAACATGCTAAAACTGAATACTGAATTTACTGATAAATGGTCAATGCAAGAGAATCTGACTAAACTGTGGGAGCTACTAATAACCGAGAATAAAACCACATGAGCCAAATGTTGAGTCCGATGTATACGCCCCATCGAGAGGACCCAATATACCCTACCAAAGGTATAAAGGCATGTTGGCGTGATCACTAAACTGATGCCCACAGAGGGGACTTACAACCTACTTGGCTAGTAGTTCTGGGACTATTGGGTACGCTGAACCCTAGTCCAACTCGTTATTATGCTACTCCCATTGATTTATGTAGTTAACTGATTATGTGTGAATTTTCTGTAAATATTGGATAGCTCAAAACTGAATATGCAAACCGAGAATGCAACAATTAATCTGGTAATTATGCATTTATAACTGAGGCATGTATATCTGATGTAACTGAAATATCTGACCTAGCATGTGTAATTCAAGAACTAAAGAAATACATAGCTAGGGTTCTCAAATTCATGTAATAATCTGAGTAATAAAATGATAATCTGATTTGGAACATATAACTAATAAATTCATGAAGTTCTGTTAAAGTTCTAGAAACCCTAGGTCTAATCATGATATGGAAATCAAGAATCTGATTGAAAACTAGGGATCTAATGGGTGAAACGAACCCACATGTGAAATCCCACATACCTGGTGATGAAATTCACGGAAAAATACTTAGATTTTGTGGCTGGAACTTCTGGAGACTTGTTGCGTTTTTGAACTATGGTTCTTTAGCTTTTTCTCCTTTTTTGCTTCTAATTTTCTAACTTTTGATTAATGAGTTTGACTTAGGTAAGTTTTAGTTATGTTTCTAGGATTAAACTGACTAAAATCTGATGATTTAGGGTCAAAATGACGTATCTTAAGGTTTAAACAAAGTGGGAAAATACCAAAAAAAACCTGGGTAAGTTGCTGTCGGACCAAACGATGACCTGGACAGACGGTCCGTCGTTCCATCGACGGTCCATCGTTTGGGTCCGTAAGTTGGGTCTGTTCGGCAAGCCTTTACTAAAATGGGCATAACTTTTTACTCGGAGCTCTGATTTTAGCAAGGTAGGTGGCTATGGAAAACTAATTAAATTATGTATCTGTTTATATGTCATGAGACACCTAATGCATTTTGTGCTAAGATTTATGATCATTTGAAGTTGACCCTACTGCATTTCCCCCCTAAGTGGCTGCTAGTTCCCACCTACGGTCAGACCTACGGACCGTGGGTCTACTTACGGACCGTGATGGTCACCCGTGGTCCTCGTCAGAGAGTGGCTGAAGGGGGTCTCAATTGATGGTCACGAACTACGGACCGTCGTCTGACCTACGGACCGTAGGTCCGTCCGTCGATCAAGACTTAGCCAATTTTTCCCTGCTGAGTTTTTGGGAGTCTCTGATCCCATCGATGGTTGTGCAGGACGGACCATGAGTCAGGCTACAATCCGTCGATGGTAACGTCGACTGCACCTACAGATTTTTCTGAAAAACTGATTTTTGGTCTGTTTTGGCTACGGGGTGTTACAAAGATGACAAATGATACGAATCAAGAGGCATGTCAATAGTGCAGCCACAAGAAGGACAAGGTCCCAACAAGAGTGTCAAGTGATCAAACAATCCGTACTAGTGGGTGACTTACTCAAGAGTCTTTAACGTCTTAAAGGATACCAACACGACAATACAAAGTGACAAGAGGTAAAAGGTACCAAGATCAACTTTTAGACATACCAACAGGTAAAAGAGTGCAAGTACAAGTTTATACACAAATCTCAGTTCTTTAGCAAATAAACAATCCAACACCACTTCAAGAGTTCAAACCGTAGACCAACCAACGTATCAAGGTCCTCAACTTGTTCACGAGTATATACAACCTTAAAATTACAATCAAATAACTTTTTTAATTCCTAGTATCTCAATAATGTTGAAGTAAAACGGCATTATCATCACAAGTAAGCTTAGCCTGTACAAATACGACTATGCTCCCAAAACAGTATTTCTGGCCAGCCTAGTACCTCATGTCGCAACCAAGATTTGAAAAGGAAAATGACAATACTGGACTGTATATCCTTCATGAAAGATGTAGGTACATATCTTACAGTTACAAAAAATCAAGAATCACTGTAAAATATGTTTTGTACAAAAATATATCTTCGCAACACTAACAGTTGTTCATACAGAATTTCTAAATACAAAATCTGGACACAACTTGTCCTATGTTGCGTCTCATATTTCGAATCCATAACAGAAAAATTAGAGTTTTACATATATAAGAGTTGTATATCTACGAATTATCTTTCCAAATCATATTTACTCACTTTAAACTAAGTTCTATTGAACGAGTATTATTAAAATACCAAACACTACCCAACATAGAAATAGATTCTCCATCACTTACCAAAGAGAAGTGTGTGTCTTGAATTCAAGCTAAAAGGACCTAGTTTTTCTCTTAATTTTGAAGAACAACTTGTTTATATAAGATAATAATGTTCTTAGACTTGAGGGAAAATGAATTTAATCAAAGGAGGTGTGAAAATCTATAGCTACAAAAGTGATCCTTATAAAATGGACAGATGTCACCAAAAGGGGTTGCTCAAACAGATAGTTGGCTGCCCAAAAAACATACATATATACATATATTTATATACCTTATACCCACACTTCCAATGTATATGTAAATATAACTAGAAAATTATGCAAATACCCCCATACAATATCTTAAATTACGATAACACTTATGTTAAGCAAGGTTGCAAGTATCACAAAATTTCAAGTCCCCAAAATGAGAATAAAATATATTATAGTAATTAAGCAATGTTGGTCTAGTATTTTAGGGGTGTTACAACTTAGTTAATGTAATGTCCCATCATGTTCATTATAATTAATCCAATGATAAAAGAATCTGGGCCTGAAAACCATCCGAGTAGTGGCCTAAAATTATAGGTTAGGCCTGTTAATTACTTATTAAGTATCGTAGTGCGAAATTTGTTTTCCAATAAAATAACTTCAACCAAATTTCATACAAATAATGAAATATATAATATGAAGTTAAACAAATTTTAGAAACAAAAACTCATAAAACCAACAAGATGAAAGGAAGAAGAGTCAAGTCCTCTGAATTCACAGAGTTTCCTTAAGAAAGTTATTCCCTTCAAGTACCCAAGGTTATGGAATATATCCTCCCAAGATAAAATGACTCATAAAAATAAAGAGTGGTACCTCAAATTTGTTTTACATTGAACCACTCAAGGGCTTGTAATCACACTTGAAGTTCTCGGAAAAACATAAACTTTTTTCTTACTATGTAGTGATTTTCTTCTCGTAAACTTGTTTCAAACTTATGTCAATAAAACTTGTCTCAATGAGAAAGAATCGGAAATTCATAACTTATAGGTGAGAACAATGATTCATGCATGATATGTGAAAAGGTAGCCTAGAAATACGAAAGATTGAATGAAAATACGAAAGGGTACATTCATTTGTCATGAGTATTCGTGATTGGAATAACTCCATTCATACTTGCAACACTTTCATATTTTGATTTCACCAATCTTTATTCTATGTACCATTATCCATTCACACATTATACAATGAACCCAATAATCCCCCACATGAATAAGAATGACTATAACACGAAAGATAGATATACACAGACTAGTGTGTGATTATAAGCAAAGACTAGGTACATTAGGATAAGTGGGTTTTCCATTGAACTTTTCGTAGTGAACTTATATCGGATGTACTCGATCAATCATAAATGCAATATCTTTGAACCGTCAAACTAACGTACACCTAGACAATATAAGTCACACGACCAGCCTTTTACCATCTATGATTCTCACAGTTTTATTCGTTTTAGCCATGAACACTTCCCGGTTTCATGAAAGCTTAGATAATTGACCTTTACTAACATTCTCCTTGAAGCGACTTTCACTTCACTCGCACATAGGTTATTCCTAAATGCTTATTCCCGTAGAGAAACTATTTGTTCATGCCTTGCCAAACTTAGAAACCATTAAAAAGCTTCAATATAAGCTTTATCCTTGGTTTCTAAACATTGTCTTTATCATGATAATGGGTTAGAATATTTGACAATGTTGGACCGTCAAACACAACTTTGTTTCATCTCTTTGAAACTAGATCTTTGGATCTCCAGTCTGCTAGGCAGAGTTACCATCATGCTTGACTTTTTCTAGGCCTTAAAACCATCCTATTAGATGACATTTTAACTCCCTCTAAGTGGATACGACATATTATCTTTTAACCTTACATAGTTAACTGTAATAATTCCACTAGAGAATAGTTCTCTAACGGTATTATGTCTCCGTCTTATGTGATGAGACTTACCGTTATACATCATGCTCCTTACCCTACCTATTGCAGCCTAACTATCACAATGTATACATACATGTGCCAATGGTTTAGGCCAATAAGGAATATCTTCCAAGAAATTCTGAAGCCATTCAGCTTTTTCACCGACTTTATCTAAAGCGGTATATTTAGATTCCATAGTAGAGTGAGAAATACATGTCTGTTTGGATGATTTTCAAGAGACTGCTTCACTACCAAGAGTAAATACATATCCACTTGTGGATTTTACTTCATCTGATTCGATGATCCGATTTGCATCACTATATCCTTCAATTATTTTTGGATATTTTTCATAATGCAAAGCATAGTTTTGAGTATGTTTTAAATACCTAAAACTCTCTTCATTGCCATCCAGTAAGTTTGATTGGGATTGCTTGTGTACTGACTCAACTTACTAATAGCACATGTTATATCTGGCCGTGTACTGTTCATGATATACATCAAACTTCCCAACACTCTCGCATAGTCCAATTGTGAGTCACTTTCACCTTTATTCTTTCGAAGTGCAAAGCTCACGTCTATTGGAGTCTTAACAATATTGAAATCCAAATACTTGACTTGTTAATTACCTTTTCAATATAATGAGACTGTGACAAAACCAAACCTTTTGGAGTTCGAAGAATTTTTATTCCTAATATATCATCTGCCACTCCCAGGTCTTCCATTTCAAATCTACTAGTAAGCATTTGCTTAGTAGCATTTATGCCAGCTACGTCTCTACTGATGATTAGCATATCAATGACCTTATGCTTTGGAGTGTAGTTAATGTAAACATATTTGTCAAATTCATTAATCTTAAATCCCTTTGTCAACATTGTTTGGTCAAACTTTGCATGCCACTGTTTGGGTGCTTGTTTCAGTCCATAAAGTGACTTCACAAGTTTGCACACTTTTCTTTCTTTACCAGGAACCACAAACCCCTTGGGTTGTTCCGTGTAAATTTCTTCCTCTAATTCTCCATTTAGAAAGGTTCTTTTTACATCCATTTGATGATTTCAAGATCATATAATATTGTTAGTGCAACCAACATCCGAATAGATATAATCCTTGTCCCTTGCAATTATGTATCAAAGTAATCAAAGGCCTTCATTTTGTTTGAAGACTTTGACTACAAGTCTTTCCTTGTACTTGTCAATAGTACCATCAACCTTTATTTTCCTTTTAAATATCCATTTTGATCCTGAAGGCTTATTTGCCGGAAGAAGATCAATCAACTCCTAAGTATGATTATTTAAAATTGATTCAATCTCACCATTGACAACTTCTTTTCAAAAAGATGAATCCGCAAAGTACTTTGCTTCTTGAAAGGCTTGAGGCTCATTATCAATAACAAATGTTATAAAATCTGATCAAAAGGAAGTAACAGTCTTTTGGCGCTTACCACGCCTTGGATTTTCTTCATTTTGTATATTTTCTTTTGGTTCATATTGAGGTCGTTTAGACCCCCACTAGACTCTTCATGTCTAATTTATACGGGTAAATGTGTTCAAAGAATTCAACATGATCTGATTTAATTATCGTATTGTCATATATCTGGATGTTTAGATTTATGAATTAAAAACCTATATGCCTTGCTATTTACAACATATCCAATAAAAATACAGTCCACAGTATTTGGTCCTATTTTCAACCTTTTGGGTAAAGGAACTTGGACTTTTGTTAGACACCCCCACACTTTGAAATATTTCAAGTTGGGTTTCTTTCCTTTTCATTTTTCATACGGAATATATTGTGTCTTGCTATGGGGCACTCTATTGAGTATTCGATTTCCTGTAAGGATAACTTCCCTCTCACAAGTTTTGTGGTCAAGCTGAACTTATAGGTAAGACATTCATCATTTCCTTCAAAATTCAGTTTTTTCTTTTTGCAATCCCATTAGATTGTGGTGAATAAGGGGCAGTCATTTGATGGATAATTCCATATTCCAAAACTATTTCCGCAAATGGAGATTCATATTCTCCATACCTATCACTTCTTATCATTTTTATCTAACTGATTTTCAACCTCAGTTTTGTATTGCCTTAATACTTCAATTGATTCATGCTTACTTCATAGCAAATAAACATAACAATATTTAGTGCAATCATCAAAAAAAGTTATGAAATACTTTTTTCCACCACGTGTTGGTGTTGATTTCATATCACAAATGTCCATGTAAATAAATCTAAAGGATTGTAATTCCTTTCAACAGATTTATTAGAATGCTTAGCAAACTTAGCTTCCACACACATTTGACATTGTGTCTTATTGCACTAAAAATTAGGCAATACTTCCAAACTAATCAGTTTTCGCAAGGTCTTATAATTTACATGTCTCAAATGTTCATGCTTTAAACCACTCGACTCAAGCAAGTCAGAATACTAAATTTTTATTATTAGCAATAGCCATTACATCGAGCTTAAACAAGCCCTCGCAAAGGTAGCCTTTTCCAACATACACTTCATTTTTACTAATTACATTTTTTTCAGAAATAAATACACATTTAAATCTATTTTTAGTAAGAACTGGAGTAGAAACCAAGTTCTTTCTTAATTTTGAGAGTCACCACCTTGTCAGATGTCATCTTCAAGAAACTTTGCTCGTTCATTCAACCTTTGCAGTTGCCGACTTTTCCATGTAAATCGTTTCATCATATTGAGTGGACTCATATGATGCAAAAATTTCTTTGTTGGCGCATACATGGTGGGTGGCATCGGAATCTATCCACCACTCTTCTGGATTGCCAACAAAATTGCATTCAGAAAGCATAGCACATAGATCATCATTTTCAAATTCAGCAACATGTGCTTGATCTTTATTCTTTGCTTTCTTGGGAGCCTTACAATCTGCAGCCCTATGACCATTATTGCCACAATTAAGCAACTACCTTTGAATTTCTTCTTGGGTTGACTACTTTGATGTGCACAGTTTGCCTTTCTCTTTTGGACCTTCCATCTTCAATAATATTGGCTCCTAATATTGTTGAATTTCCATGATACCTCTTCTCCACAACCTTATTTTCCTCTTCAGTTCTCAATCTTATAATGAGATCTTCAAGGTACATCTCTTTTCTCTTATGCTTTAAGTAATTTTTGAAGTCATTTTAAAGAAGGTAACTTCTCAATCACAGAAGCTACTTGAAAAACCTTATTAATCACTAGGTCTTCCACAAGGAGAACATTGATAATCAACTGCAATTCCTCAACTTGAGTAACAACAAATTTGTTATCTACCATCTTGAAGTCCAGAAACTTTGCCACGATAAATTTCTTCAATTCAACAGCCTCCGTCTTATACTTCTTTTCTAAAGCATCCCAAAGGTCATTGGAAGTTTTCATATTACTGTATACATTGTAAAAGTCATCATGAAGCCCATTCAGAATATAGTTTTTGCATAAGAAAATAGAATGCTTCAAAGTATCAACAACCATAATGCGTTCACCTTCCATAGTTGAATCTCCTTACTCAGGAACACTTTCTGTTATAAATCTTTGTAGACTCAAAGTAGTTAAATTAAATAACATCTTTTGTTGTCACCTCTTAAAATCCATGCAATTAATTTTCCAGATTTTTCAGTCGATGCTATAACAGGTGCAACACTTGTATGACTCGACGAAGCAATATTCATTGTACTGATTTTTGATGTCATATCAGCGATGACTTCAATTTCATTAGTCATCTTTTGTCAAAAAAATCAAGCACACTTAGTGTCTTCAAATAAATACTTCCGGTTTGTTTCTAGTTTAACGATGAAGTTTATAACTTCCAATCGTTAACCTTAATTTTCTAACGAACTTTTTATGTTCTCCAAGTCCGTATCAAGTTCAAGAAGAGCATAAAACCACAAAGATTTTAATCTCCAGAAATCAATTATAAGTAAATTATTGTCATATATTTCTTCAGATTTAAAATATTTAAGTTTCAATAAATAAATAGGTTCATAGTGATGGTTGTCGGTTAGAGAATATCCCACAGAAGTTAAATTACTTTTTATATAAGTAAAGTTAAATTTATTATTATTTTATCGTTAATGAAACAAGATTGTTTTCAGTCTTTTATAAAGCTTTATATACATCGCATGTGTTTTATTTGCTTCATGTGAAGTTGAGTTATTCATAAGTTGAGAAGAGTCAAGGTAAGTGTTACTTTTATAATCTCTTTCAAGCCTATGGTTGCTAGCATTCCAACTCACATACTCGTACATTCAATATACTGATGCTAGTTGGTCTATATCGTATTATGATGCAGTTGCAAGTAACCAGGATCAACATCCAGCGTCTCATTGATCCAGCTTGAGCATTTAGAGTATGACGTTGGTGAGCCTTCTTTCATTCCGGAGGACTTTTTTGTTTTGCTTTCTATTTTAGTTATTAGGATGGGGTTTGTCCCAACATCCATCTTAGTTGTTCAAATGCTTCATAGACAGTGAGATGTTAGTCCTTTGAGTCTTTTCTTTATCATCTCTTATTGTTCAGACTTGGGTTGCCACTTTTGGCCAAGTTGAATGTTTAATCTTTAAAATATTCCAGTTATTATATTTTTCAGTTCAGTTAAGTTCATTGATCGTTATAGATATGAATGTTGTCTTCCGCTAAGTAAGTAAGTCAGACCAAAGGTTCACTTGGGACCAACAATGATCTTCGAGTGCCAGTCGCATACGGGGTGTAGGCTCGGGGCATGACACTTTATACATGTTAGTGACTATTTTGAGTCGATCGATGATATTTACTCAGTACATGTTACCTTGTACTGAGACCTACTTGTGGTTTTCTTTGGTGGATTGCAACGAGTGTATCAATAACTTCGACTTGACCTCAGCTCTAGCTAGTGTCCATCATATCAGGTTCCAGGGTGAGCTACTCATTTAAGCTCATGTTGGATTCTCTCGATCATGAAATGATGTCCTTAGTTTTCACACATTAACCATTTATTAATTTATTTTGGTGTCTTTGATACTCTTAGACATAGTATTTGGAGATTATATGTCCTTGATGTGATAACTCTCAGGTTTTGGGAATGACATAGAGTAGACTTTAGTGAATTTGTGTTTCTTACCTTAATAATATTGAGTTTCTGCATTATGATTTGTATTTCGTAAGTTTAACAATTAATATATGATGGGGGTTGGATTCCTTGGTTCACCCACCTAGGAGGTTAAGTGTAGGTGCCACTGATGACTCGTTTTGAATCGTGAAAAACTTGGTAGCAGATCTTTAAGTTAAAGAATCTCATCACACAAGGACATGTGTAGTAGAGTCTTGCGGAACGGTATGGGGACACCCTTACTTTTCCTCAAGAGGCTATAGGACTTTAGGAAAACTCTATTCCTTTTTTTCCGTGTTATTACTTAACCGAGTTGGTATCTAGGTGATACAAATTGGTATCTAATCTCATTCACTTATGTTATATATGGTTAGAACTAGAATAAAAGAAATGAGAACACGAGCAAGAGAGGATGCACCCTTAAATGTAGACGTGCTTTCCAAATTAAGTGTGGACATGTAATGACTAGTAACCAACATGATCTTTTTATTAAGTTCATAAGGTTGAAATCTCCATTCTTCATAAGTACTGAATCTGAAGATGCTTATGATTTTCTTATTGATTGTTATGAGTTTCTTCATAAGATGAATATAGTATAGTGATTTGGTGTTGAGTTCATGACATTTTAGTTCCAGAGATAACAAATTGTGGTGGTGCAATCATGTTGAGTACTGAAAACAAAACACATTAATTATGACTTGTGAAACGTTTTCTGACTTCTTCATTGATAAGTATATCCCTTGGATTTTGAGGGACATGAGCAGAGATGAGTTTATAAATATAGATTAAGAAAATATGTATGTTGTTGCTTATGATTCTAAACTTTGGACTTTATCTAGATATATGAATCAACTTTACTTTTGTCCGAAGATCGGATTCACTGCTTTGTAAAAGGATTAAAGTGAGAATTGTATATTAAAGGTTTATATGTAGTTGTTTTAGCACAATATTTTTTGGAAGTGGTTGATTTTTTGATGGAGATAGAGGGGGTGAATTCAGATGACTGTGCCAAGATTACAATATTCAAGAAATTCTGTTAGGGGTGACTAGATAATTAACACCATTACTTTGGAAAATGCAGTTAGTAAGATTTTCATAACATGTATGAGTTGTTTAGCGAATGATGAAACTAGGTTGCGACAATTGAGGTTCGAATCTTTACTATGATTTCAGGTATTGATTTTATATTAAAAAGGATCATGATAAGACTACTACAATAGTACCAATGCTTACTTGGTTAGATATATTAAGTGTGTTGCTTTTTTTATCGACCTGATCTAAGAAATAATGCAAATTTCTTGGGGGTAGAGACATAATGGATTTGATGATGTTTTATAGTTATTCAATAGGTATATTTGTGCGAGCTATTCGGGTACGATCTTCTCTATAAGTATGATGTGTGATTGATCTAATACACTTTCACGATGTGGTTCTAGTGTTATATGGAAATGAATATGTTGATTGTCAAGTTGGAAATACTAACTACTTAAGGAGTTATTAGTTGTATGACATGTTCACATAATGAAATTCAGTGTTGCATTCACATTTGAGAAACCAACTACTTTGTTACTATGGGATGCTTCGGTTAAAAATTGTTTTAAGGAAGTTTTTAGTGGTGGATCTTTGGTACGGTATTAATGCATTAGGTAGTGAAGTCTATCTTGAGGGTTCTAGGACTAGTAATTTTATCTTGAACTCCAAAAGAGTGAATTGATGTCGGAATGACAAATTTATGGATAAAGAAAGTAAGTGAGTATACTTGGGTGAATGCAATTGAAGATTTTAGTTAGAAAGTGTGAATAAAATTTGGGTTAGTCTTTGAATCTGATTGATATAACTAGGTTGAGGTGTCATGTCGATGAAAAGGTTGACTTCGTGGTGATGACAAGGGCTTGCTGAACACGATTGTTTAGTGATGGATTGTGATTGAGATGCAACTATATCATAAATATTGTTGGTTAAACAAATTTTATATTGTAATAACAACTTGAGAGTATCTAAGATTGTGATATTTTTTACTATATAATGAGTAACTTGATTATATGGAAAGTTTTAGGAGATGTTGGGACACCACTCGAATAGAATTTAAATGAGATAGAGTCAGATGAATAAAAATGTTTGATGTGAGCACTATGTAAGGAGTATCTTGAGTTATTCGACCTGTATTCTTAACATTCTTATGTGACCACCTATTTAGTCCTAGACATGGTTTGGAGTTTATTCACTACCTATTCTCATACATGTTTTCACTTCTATGGGTGAGTCCCTAGTAGTGGATCAGGTGTATTGATTATGTGATTGTCCTCATGGTAAGGCGTCATCCTTGGTTAGACTTGTTCATTTCGTTTATGGAAGATTTGGTGTTGTTTGGGATAGTTCAAGTATGCTAGTGATTCTACACACACCTTTATTTATGAGAATTTATAGGAGAGCTACCATGAAAATTTATTGTTGTTCGATAAACTTAAGATTTATGTCATCATCGCATCATGTTTTGGTTGTATGTGATTGAATGTGGGGATCATGGGGTCTAGTTTTGTCATTCTTAAGGTTTTTCTATAATAGCTACTAATCTAGTATTTCGACAATGTTGATAAAGGTTCTATATGTTTGGATGTATCGCTTGGTGGGTGGTTACTTGATCATTTCCTTATTTGGATTAGATAAGTTTGATTCGTTCTTGATAAGAATCAGGTGTCTAAAGATCAATTTTTTATAACTTAAGCTCGTGGAAAGTTTATGTTATGAGGAGAAAATATTTGATAAGATCTATGATGGTTTGTGTATTATGAGTGTGTGTGGCTGGTTCAGGTTGAATCCTGATTGTGGCTAATATTGATCCAGGATTTTATCATGGTTATGGTAGAAAATATTTGTCCTAATAGTTGTGGCAAGGTCTAGTGGAAGAATCGGTCAGTTGAAGAGTCCACTTGGAAATAGTTTTGTTGTTAGTTGAATTTACATACAACAATAAGTTGTCATTAGAGTATTGAGATGACTCCATTTGAGGCATTGCATGAGAGGAGGTGTAGATCTCCAATTGGTTGGTTTGATACTCTTGAGATGAAGCCTATTGGGTACTAATATTTGAAAGGAATCGCTGAGACATCTACCCTTTCTACCTCATCCTTCTTTTGATCGTTAAGGACGGATAATGGATAAACTGGTATCTAATGTAACGATCCTTATCATCATTTTGAGTACTAGTACTTTTTATTTTATAAAAGAATATTTTGATAGGTTCCAAACAGGTATTTTGGACTATTTGTAACTATAGTTATATGATTAAGGGGGTAGTTTAAATAATTAATTTAGTTGATGATTAATGGGCTAAGTCCATAATTTATTTTGGAGTAACTTTCATATATAACAAACATAAAAATCATACTTGTATGTTATAACTATACTTTGCATAATTGCGCTCCATAACAAACATAAATATGTATATTTTGCTATACATATACAAAAAAAATAGTTGTATAATTCGCTATACAGATACAAAGAAACCAGTTGTATAATTTACTTTATATTTACAAAAGAAAGCAGTTGAATACAAAAGATCAATTGTATAATTTGTGTATGTATAAAACGAGAAAGAGAGAAAGATAAAAGAAAATTGGGTAGGGGAATATTTGTATTGTATAATTATAAGTGTATAGAACGAAGATATATGTATTTGCATGTGTATATATGTTATTTTCTCTCGCTTTATACAAATAGAAACGCAATTTAAACATTTTATTTCTGTTTGTATAAGCGAGAGAGGCGACGGTGGCGAGTTAGATCATGGAGAGTGGCGAGCGAGATCTGGAAGAGGAGAGAGAGGGGAATGAAAATATATGTATATATACAATTTTCTCTCGTTTTATACAAACACAAACACATTTATACATTTGTGTTTGTATAAAAGCAAGAGGGAGTGAGAGAGGGAGAGTGGCGAGCGGGAGTTTGAGGGAGAGAGGTGACTGACAAACAGTTTGCTACAGGGCACAATTAAATCAAAGTGTGGTTATAGCATTTAATTTGAATTATTAGTTTATTATTATATATAATTTTCCCTTTATTTAGTGGCCCATGATTAACAATAAACTAGGTTAATATTATTGTGGAAACCACACAATGCGTGCGATGTTAGATCAAATCGATGTCGTAGGAGAAGACGTGGGTAGTGAGTGCTCTTCTTTTCGACCTAACTTTTATTATTGAATTGTTGTTGCTTAATTCATCTCGTTGTTAGATGTGTTATATCGAATAGTGAAAGGGTTAACATATGTATGGCGTCGGTTCTTACTGGTTGGAGGAGAAAATGAAAATTGTTAAAGTAGGGTTGTAGGCGTGTGATTATCATTGGTCATATTGTAGATTAAGAAAATTAAGAGAGTAAGAAGGTCAATGTGCTATAATTACTAGTAAGGATTTTATTATTATTATTATACCTACCCTCTTATCTTAATATTCTTAATCTTATCTTTCCCTTATTTAGAAGGGGCAGTTGGAGAGGGACGAACACGGCATAAAATATTTATACCAAAAGCAAGTTTAATTGTACGACCTTTTCTTTTTACTTTCATAAAACATATGTATTGTAATATTTTAACACGTGTAGCTCTCTTTCTCTGCATAATACACGTGTACTATATTTACCTATCTAAACCCTATTACTGAAGTAGAACCGACCGAACATTATTTTCTCTCAAAGCCGGTGAAAGAGGATTAAAAATTTCTCCCTGTTCACATTCAATTTTGTTCATCCCTTTTGATATTTGTTTATTCTTCTCTTCTGATGATTATTGGCTCAATTATTGAAGGTATTTGTTTATTTATTATGGGGGAAATCTTAGTTCCATTCTTATGGATATGATTTATTGCTAGGGCTCTTCGTTATTTTTGGCCTCTATTTCAGCCTTATTGGGTAATGTAAATGTAAAATTTTGAAGTGAAATTATTTTAGAGATCTCTGTTCTACTTCTAAAGAAATAAAAAGACATTATTGGCTGGATTTTACTGTTTTGGAGTGGCTGGAATGTGAAGAACCAGTTTCTAAACATCATGCAACAAACTAGGATGAGACAAGTTGTTTTGGTAAGAATTGTATATCCTGGTTGCCTGCCTAATGTGTCAAATAATGGTAGAGAAGCAGCTTCAAAGGCGAGGTAAGATTCTACATTTAATGGCCTATGTGCAACAACAAACTTTTGACATGTTCGAAACTACCTTATTCTGCTTCTTTTGTAATTTAATTGTGTCACTTTTCTTTACGTTATCTCAGATGAACTTTGTTTTAACAACATGAAATAATTATTTGTAGATGTCTACATCTTTATGGGTTTGGCATTTGTTGAAGAACTTTTCTTTCGCATTATGAAATTTTAGTATGTAAATGATCTTATAGTCTAAACTAAGAAGACGCTGACATTTTATATTTAGGCGAAAAACATTTTTATGTTTAGGCAAACTCGATCCAAATCCTTTTTGAATCGTGTATTCTTTACCGTCTTAAATGTTGTTTACCGTGAATAAAGTACTGACAATTGAATGCATTGAAGCACCGATTATGAGCGGAATTTCTTTGGGAGGATTCAAACCTACGAAGAGAGTGAATTTTCAAGTTTGATTAATTATTGAGAACCTACTTAAATCCTATAATTATGTTGCATTTATTATGTAAGTTAAGCTTATCTTTGTGCAATTTCACAGAAGACTTTCTGTTATTGGTTAACTCATCTTCTTCTATCCAATACTTACTACTTCTTACTTCAGTCTTCTGAATCTTCAAGCTTATCTGTTATCTTTCTTTGGGTAAGTTTCTCAGTTCTTCGACACTTTTTTACTATTACTAAGGCATATGGTGAACTCGTGGGCCTAAGCATGACAATTGTTGTACAATTGGATGGAAGGAAATATGATATGTTATATTTATAGCAGACAACTTTGTGCAGAAGTTAAAAAAAGGTATGTCATGTAATGTTTTCCACATTTTCACTTGAGACTATGTTTCCCTCATGAATCTGGCTCAACGTTACTTTATCCATTGTTGCCACACTTCCCTAGATTCTGGTATTTAAATGTTCGACTTTCAAATGTACACCAAGAGTAGCTGTGGTGTTTTGTAGCTAATATGCTTTCTTTTGTCAAGGCTAGGAGCATGGCATGGCTGATTATGAAGGCTTTTTGTTGATTGGATGAATACATTTTTGGGGCCAATTTTCTTTATTTATTTGATTATGTTATCCATATGTCCTCCGTAGTTATTGTTTTTTTTAGGAAACTCTCATTCAATTTCTCGAAGTAAGTTATTGAGGAATTTAACATAGTAAGAAACATGTTAAAAGAAGAGGATAGCAACATAAGAAATTAGTGATGTTTCGTTGCACAGAGGTCCTCTTCCAACCATCCATGATTGGTATAGAAGTTGCAAGTATCAATGAGACTACCTAGACTCTTTGTTGAACAGACTCTTCACTTAACATTTTTAAAAAGTCTAAGCAACATAAGTACCTACAACTCCATTATGAAATGTGATGTTGATATCATGAAGGACCTCAACGGTAGCATTGTGCTCAGTAGTGCTCAACCATGTTCCCTGGCATTGCAGATCAATGAGCAAGGAAATCACTGCCTTGACTCCCAATGCAAATTAAGGTTGTTCCTTCACTAGAGAGAAAGCAGAGTGTCTAGATTAGAGTATCCATCCTTACTTCACTTCATCATTACCCTTATTTATAAGGGGCAGTTGGAGAGGGACGAAAACAGCACCAAAATGTGGTTCAAAAAGCGATGTAAAGTGTACTTCAAACTGAACTTGAGTTGTACAAGTAGGTTAAAACAGTAAATCACTTTATTTAATTTTTTATAAGTGCATACTGTATACTGCTTTCTGTAAACACGTTTATCACAATTTTTTGTGTAAAAAATGGAACATCTCAGTTCATATTTACTCTCTCACCTCTGCTTCTACTCTTTCTTCTCTGCCTGGCAGATTTTATGGCAATTTGATAGTCATTTTAAACCTTCAGCAGAGTTAAACTTTACTTCAAAGTCTCGCTCCAACTTCTCAAGTTCTTTAAATTGTTTACCTGGCAAGTATTCTTGTGTGGTATTGGCCCTCTTCCCTATGAATTTTCACTCTTTTTTGGACGATTATCATGTTTTTGCTTCCTGTTTATTTTGTTGATTTTTCTTATTTTAGGTCTTTCACAATTTTTGTTGGATTCTTTTGAGTTCTGATAGATACCTCTTAAAATACATGCATAATTTTTGTTGTTAATATTATGTAATTCTAGCTCTAAAATACTAAGAGTTAGTAGTATTTTCTTATCAATATATGATACTTTTTGTAAATAATTAATGGCTTGATGTGGTCACATGTTTGACGAATTTTCCCAATGAAGGTATGACTTGTGTATTATGAACAGAGATTAGTTACAAGAGTTGATTATGTTGGCGGACGATTCAAGGTGCTAATGAAGTTGAACGGTGGGCTTAGATGAATAGACATTGTCCTCTATAATATATTTTTTCATATCGTATTTATCCCCAATAAAATGAGTAATTTTTATGTGTTAAAGGTTTCTGCTTTGGAGTGATTTTATTTTCTTGTGATGTCACAACTTTCAGGTAATTATTGAGAAAGAATCTGAGTTGCCGAATTCTTTGATGTTGCCATGAAATTAGAAGTTATATCGTAATGCTGAAAATTCTAGGTAAGCTTTCACTATTGATCTTTTTGTTGGTTGAAGTTGAACTACTTTTTCGAAAAAAATTCAGCTACTAATGTAGTAAGCTGAGGTGGTATTCAAAAAAAAATTGTTTTAAATTAGAAAGTCGGAAATAACAAACAGGTTGAATCAGGCGAAAAGGTTGATTTCATGCTCTCCAATTTCTAACTCCTTTAAGGTACAATTCCACATTTTCTTAAGAAGCTTTAAACGTTGACTGTTTTCTTTTGAGAACTGAATTTTTCGCTATTCTGTATTATTTATTGATAATGGCCCGTGATGTTGGTGTTGCATTTATTTTAGCAGTTGTTCTTGGATAAAAGCTGAAACTTTAATATTGAAAATATTATTACTAGATTGAGTTCTAGAAGTTTGTCATATGATCTTATACTTTATCAAAGTTTCCGCTTCATGTGTTCATCTTAGTTAAGATGCACTTGATAATGTTAGAAATATTTTTCATCCGATCAATCCAGAAAAAAATGAACATAAGAAATCTAGCAAATAAGTAACAATGTTGACGCTAGAAAAAAATTGAGCAATGAGAGTAATAAAATGTCCACGTAATGGAAGAATCCTATGGGACTAACTCTTGTCTTTAATCTCGAGTTTGTTGCTCAAGAGTAGCTACAAACTACTAAACTTTTTTTTATATCATATGTGAAATAGGATTCGCAATTTGAGTTAGTAATATAATAATATTGTGTTAAAGTGTTTTCATACGCTTCTTATAGATACACTTCATGTTTTCTCTTTTATTTGTAGCATATTTTTCTTTTCATTGGAATTGTGTCATAGTCATTAATGGGTTCCTTGTGTTTTGCTTATTGCATTTGCAGGTTTGGCAATGAAATAGATGAAAAAATGGAGGTTTTATTTAGTCCAAGTATAAGCTCTAAAATGTCAGAGCTAATTTATCCTTACATTCATTTTTTGAATATTTTTACTCTTTTCATATCCCCAATAGAAGTAAAACAAACATTTATTTTGTATTTCACGAGAGACAATTTTGTATATGAGATGTAATGGGACAAAGAGAAGCGAATTTTTTGTATCTGCTCTTTCTACATCCCCGGATTAAGAAGCATAAGGATAGATAGAGCATGAGCTCTTGAAGACTAAGTTGTTGTATTGTATTTTAATTATTTTATTCAAACTTAAGGTCTGATTTGATTGCGAACTATGGGCGGCCCAAAGTAAGAAATGAATTTTTTGTTTTAGAACTGCCTAACTTTCATATTTGAATGTATAGCAACCATTAGAAAAATATCGATTCAGTGCTTATAGCTTTAAGGTGGAACAGAACTACAAAAAGTTGGGGTTGATATACATAAAAAAACCAAATGGTGAAGCTTGCAATTGTAAGTCAAATATGTACAAAGAGTTTAACTGGTCGGTACTGACAGGTGCAATCTTTTTTGGTATTTTTATAGATATGTTTAGAGAACACTTATCTAAATTTCCATTTTTGCAAAAACAGGAGAATTAACAATAATCTCAATTTGAATTGAATTTTAGTTAGCATTATTTTACACATACGTTAACAATATTGTACCAATGTTGTACAGAGAATTTTCATTATAATGTATTTTTATTAATAACATGTTGGGCACGTTGGGCCCGTGTGATGCACGGGTGTCATCCTTCTAGTCTTAATCTTAAATAGAAATGGCACTTTGAAAGGACGATCAGTGCAATAAATAATTGTACTCTAAGTAATGTAAGTTATACAGTATGATGGCCCACTTCATTATACAAGTACTGCTTCATAACAGGTGTTTCTCTTTTCTACTAGACTAGATAACACGTGTTCCATTTGCCACCTCTGTTCATTATCTCTGTCATTTTTACTTAGATGAATTAGAAGCAACTTCCGGAAGCTCTTCTGATATGATAAAATTGCTCTTTCATGCTTCAAAGTTTGAATATTTTTTCTTGATTGTTTTTAATATGCATGTAATTATTCCATATGGATCATTGATTTTGATTTTAAAAACATTTTTCATTGCCTAACTTCATCATGTTAAAGGAGTAATTCATGTGATTATGTATTTGTGCTCTACTTGAACTTTTTAAAATTGTGATTTTTTCAGGCACATGAATGCATGGACAGCCAGTGATTTTTTTAGGCACATGAATGCGTGGAAAGATATGTATTTTGAACTATACTTTCCTGTTGGTTATTCTACTTGCATGTTATTAAGTGCATGATTTTCACACTAACACACTAATGATGTTTGATAATATGTCTGAAAGAACAGGACACTATTAATTCTTCCTAATTCTTTCCTTTTTCCATCTTCATCCTCCGACATTTTTTTTCTGCACTTTCTCTCTTCTTGGTCCATTTTATGTCACTTTGCATCTATGAAGTAGTTTCTTGCATGTAATTACTTGATTTGTGTTTTTGTAAAGAATTTGTGGTTTTAAACCCAAGATTCAAAATTAAGTTTTTGAGAATTCATTCAATATATCATTTGGACTAAACCTATTGAAAGTTCTCTAAATGCGAAACTTTTTCGAGTTCAATGAGAATAAACAAGTCAGAATTTGAAGTTACTTGACGGTATTGTTGGCGACTCGATTGCTTTGTAAGTAATGAGCTTTTCACTTCTTGGAAAATAATATAGGCTTTCTTTTTCATTTTAGAGACACTATAGAACCTTGCTTAAGCTGATTGAAACAACTCGATATAGCTTTAATAGTTATCTTTGTATCTTCTCCTTTGGCACATTTACAAAATAAAACACTCTTGACAATTTTGTATTTCAGATAGGAATATAATTCCTCTGTTCTTATATGTTATTGGAGAAATGTTGAAATATTGTTTAGTTTTTGAGCACCAAGTTCTGAAACATTAATGTTGTCTATTTCAATTGATCTTGCAGTTCTACTTTACACGTGAAAGTGGAAAACAAAAGGTATAATCGAATGCAAAAAGGTCCTAACATTTTCGGTTATGTATCTTTTACTTAAATTATAAAGGAAAGTAGCAACAAAATATTCAGTGGTGATTGTTTTGAATGTGACTCTCCATCTGGTATGACAATCTAAAACTGCTTGGATTGCATTCTTTGTGAATTTTATTCAGGGAATGTTCAGCCGCTTACAACAGTGGTGATATATGTTCAGCCACTTATGATACAAGTTATGCGCTTTTACATGTAGGAATATACTATGAAGTTACTTTACTTTTTCCAGGCTTTCCATAGTGAGGTAGGTTTGTCTACCTCAGATACCAAAAAGTACAACCTTTATCAACCGATGTAAGTCATTCCGTTTCCTTATGTATGTTTGGTTGTATATATAATTTTTTTAAGTATGAGTTTTTGCATAGTACAAGGTTACAAAGAAGACATATCATCATTTCCTAAATTCCCTTAAAAGCAACATGAAAAAGGAAAATGGAATGTAAGACTTTTAAGATTTTTACAAATTTCAGTAGGAGAAAACATGTACTACGTGCTTTCATACATCTTACTCTGCCCCGTTACATAAGAACTACCAATCCTTTTGAATATTTTCCTGCCCATTACTACATTGCCCTTCATCCATTTCAATTTGTTTTCATTAGGTTAGACTGCCTACATCACATCGACTCTAGTGTGAACGCAGGGTGTTTGTAGACCATACTGTCTTTTAAATGCCCAAAATTACAATTTAAAGAGGTAAAAGAAAACAGTGAAGAAATAGAGAGACGTGTGACATTAGCTATCAAAATAAAGCAACTACATCTTATGAGAATGTAAAAAGGTTCTGAATTTTCATTTGTGGGCATATGGGTTTGGAAGATGTGGATAATATAAGATTGTGAAGAACTCCTCGATATGCAAAATCCATTGTTCTTACACGATAAAGAGCATTATTTTCATGAATTCTACTTCACTTTGCACCTCAGCAACCATTTTTTTTTAATCTGAACTTTTGTTGCCCAAGATAGAATTGTATTAGTTAATTATGTCTTCATCTGTAGTCCATACCATATGTTCTTCACCTTATAAAAAAAATGAAAGATGATAACATATGTTATTGCATGTCTGCTTAAAGCTTTTTTCTTCAATACTCCATTATCCTTTCTTACTCCCAATTCAATCTATTGATCGAAAGTATTGTACCTACTAAGCTTATCAATTATTTTATATAACCATCTCACCAGGTTTGTCAGGTTAAACGATGGATGTACTGCCCAAGCTAGAGTTCCATTATTAATAGGCATCGTTTATGTGGAAATTTATAAAAAGAGGAATAACAGGTTGCAACACATCTCCTGACATCTCTAATTGATCTAACCCATCTACTGGATCTCACTTCTTTTTAGTTATTCTTCTTTGGTCTTTGTTTTTATTGCTTCTTTGTCTTTTCAAATTTCAAGTTCAAATTATGTTTTAGTAAAGCGGTTAGTCGAAGTGGTTTTTACATTCCAACAGTTGGATAACACTTCACCTCTAGATTCAACTTTTAGAAGTGACTTAAGTTCTCTTATAGTATTGTGTAGTATCTAAATTACACATTTGGATTAAAGAATTTTGATATAGCTGAGGAGAAATAACTTGACATCATTATTTGTCATATTCATAATAATGACAATTCTAAAATTGAGATGATGATTATACAATAGAGTGATTGTTGATGATTGAGAAAGATTCAAGTAATCCTCACTTATATCAAATTACCTTGTGGGTAAATCTGACGATGAGCTCAAATAAGGATGATTCAATAATTCTATTATGAAATCGCCATATCATGTCTTTTCTCTCTTGATTTTCATTCCCTTAATGAGGTATAATAAATGACTGTGTGAGACACATATTATCTAATTGTTTTGGGTGTTGTCCTTTTCAATGATTTGCAGTAACAACAAACAGTAATATTCGGATACTGAAAAGCAGACATGTGCAAGGAGGAGGAGTTGTTTCTACATTGCATAGTCAAATATTTTGATACCACTGGATTGCTTGTTTTCTTTTTCTTTCTTTTTGAATTTTTTTGGTGCAAGTTATTTCATAGTGTCAACATATAACGTCTTTTTCTGCTGGTTGATGTATTTTTCTATGATGGTATGATATGTATAACTTGCAAGTGTACGTGACTTGCATAAGTTGTATCCATTGCAAATTATGACATATATTGTTGAATAATTTTCAGCAATAGTTTCCTTACTAAGTATTAGGTTGTTTATGACATACTTACTATATTGGGCCCGTGCTTAGCATGGGCATTGCCCTTCTAATTTTATATATATGTATGAGTGCTTAGCATGGGCATTGCCCTTCTAATTTTATAGGTTGCTACTCGTTTGGTAACTAGTGGCTTCCATTTTAAACATTTATTGTTATCATTTAGTTATATTGTATTATGATTAAATTTTAATATATTGAGATAGACAATTAAATATTAGGAGTATCGTATTATATGAATTCCTTTAAAATTATAATAGGTAGAGGTATTGAGACTTAACTCTAGGTTTGAGATTTAAGAAATATAAAACTTAACAAGTTAGTTGGCATCAAGATTAGAAGCTTGGTTATAGAATTGAGCTTGTTTACTTACAAATTATTTATACTTGATAGATTGGGAATGATTTGAGGCATTGAAGAAGGGAAAAGAATTGATGAATTAGCTTACGTGACTTCGATTCTTCGGTGGAGGTAGGTTATGGTTTACTCTTTGTGATAGATAGACTCTTAATAGTGATTGATACGGATTGAGTGATATTGTGAAATTCTTTATGTACTTGATTATGTGGTTGTGTGGTTTGTGATTGGGCTAAATTCTTGAGACCATGAAAATTTATAATCTTGAACCCTCTCTATATTGAAGTGATGGCTTGAATATGAAGGCTTTTTGTTGATTGGATGAATACATTTTTGATTGAATGAATACATTTTTGGGGCCAATTTTCTTTATTTATTTGATTATGTTATCCATATGTCCTCCGTAGTTATTGTTTTTTTTAGGAAACTCTCATTCAATTTCTCGAAGTAAGTTATTGAGGAATTTAACATAGTAAGAAACATGTTAAAAGAAGAGGATAGCAACATAAGAAATTAGTGATGTTTCGTTGCACAGAGGTCCTCTTCCAACCATCCATGATTGGTATAGAAGTTGCAAGTATCAATGAGACTACCTAGACTCTTTGTTGAACAGACTCTTCACTTAACATTTTTAAAAAGTCTAAGCAACATAAGTACCTACAACTCCATTATGAAATGTGATGTTGATATCATGAAGGACCTCAACGGTAGCATTGTGCTCAGTAGTGCTCAACCATGTTCCCTGGCATTGCAGATCAATGAGCAAGGAAATCACTGCCTTGACTCCCAATGCAAATTAAGGTTGTTCCTCCACTAGAGAGAAAGCAGAGTGTCTAGATTAGAGTATCCATCCTTACTTCACTTCATCATTACCCTTATTTATAAGGGGCAGTTGGAGAGGGACGAAAACAGCACCAAAATGTGGTTCAAAAAGCGATGTAAAGTGTACTTCAAACTGAACTTGAGTTGTACAAGTAGGTTAAAACAGTAAATCACTTTATTTAATTTTTTATAAGTGCATACTGTATACTGCTTTCTGTAAACACGTTTATCACAATTTTTTGTGTAAAAAATGGAACATCTCAGTTCATATTGACTCTCTCACCTCTGCTTCTACTCTTTCTTCTCTGCCTGGCAGATTTTATGGCAATTTGATAGTCATTTTAAACCTTCAGCAGAGTTAAACTTTACTTCAAAGTCTCGCTCCAACTTCTCAAGTTCTTTAAATTGTTTACCTGGTAAGTATTGTTGTGTGGTATTGGCCCTCTTCTATATGAATTTTCACTCTTTTTTGGACGATTATCATGTTTTTGCTTCCTGTTTATTCTATTGATTTTTCTTATTTTAGGTCTTTCACAATTTTTGTTGGATTCTTTTGAGTTCTGATAGATACCTCTTAAAATACATGCATAATTTTTGTTGTTAATATTATGTAATTCTAGATCTAAAATACTAAGAATTAGTAGTATTTTCTTATCAATATATGATACTTTTTGTAAATAATTAATGGCTTGATGTGGTCACATGTTTGACGAATTTTCCCAATGAAGGTATGACTTGTGTATTATGAACAGAGATTAGTTACAAGAGTTGATTATGTTGGCGGACGATTCAAGGTGCTAATGAAGTTGAACGGTGGGCTTAGATGAATAGACATTGTCCTCTATAATATATTTTTTTCATATGGTATTTATCCCCAATAAAATGAGTAATTTTTATGTGTTAAAGGTTTCTGCTTTGGAGTGATTTTATTTTCTTGTGATGTCACAACTTTCAGGTAATTATTGAGAAAGAATCTGAGTTGCGGAATTCTTTGATGTTGCCATGAAATTAGAAGTTATATCGTAATGCTGAAAATTCTAGGTAAGCTTTCACTATTGATCTTTTTGTTGGTTGAAGTTGAACTACTTTTTCGAAAAACATTCAGCTACTAATATAGTAAGCTGAGGTGGTATTCAAAAAAAAATTGTTTTAAATTAGAAAGTCGGAAATAACAAACAGGTTGAATCAGGCGAAAAGGTTGATTTCATGCTCTCCAATTTCTAACTCCTTTAAGGTACAATTCCACATTTTCTTAAGAAGCTTTAAACGTTGACTGTTTTCTTTTGAGAACTGAATTTTTCGCTATTCTGTATTATTTATTGATAATGGCCCGTGATGTTGGTGTTGCATTTATTTTAGCAGTTGTTCTTGGATAAAAGCTGAAACTTTAATATTGAAAATATTATTACTAGATTGAGTTCTAGAAGTTTGTCATATGATCTTATACTTTATCGAAGTTTCCGCTTCATGTGTTCATCTTAGTTAAGATGCACTTGATAATGTTAGAAATATTTTTCATCCGATCAATCCAGAAAAAAATGAACATAAGAAATCTAGCAAATAAGTAACAATGTTGACGCTAGAAAAAAATTGAGCAATGAGAGTAATAAAATGTCCACGTAATGGAAGAATCCTATGGGACTAACTCTTGTCTTTAATCTCGAGTTTGTTGCTCAAGAGTAGCTACAAACTACTAAACTTTTTTTTATATCATATGTGAAATAGGATTCGCAATTTGAGTTAGTAATATAATAATATTGTGTTAAAGTGTTTTCATACGCTTCTTATAGATACACTTCATGTTTTCTCTTTTATTTGTAGCATATTTTTCTTTTCATTGGAATTGTGTCATAGTCATTAATGGGTTCCTTGTGTTTTGCTTATTGCATTTGCAGGTTTGGCAATGAAATAGATGAAAAAATGGAGGTTTTATTTAGTCCAAGTATAAGCTCTAAAATGTCAGAGCTAATTTATCCTTACATTCATTTTTTGAATATTTTTACTCTTTTCATATCCCCAATAGAAGTAAAACAAACATTTATTTTGTATTTCACGAGAGACAATTTTGTATATGAGATGTAATGGGACAAAGAGAAGCGAATTTTTTGTATCTGCTCTTTCTACATCCCCGGATTAAGAAGCATAAGGATAGATAGAGCATGAGCTCTTGAAGACTAAGTTGTTGTATTGTATTTTAATTATTTTATTCAAACTTAAGGTCTGATTTGATTGCGAACTATGGGCGGCCCAAAGTAAGAAATGAATTTTTTGTTTTAGAACTGCCTAACTTTCATATTTGAATGTATAGCAACCATTAGAAAAATATCGATTCAGTGCTTATAGCTTTAAGGTGGAACAGAACTACAAAAAGTTGGGGTTGATATACATAAAAAAACCAAATGGTGAAGCTTGCAATTGTAAGTCAAATATGTACAAAGAGTTTAACTGGTCGGTACTGACAGGTGCAGTCTTTTTTGGTATTTTTATAGATATGTTTAGAGAACACTTATCTAAATTTCCATTTTTGCAAAAACAGGAGAATTAACAATAATCTCAATTTGAATTGAATTTTAGTTAGCATTATTTTACACATACGTTAACAATATTGTACCAATGTTGTACAGAGAATTTTCATTATAATGTATTTTTATTAATAACATGTTGGGCACGTTGGGCCCGTGTGATGCACGGGTGTCATCCTTCTAGTCTTAATCTTAAATAGAAATGGCACTTTGAAAGGACGATCAGTGCAATAAATAATTGTACTCTAAGTAATGTAAGTTATACAGTATGATGGCCCACTTCATTATACAAGTACTGCTTCATAACAGGTGTTTCTCTTTTCTACTAGACTAGATAACACGTGTTCCATTTGCCACCTCTGTTCATTATCTCTGTCATTTTTACTTAGATGAATTAGAAGCAACTTCCGGAAGCTCTTCTGATATGATAAAATTGCTCTTTCATGCTTCAAAGTTTGAATATTTTTTCTTGATTGTTTTTAATATGCATGTAATTATTCCATATGGATCATTGATTTTGATTTTAAAAACATTTTTCATTGCCTAACTTCATCATGTTAAAGGAGTAATTCATGTGATTATGTATTTGTGCTCTACTTGAACTTTTTAAAATTGTGATTTTTTCAGGCACATGAATGCATGGACAGCCAGTGATTTTTTTAGGCACATGAATGCGTGGAAAGATATGTATTTTGAACTATACTTTCCTGTTGGTTATTCTACTTGCATGTTATTAAGTGCATGATTTTCACACTAACACACTAATGATGTTTGATAATATGTCTGAAAGAACAGGACACTATTAATTCTTCCTAATTCTTTCCTTTTTCCATCTTCATCCTCCGACATTTTTTTTCTGCACTTTCTCTCTTCTTGGTCCATTTTATGTCACTTTGCATCTATGAAGTAGTTTCTTGCATGTAATTACTTGATTTGTGTTTTTGTAAAGAATTTGTGGTTTTAAACCCAAGATTCAAAATTAAGTTTTTGAGAATTCATTCAATATATCATTTGGACTAAACCTATTGAAAGTTCTCTAAATGCGAAACTTTTTCGAGTTCAATGAGAATAAACAAGTCAGAATTTGAAGTTACTTGACGGTATTGTTGGCGACTCGATTGCTTTGTAAGTAATGAGCTTTTCACTTCTTGGAAAATAATATAGGCTTTCTTTTTCATTTTAGAGACACTATAGAACCTTGCTTAAGCTGATTGAAACAACTCGATATAGCTTTAATAGTTATCTTTGTATCTTCTCCTTTGGCACATTTACAAAATAAAACACTCTTGACAATTTTGTATTTCAGATAGGAATATAATTCCTCTGTTCTTATATGTTATTGGAGAAATGTTGAAATATTGTTTAGTTTTTGAGCACCAAGTTCTGAAACATTAATGTTGTCTATTTCAATTGATCTTGCAGTTCTACTTTACACGTGAAAGTGGAAAACAAAAGGTATAATCGAATGCAAAAAGGTCCTAACATTTTCGGTTATGTATCTTTTACTTAAATTATAAAGGAAAGTAGCAACAAAATATTCAGTGGTGATTGTTTTGAATGTGACTCTCCATCTGGTATGACAATCTAAAACTGCTTGGATTGCATTCTTTGTGAATTTTATTCAGGGAATGTTCAGCCGCTTACAACAGTGGTGATATATGTTCAGCCACTTATGATACAAGTTATGCGCTTTTACATGTAGGAATATACTATGAAGTTACTTTACTTTTTCCAGGCTTTCCATAGTGAGGTAGGTTTGTCTACCTCAGATACCAAAAAGTACAACCTTTATCAACCGATGTAAGTCATTCCGTTTCCTTATGTATGTTTGGTTGTATATATAATTTTTTTAAGTATGAGTTTTTGCATAGTACAAGGTTACAAAGAAGACATATCATCATTTCCTAAATTCCCTTAAAAGCAACATGAAAAAGGAAAATGGAATGTAAGACTTTTAAGATTTTTACAAATTTCAGTAGGAGAAAACATGTACTACGTGCTTTCATACATCTTACTCTGCCCCGTTACATAAGAACTACCAATCCTTTTGAATATTTTCCTGCCCATTACTACATTGCCCTTCATCCATTTCAATTTGTTTTCATTAGGTTAGACTGCCTACATCACATCGACTCTAGTGTGAACGCAGGGTGTTTGTAGACCATACTGTCTTTTAAATGCCCAAAATTACAATTTAAAGAGGTAAAAGAAAACAGTGAAGAAATAGAGAGACGTGTGACATTAGCTATCAAAATAAAGCAACTACATCTTATGAGAATGTAAAAAGGTTCTGAATTTTCATTTGTGGGCATATGGGTTTGGAAGATGTGGATAATATAAGATTGTGAAGAACTCCTCGATATGCAAAATCCATTGTTCTTACACGATAAAGAGCATTATTTTCATGAATTCTACTTCACTTTGCACCTCAGCAACCATTTTTTTTTAATCTGAACTTTTGTTGCCCAAGATAGAATTGTATTAGTTAATTATGTCTTCATCTGTAGTCCATACCATATGTTCTTCACCTTATAAAAAAAATGAAAGATGATAACATATGTTATTGCATGTCTGCTTAAAGCTTTTTTCTTCAATACTCCATTATCCTTTCTTACTCCCAATTCAATCTATTGATCGAAAGTATTGTACCTACTAAGCTTATCAATTATTTTATATAACCATCTCACCAGGTTTGTCAGGTTAAACGATGGATGTACTGCCCAAGCTAGAGTTCCATTATTAATAGGCATCGTTTATGTGGAAATTTATAAAAAGAGGAATAACAGGTTGCAACACATCTCCTGACATCTCTAATTGATCTAACCCATCTACTGGATCTCACTTCTTTTTAGTTATTCTTCTTTGGTCTTTGTTTTTATTGCTTCTTTGTCTTTTCAAATTTCAAGTTCAAATTATGTTTTAGTAAAGCGGTTAGTCGAAGTGGTTTTTACATTCCAACAGTTGGATAACACTTCACCTCTAGATTCAACTTTTAGAAGTGACTTAAGTTCTCTTATAGTATTGTGTAGTATCTAAATTACACATTTGGATTAAAGAATTTTGATATAGCTGAGGAGAAATAACTTGACATCATTATTTGTCATATTCATAATAATGACAATTCTAAAATTGAGATGATGATTATACAATAGAGTGATTGTTGATGATTGAGAAAGATTCAAGTAATCCTCACTTATATCAAATTACCTTGTGGGTAAATCTGACGATGAGCTCAAATAAGGATGATTCAATAATTCTATTATGAAATCGCCATATCATGTCTTTTCTCTCTTGATTTTCATTCCCTTAATGAGGTATAATAAATGACTGTGTGAGACACATATTATCTAATTGTTTTGGGTGTTGTCCTTTTCAATGATTTGCAGTAACAACAAACAGTAATATTCGGATACTGAAAAGCAGACATGTGCAAGGAGGAGGAGTTGTTTCTACATTGCATAGTCAAATATTTTGATACCACTGGATTGCTTGTTTTCTTTTTCTTTCTTTTTGAATTTTTTTGGTGCAAGTTATTTCATAGTGTCAACATATAACGTCTTTTTCTGCTGGTTGATGTATTTTTCTATGATGGTATGATATGTATAACTTGCAAGTGTACGTGACTTGCATAAGTTGTATCCATTGCAAATTATGACATATATTGTTGAATAATTTTCAGCAATAGTTTCCTTACTAAGTATTAGGTTGTTTATGACATACTTACTATATTGGGCCCGTGCTTAGCATGGGCATTGCCCTTCTAATTTTATATATATGTATGAGTGCTTAGCATGGGCATTGCCCTTCTAATTTTATAGGTTGCTACTCGTTTGGTAACTAGTGGCTTCCATTTTAAACATTTATTGTTATCATTTAGTTATATTGTATTATGATTAAATTTTAATATATTGAGATAGACAATTAAATATTAGGAGTATCGTATTATATGAATTCCTTTAAAATTATAATAGGTAGAGGTATTGAGACTTAACTCTAGGTTTGAGATTTAAGAAATATAAAACTTAACAAGTTAGTTGGCATCAAGATTAGAAGCTTGGTTATAGAATTGAGCTTGTTTACTTACAAATTATTTATACTTGATAGATTGGGAATGATTTGAGGCATTGAAGAAGGGAAAAGAATTGATGAATTAGCTTACGTGACTTCGATTCTTCGGTGGAGGTAGGTTATGGTTTACTCTTTGTGATAGATAGACTCTTAATAGTGATTGATACGGATTGAGTGATATTATGAAATTCTTTATGTACTTGATTATGTGGTTGTGTGGTTTGTGATTGGGCTAAATTCTTGAGACCATGAAAATTTATAATCTTGAACCCTCTCTATATTGAAGTGATGGCTTGAATATGAAGGCTTTTTGTTGATTGGATGAATACATTTTTGATTGGATGAATACATTTTTGGGGCCAATTTTCTTTATTTATTTGATTATGTTATCCATATGTCCTCCGTAGTTATTGTTTTTTTTAGGAAACTCTCATTCAATTTCTCGAAGTAAGTTATTGAGGAATTTAACATAGTAAGAAACATGTTAAAAGAAGAGGATAGCAACATAAGAAATTAGTGATGTTTCGTTGCACAGAGGTCCTCTTCCAACCATCCATGATTGGTATAGAAGTTGCAAGTATCAATGAGACTACCTAGACTCTTTGTTGAACAGACTCTTCACTTAACATTTTTAAAAAGTCTAAGCAACATAAGTACCTACAACTCCATTATGAAATGTGATGTTGATATCATGAAGGACCTCAACGGTAGCATTGTGCTCAGTAGTGCTCAACCATGTTCCCTGGCATTGCAGATCAATGAGCAAGGAAATCACTGCCTTGACTCCCAATGCAAATTAAGGTTGTTCCTCCACTAGAGAGAAAGCAGAGTGTCTAGATTAGAGTATCCATCCTTACTTCACTTCATCATTACCCTTATTTATAAGGGGCAGTTGGAGAGGGACGAAAACAGCACCAAAATGTGGTTCAAAAAGCGATGTAAAGTGTACTTCAAACTGAACTTGAGTTGTACAAGTAGGTTAAAACAGTAAATCACTTTATTTAATTTTTTATAAGTGCATACTGTATACTGCTTTCTGTAAACACGTTTATCACAATTTTTTGTGTAAAAAATGGAACATCTCAGTTCATATTGACTCTCTCACCTCTGCTTCTACTCTTTCTTCTCTGCCTGGCAGATTTTATGGCAATTTGATAGTCATTTTAAACCTTCAGCAGAGTTAAACTTTACTTCAAAGTCTCGCTCCAACTTCTCAAGTTCTTTAAATTATTTACCTGGCAAGTATTCTTGTGTGGTATTGGCCCTCTTCCCTATGAATTTTCACTCTTTTTTGGACGATTATCATGTTTTTGCTTCCTGTTTATTCTGTTGATTTTTCTTATTTTAGGTCTTTCACAATTTTTGTTGGATTCTTTTGAGTTCTGATAGATACCTCTTAAAATACATGCATAATTTTTATTGTTAATATTATGTAATTCTAGCTCTAAAATACTAAGAATTAGTAGTATTTTCTTATCAATATATGATACTTTTTGTAAATAATTAATGGCTTGATGTGGTCACATGTTTGACGAATTTTCCCAATGAAGGTATGACTTGTGTATTATGAACAGAGATTAGTTACAAGAGTTGATTATGTTGGCGGACGATTCAAGGTGCTAATGAAGTTGAACGGTGGGCTTAGATGAATAGACATTGTCCTCTATAATATATTTTTTTCATATGGTATTTATCCCCAATAAAATGAGTAATTTTTATGTGTTAAAGGTTTCTGCTTTGGAGTGATTTTATTTTCTTGTGATGTCACAACTTTCAGGTAATTATTGAGAAAGAATCTGAGTTGCCGAATTCTTTGATGTTGCCATGAAATTAGAAGTTATATCGTAATGCTGAAAATTCTAGGTAAGCTTTCACTATTGATCTTTTTGTTGGTTGAAGTTGAACTACTTTTTCGAAAAAAATTCAGCTACTAATATAGTAAGCTGAGGTGGTATTCAAAAAAAAATTGTTTTAAATTAGAAAGTCAGAAATAACAAACAGGTTGAATCAGGTGAAAAGGTTGATTTCATGCTCTCCAATTTCTAACTCCATTAAGGTACAATTCCACATTTTCTTAAGAAGCTTTAAACGTTGACTGTTTTCTTTTGAGAACTGAATTTTTTGCTATTCTGTATTATTTATTGATAATGGCCCGTGATTTTGGTGTTGCATTTATTTTAGCAGTTGTTCTTGGATAAAAGCTGAAAATTTAATATTGAAAATATTATTACTAGATTGAGTTCTAGAAGTTTGTCATATGATCTTATACTTTATCGTGTGTTCATCTTAGTTAAGATGCACTTGATAATGTTAGAAATATTTTTCATCCGATCAATCCAGAAAAAAATGAACATAAGAAATCTAGCAAATAAGTAACAATGTTGACGCTAGAAAAAAATTGAGCAATGAGAGTAATAAAATGTCCACGTAATGGAAGAATCCTATGGGACTAACTCTTGTCTTTAATCTCGAGTTTGTTGCTCAAGAGTAGCTACAAACTACTAAACTTTTTTTTATATCATATGTGAAATAGGATTAGCAATTTAAGTTAGTAATATAATAATATTGTGTTAAAGTGTTTTCATACGCTTCTTATAGATACACTTCATGTTTTCTCTTTTATTTGTAGCATATTTTTCTTTTCATTGGAATTGTGTCATAGTCATTAATGGGTTCCTTGTGTTTTGCTTATTGCATTTGCAGGTTTGGCAATGAAATAGATGAAAAAATGGAGGTTTTATTTAGTCCAAGTATAAGCTCTAAAATGTCAGAGCTAATTTATCCTTACATTCATTTTTTGAATATTTTTACTCTTTTCATATCCCCAATAGAAGTAAAACAAACATTTATTTTGTATTTCACGAGAGACAATTTTGTATATGAGATGTAGATGGGACAAAGAGAAGCGAATATTTTGTATCTGCTCTTTCTACATCCCCGGATTAAGAAGCATAAGGATAGATAGAGCATGAGCTCTTGAAGACTAAGTTGTTGTATTGTATTTTAATTATTTTATTCAAACTTAAGGTCTGATTTGATTGCGAACTATGGGCGGCCCAAAGTAAGAAATGAATTTTTTGTTTTAGAACTGCCTAACTTTCATATTTGAATGTATAGCAACCATTAGAAAAATATCGATTCAGTGCTTATAGCTTTAAGGTGGAACAGAACTACAAAACGTTGGGGTTGATATTCATAAAAAAACAAATGGTGAAGCTTGCAATTGTAAGTCAAATATGTACAAAGAGTTTAACTGGTCGGTACTGACAGGTGCAGTCTTTTTTGGTATTTTTATAGATATGTTTAGAGAACACTTATCTAAATTTCCATTTTTGCAAAAACAGGAGAATTAACAATAATCTCAATTTGAATTGAATTTTAGTTAGCATTATTTTACACATACGTTAACAATATTGTACCAATGTTGTACAGAGAATTTTCATTATAATGTATTTTTATTAATAACATGTTGGGCACGTTGGGCCCGTGTGATGCACGGGTGTCATCCTTCTAGTCTTAATCTTAAATAGAAATGGCACTTTGAAAGGACGATCAGTGCAATACATAATTGTACTCTAAGTAATGTAAGTTATACAGTATGATGGCCCACTTCATTATACAAGTACTGCTTCATTACAGGTGTTTCTCTTTTCTACTAGACTAGATAACACGTGTTCCATTTGCCACCTCTGTTCATTATCTCTGTCATTTTTACTTAGATGAATTAGAAGCAACTTCCGGAAGCTCTTCTGATATGATAAAATTGCTCTTTCATGCTTCAAAGTTTGAATATTTTTTCTTGATTTTTTTTAATATGCATGTAATTATTCCATATGGATCATTGATTTTGATTTTAAAAACATTTTTCATTGCCTAACTTCATCATGTTAAAGGAGTAATTCATGTGATTATGTATTTGTGCTCTACTTGAACTTTTTAAAATTGTGATTTTTTCAGGCACATGAATGCATGGACAGCCAGTGATTTTTTTAGGCACATGAATGTGTGGAAAGATATGTATTTTGAACTATACGTTCCTGTTGGTTATTCTACTTGCATGTTATTAAGTGCATGATTTTCACACTAACACACTAATGATGTTTGATAATATGTCTGAAAGAACAGGACACTATTAATTCTTCCTAATTCTTTCCTTTTTCCATCTTCATCCTCCGACATTTTTTTTCTGCACTTTCTCTCTTCTTGGTCCATTTTATGTCACTTTGCATCTATGAAGTAGTTTCTTGCATGTAATTACTTGATTTGTGTTTTTGTAAAGAATTTGTGGTTTTAAACCCAAGATTCAAAATTAAGTTTTTGAGAATTCATTCAATATGTCATTTGGACTAAACCTATTGAAAGTTCTCTAAATGCGAAACTTTTTCGAGTTCAATGAGAATAAACAAGTCAGAATTTGAAGTTACTTGACGGTATTGTTGGAAAATAATATAGGCTTTCTTTTTCATTTTAGAGACACTATAGAACCTTGCTTAAGCTGATTGAAACAACTCGATATAGCTTTAATAGTTATCTTTGTATCTTCTCCTTTGGCACATTTACAAAATAAAACACTCTTGACAATTTTGTATTTCAGATAGGAATATAATTCCTCTGTTCTTATATGTTATTGGAGAAATGTTGAAATATTGTTTAGTTTTCGAGCACCAAGTTCTGAAACATTAATGTTGTCTATTTCAATTGATCTTGCAGTTCTACTTTACACGTGAAAGTGGAAAACAAAAGGTATAATCGAATGCAAAAAGGTCCTAACATTTTCGGTTATGTATCTTTTACTTAAATTATAAAGGAAAGTAGCAACAAAATATTCAGTGGTGATTGTTTTGAATGTGACTCTCCATCTGGTATGACAATCTAGAACTGCTTGGATTGCATTCTTTGTGAATTTTATTCAGGGAATGTTCAGCCGCTTACAACAGTGGTGATATATGTTCAGCCACTTATGATACAAGTTATGCGCTTTTACATGTAGGAATATACTATGAAGTTACTTTACTTTTTCCAGGCTTTCAATAGTGAGGTAGGTTTGTCTACCTCAGATACCAAAAAGTACAACCTTTATCAACCGATGTAAGTCGTTCCGTTTCCTTATGTATGTTTGGTTGTATATATAATTTCTTTAAGTATGAGTTTTTGCATAGTACAAGGTTACAAAGAAGACATATCATCATTTCCTAAATTCCCTTAAAAGCAACATGAAAAAGGAAAATGGAATGTAAGACTTTTAAGATTTTTACAAATTTCAGTAGGAGAAAACATGTACTACGTGCTTTCATACATCTTACTCTGCCCCGTTACATAAGAACTACCAATCCTTTTGAATATTTTCCCGCCCATTACTACATTGCCCTTCATCCATTTCAATTTGTTTTCATTAGGTTAGACTGCCTACATCACATCGACTCTAGTGTGAACGCAGGGTGTTCGTAGACCATACTGTCTTTTAAATGCCCAAAATTACAATTTAAAGAGGTAAAAGAAAACAGTGAAGAAATAGAGAGACGTGTGACATTAGCTATCAAAATAAAGCAACTACATCTTATGAGAAAATGTAAAAAGATTCTGAATTTTCATTTGTGGGCATATGGGTTTGGAAGATGTGGATAATATAAGATTGTGAAGAACTCCTCGATATGCAAAATCCATTGTTCTTACACGATAAAGAGCATTATTTTCATGAATTCTACTTCACTTTGCACCTCAGCAACCATTTTTTCTTAATCTGAACTTTTGTTGCCCAAGATAGAATTGTATTAGTTAATTATGTCTTCATCTGTAGTCCATACCATATGTTCTTCACCTTATAAAAAAAATGAAAGATGATAACATATGTTATTGCATGTCTGCTTAAAGCTTTTTTCTTCAAGACTCCATTATCCTTTCTTGCTCCCAATTCAATCTATTGATCGAAAGTATTGTACCTACTAAGCTTATCAATTATTTTATATAACCATCTCACCAGGTTTGTCAGGTTAAACGATGGATGTACTGCCCAAGCTAGAGTTCCATTATTAATAGGCATCGTTTATGTGGAAATTTATAAAAAGAGGAATAACAGGTTGCAACACATCTCCTGACATCTCTAATTGATCTAACCCATCTACTGGATCTCACTTCTTTTTAGTTATTCTTCTTTGGTCTTTGTTTTTATTGCTTCTTTGTCTTTTCAAATTTCAAGTTCAAATTATGTTTTAGTAAAGCGGTTAGTCGAAGTGGTTTTTACATTCCAAAAGTTGGATAACACTTCACCTCTAGATTCAACTTTTAGAAGTGACTTAAGTTCTCTTATAGTATTGTGTAGTATCTAAATTACACATTTGGATTAAAGAATTTTGATATGACTGAGGAGAAATAACTTGACATCATTATTTGTCATATTCATAATAATGACAATTCTAAAATTGAGATGATGATTATACAATAGAGTGATTGTTGATGATTGAGAAAGATTCAAGTAATCCTCACTTATATCAAATTACCTTGTGGGTAAATCTGACGATGAGCTCAAATAAGGATGATTCAATAATTCTATTATGAAATTGCCATATCATGTCTTTTCTCTCTTGATTTTCATTCCCTTAATGAGGTATAATAAATGACTGTGTGAGACACATATTATCTAATTGTTTTGGGTGTTGTCCTTTTCAATGATATGCAGTAACAACAAACAGTAATATTCGGATACTGAAAAGCAGACATGTGCAAGGAGGAGGAGTTGTTTCTACATTGCATAGTCCAAATATTTTGATACCACTGGATTGCTTGTTTTCTTTTTCTTTCTTTTTGAATTTTTTTGGTGCAATTTATTTCATAGTGTCAACATATAACATCTTTTTCTGCTGGTTGATGTATTTTTCTATGATGGTATGATATGTATAACTTGCAAGTGTACGTGACTTGCATAAGTTGTATCCATTGCAAATTATGACATATATTGTTGAATAATTTTCAGCAATAGTTTCCTTACTAAGTTTTAGGTTGTTTATGACATACTTACTATATTGGGCCCGTGCTTAGCATGGGCATTGCCCTTCTAATTTTATATATATGTATGAGTGCTTAGCATGGGCATTGCCCTTCTAATTTTATAGGTTGCTACTCGTTTGGTAACTAGTGGCTTCCATTTTAAACATTTATTGTTATCATTTAGTTATATTGTATTATGATTAAATTTTAATATATTGAGATAGACAATTAAATATTAGGAGTATCGTATTATATGAACTCCTTTAAAATTATAATAGGTAGAGGTATTGAGACTTAACTCTAGGTTTGAGATTTAAGAAATATAAAACTTAACAAGTTAGTTGGCATCAAGATTAGAAGCTTGGTTTTAGAATTGAGCTTGTTTACTTACAAATTATTTATACTTGATAGATTGGGAATGATTTGAGGCATTGAAGAAGGGAAAAGAATTGATGAATTAGCTTACGTGACTTCGATTCTTCGGTGGAGGTAGGTTATGGTTTACTCTTTGTGATAGATAGACTCTTAATAGTGATTGATACGGATTGAGTGATATTGTGAAGTTCTTTATGTACTTGATTATGTGGTTGTGTGGTTTGTGATTGGGCTAAATTCTTGAGACCATGAAAATTTATAATCTTGAACCCTCTTTATATTGAAGTGATGGCTTGAATAAAGAAGACTTGATGAAGTATTGTTAATGAAGTGAAAAGTGGTGATAATAAATGATAAATTAATGATATTATGGGTTCGGATGTCGCGTTCCGACACGATATTAATGGACCGGAGTGTCACACGATATTAATGGATCGGGTGTCACATTCCGACATGGTATTATTGGATCGTAGTGTCACGTTTCAACACGATAACATTAAAGAGGAAAATGTATTGAATTAACTGAATGTACTCAATTCCCAAAATAGCTTGGTTTGGAGGCATGAGTCCTCATGTGTGATCTTATATTGTTGACTGATTACGTACTTGTTTCCGCAGCCACTTGTTTATGTTGTTGGTTGCTTATAACCTGTTAAGTGCTATAGTTGATTTTATACTATTACTTTATGCATGTCAGTTACTATTTTGAGTCGGACGATGATATCTACTCAGTACATATTGCCTTGTAGTTAAATCTACTTCTGCTTTTCTTCGGTGGAGTGCAACGAGTGTATCAACGACTTCTACTTACCCTCAGCTCTAGCCAATCTCCAGCATATCAGGTTCCAAGGTGGGCTATTCATTCAAGCTCGTGTTGGATTCTCTCGGTCATGACATGATGTCCTTAGTTTTCAGACATAAACCATTTATGTCATTTATTTTGGTGTCTTTGAAACTCTTGACTTAGTATTTGGATATTAGAGATGTGATGACTTTCAGATTTTGATAATGACATAGAGTAGACTTTAGTGAATATGTGTTGCTTACCTTAATAAGATTGGGAAAAAAAATTGTTGAAACTATATTTATTTATCTATGCCATGTGATAAGGTGAAAATGACATGGCAATTCCATGTGACATTAAAAGAAATAAAAAAATGAGCTGGATATGTCCAGTATACCCACTAACGCCCATAAGGGCATATTTGGGCCAAAAGTTGGACGGTGAGGGCATGAGTGAGCAAAACATTTAACGGAGAGTATATCTAGACCTTTTCAAATAGTTTAGGGGCATATTTGACCCTTTTCCCTTACCAAAATATGTCATTGAAGTCACTCGAAATCATACATCCACTACGAAAGAAAATACACTAACATTAGGTAGAAACCAAAGTAAAATCCCCAAAATATTTCACAGAATCGAATGACAATGACCCTAAAATCAAACAGATACACACGAAGAAAATGAAAAAAATCAGAACTAATGCAAAAAACAAGAACTTACAAAGAAAATCGCAGTGGAGCTGAGCTTCAACTAAGCAAAAGCAGAGAGAAATTGCAGAGAGGAGAAGGGAAGAAGGGAAATAGTCACGATGTTTTGGAATCGCCCTTTGGAATACAATGACAACTATTCTTACTTCATATGAGTTATAAGCTACATGGAATATAATATTCATACGTGGATTAAAACTTTTTTTTGGACAACGTGTACGAGTTTGTGCAACATACACCATATCACATCAAAAATTATGTTTAAAATATTGTGTTTGGATGTGTTCAGGGGTCTAGATGACAAAAAGGTACGTAGAAGGGTCCAGAATACAAACAAATACAAGTACAATTGTGCACCAGCTCATTTTGCCTTTCTATCTATTTCAAGTTAAATATAATTCATCATTTTTTAAAAGAGTTATTCAAGCTAGTATATGAAAAAAGAGTTACGTTGAAATAAAATGAATAATAGATATAAAAAGAATAAATAATAAAAATAAAAAGAATGTGTCGAATAAATTTAAACAAAAACAAATGAAAAAGAAGAAATGAAATAAAAGGAAAAATTAATGAAAAAGAAGAAGAATGTCTACCCCAAAAGTTCCATTTTCCAAAACATTAAAAAGATGGGGAAAATTGCCCATGAGATTCGAACATGTGACCTAGGGGCATTTTAATATATATACGCATAAAATTAGAATTTGATATTACATGACAAAAGGGTTCAGGTGAACACCATAGGGTCCACCTAGGCCCGTCCCTGATCATATGGCCAAACACCTACTTAATGAGAAATTTTATGTCTTCAAAATGAGTAAAATAACAGAGTAGAAATTTATAGATTTAATCTTCACACACAAAATAGAGTACAAAGCTAATAGGGATAATTGTATAGAACGACAAACTAATAATATAAAATAAATATAGTAGCTATCTTTTGATTTATTTGTGTTCCATAGCAAACTGTTTGTCAGTCCCTCTCTCCCTTATATTTTTGCTCGCCACTCTCCCTCTCTCGCTCGCTTCCTGTTGCTCGCCTCTCTCTCTTTATACAATTCTTGTGTTTCTAATTGTATAAAGCGAGAGAAAATTGTATAAACACACGCAAATACATATATCTCCGTCTTATATACTTATAATTATACAATACAAATATTTCCCTGCCCAAGTCTCTTTTGTCTTTCTCTCTTTCTCGTTTTATACAAATTCAAATTGTATATAATTTCTCTCTTTCTCGTTTTATACAATTCGATTCAATTGTATATTCCTTGCCCAAGTCTCTTTTGCCTTTCTCCCTTTCTCATTTTATACAAATTCAAATTGTATACAATTCTCTCTTTCTCGGTTTATACAATTCAATTCAATTGTATACAAATTCAAATTTTATACAAATATACAAACACATACAATTGAATTGAGAGGCTAACAACGATTTATACAAATGAGAGGCTAACAACAATTTATACAAATGGTCTATCAGCGAAATTATACAAATCTGAAGATGAACCAACGAATTATACAATTACTTCTTTGTATATATGTATAGCGAAATAGACATATACTTTTAGGGCTCAGTTTGATTCACAAAAAAGGGGTTATTCATTGTGACATAAAGTCCCAAAACATTCTTCTTACTACTGATGGTGATGATGATGTGACAAAGATAGCTAATTTCGAACTTTCCATAACTTTGAAGCAGAACTGGAAAGAAAACGTGGGGCAAAGAGGAACTAAAAAGTATATGGCACCTGAAGCTCTACTTAAGGTGGGGTACTGCCCAAGATTTGATATTTGGTCTCTAAGATGCACTGTTTATACATATATATGTTTGCTATGGAGCGCAATTATGCAAACTTTGCTATAACATACAAATTTAAATTTTGTGTTTGCTATATGTGAAAGTTGCCCAAACTAATAACAATTTGATTATGTATTTTCTAAGAAATTTACTCCTCTCACTAATATTGAATTTTAGAGATCAATTTCCACAAGAATACAACATAAATATATTCTCTAAAATTGGTACTTCAATTTTTCAGTGTACAAAAACTGAGGTGAATCTTCAGAATTGGGCAAATTTTAAAATAAATTCTTTGGGCAGAAAATAAAATCAGAATTTGGAAAAATAAATAATGAAAATTTTAAACAATAAATTTATCAATCAAATAATATAGTTAAACAAACCCAACATTTTCTTTTATTAGTTGGGCCATATATAGAAAGCATACGTTTCGATAGCTCAATGGCTACTTTGAGAAGCGACCTTTCTAAAACTATCAAATAATTAAGGATTGGAGAATTAATCCGATAATAGAAGTAGTACTGTTAATTAGGGGTCGCTTGGTAAGGTGAATATGGTTATATAAGATTTGATTTTAGTATTAGTTAATCTCGAGATTATTTAAAAAAACAATGTCAATAGAATTTATGTATGTATGTATGTCATATTGATAATGGATGATGATTAGAGTGGAAGGAATACGTAGGGAGGGTCCAATTTGATATTAAGTGAGAGGGTGGGCAGTATAGATTCTCTCAATTGTTACTTTATGATTAAAAAATGTTGAATCAGAGTATCAGACTCTCTAGCTGGAAATGATGAAAGGCCCACAAGCAGACATCAAGTGGGTCATTTCATTTTTTTTTTTTGGGGCAAATCTCAAACAATAATAGAGTCTTCATTAACAGCTCTCCATTGATTTGACTATTCAATATCCAAAACAAAAAAATACTTTGGCCTACAACAGTCTATTCAAAAGGAACACTGGGAAATCTGAGCAGATTTTGATTAAACTTGACACACTATTCCAATAAAGATTTATATGTTTGGTTGTTCATGTGGAAATGATGTTAAAAGCTGTAATTGATAGGAAAGACATGGGTGCACTTAGGCACGAATCTCCTTCGACGAAAAATTTTATGATTAAAGTTTATATATATATATAATAGATGTTGAACCCCCTTCGATTAGTTTGTGTATTTAATTATTCAGATATTGAACCCCCTTATTAAAGATGTTAGCTACGCCACTGAGCGCAGTAATAGCAGCTCAAATAATGGCACAACATGAACACATGAAGCCTATATTTGTTGTTTTCTTCTGTCAAAGAGATTGATGTTACGTGCAATGTGACAAAGGGGGACTGTTCAGTCTAATGAGCCTTAACTGTCTTAGTATGTTTGCATATGCATCCAATACGACCTGCCTCCAAATTCTACTGTCGCCCATACTTACTCCCTCATTCTTAAAACACAGTAACTACTTTCTCAAAAATAGTAAATAAGTCTATTTACCACTACGTTACAAAATTGCTTAAAAACACATAAATTAAGATAATCCAAAAATAGACTCAATATTGATTATTTTTTTTCTACTGCCCTTTTGTGATTTCAAGCTCTATTTCTGCAGAAAAAGGCGATTGTGAAATGTGAATAATTCATATATTCAGACAGTTGATAGTCCTTTCTTCTTCGAAATTCACAATTGTGGTTGGGACTAAAAGAACATATGTAGCAGGGAATAGGCGTCTTTAACGGATCCTGTGTCAATGTTGGAACCAAACATAATGATATCCAAAGCTTTTTTATCTTTTTATATTTACCAATCAAATAATTGGTGCTCAAGTATTCTGCTTTATGAGCAAAGAAATCATTGAAACTATAGGAAAATAAAGGTAAGGAAATTGAAAAGATCTCATCAATAATAGCACATTAAAAAGAAGCTTCTTTAATTCATTCATTAGTACATCAAGGATGTGTCCCCCCCCCCCCCCCCCTTTTGCTCATTTCTCCCTCAAATTCCAATCACACAGAGGAATTAATTAATACTCAACAAACATCTTTCTCCAAATAATTATAGAAAATAATATTATATATATAAAAAAAAGGCAATAAGTAAGAAAAACCTGCCTAGTTTTCTATGGCAACAAACATTTTTCATATATCAATATAGTTGTAGTGCTGAAGTAGCCTGTTCGCTTCTCTTAGGCCACTAAAGTAAGCACCATGAGTTGTTGAATAATGAGTTCTATGAGTTGCTTCCCCTGCAAATAGAATTTGAAGTTGAGGGGAATTTAAGTTATGATTGTTCCTTTTTGGCAATGGCTCAGCCATACTATCAAGATCATCTCCACTTGAACCAACTGCCACATAACTATATGATCCCAAGAACAGTGGATCAGTACCCCATTTAGTCTTTAAAACCTTATCAAATTTGATGGCTGAGTTTGCATGCCCAATACACTTGTTTTTTGAGTTTTCGAGTAAATCGGAGATCATTGTAGAGAATCCATCAATGATCTCTTCATCACTGAGTGATTCAACCTCAACAGCCTCTTTCCCTGCAAACCATGACAATAGAACATTTGATGTTCCATAGATAGGACATAAAGAAGCTGTCCTCCTCATCCACCAGGGGATTCTACGATGCCTTAGTTTCGAGTCTGACTGATGAAACACCATCTGCAAGTTGGGAAACTCATCCCTGTTTGGACTTAGTTGCAAGAATAGTTTGTTAACAACACCAAAACCAAGCCTTGAGATTGCTTCAGTCTTAAATCTAGGCAGTGGAGGACTAAACATACCAGTATTATCGCGAATCCCTTGTTTTAGAACCCCAAGTGAAACCGTCACAATCACATGATCAGCATACATAATTGATCCATCACAAAAATGTATCTTTACTGGCTTAGTAACATCACAGTTTTCGCCATCATCAGGCTGCCATTCAATTTTCGTGACCTTTCGGCCTAATTGAATCATACCATCTGGCAGAACAGATGCCAAAGATTCAACTATAGTCGAGTAACCTTTGGCAATGGTTATCTCTTTCCCTGGAAACATACGATACTCGCTTTCTGCATTAAAATCTAGTGTCTCCAAATCACCAGCTGATGTGTAAGTCCTTTGTGTGTTCTCAAGCATAGCAAAAATACCTTCCTCTAGTGATTTTCTTGTCCAGTTATCAAACCCCAGTGTTTCCTCTTGTTCTTTTATCGAATCCCAGTAAGCATCTAGCCCTTTCCTTAGGAAAGAACCAATACTAAGATTCCCAATATTAGAGGATGGAAATTGGACATGAGGTTTCCCTTGAGCAAAATCCATGAGTTTCTTGAAAAGATTACAGATAGGGTCAACAAGAGAAGAATTGAGGTGATGACCACCTTCAGCTATTGTCAATGGCTCATCCAAAAACTCATCCATACACTCCCAAGGCTTATCTGAATGAAGTGAGTTAATCTCTTGAGCTATCTTGTAAACAGGGCTACCCCCAATTCCATGGATCCAAGTAGCACCCATCTCAATTCTACTCCCACCAAACTCTGAAGTTATAATCCTTCCACCAATCCTATCACCACCCTCCACAACACAAACCTCTATAAATTCTTTAGAACCTGCACTTGTGTAGAGCTTGTTAGCTGCTGTAAGACCTGCCATTCCTGCACCTATTATAACAACTTTTGGTTTCTTGGTCACCATTGTATCTATCCCTAGCCACAAGGAAGAAAGAGTAAAAACCAATTTAGTGAGGGAGTGGTATAGGAAGAATTTAATATATAAGGAGGGTACTACTACCCTTTCTTTTACATAGTTTATTTCTCTAATAAAGATAGACCTCTACTTTTCTTAAGCCTCCACTATTAGTGTACTAATGCCACCCTCTTTAAACACTCAATATATATATATATATATATAATACATGTCTGAGTTTGTTTGTATATATAAAGAAAACAACACACACAAGAAAGCTTCAACAAACATGTGTGCACATATTTATATTATTATTGAGTTCCTACTAAAAACATTAAAAGAATTAGTTAAGTAGTGTATATTGATGCCAACACCAATAATAGGTTGATGATGCATTTCACCAACCTCACATGTAAGCAAAGGCCCACCAACTGAAACACATTAAATGGTCCTCACTACTCAGTGAATATCTTTCATTCAACCTAGTAATAAAGCTACTCATCAATTTCATTAACTCTATCTTGACTTAGTATTAACAATGATTATCCTATTTTGGTTGCATGTAACATTTTCTCTTTTTGTTATGTTACTAAGCCATTTTCTGACTTTTATTGGACTTTGGGATAATTTTAGACACCTTAATACTTGTTAAGTTTTATTGCACTGACCACCTTATGATTTACTAGTACTCGGACACGTTCTATTGTACGTATGTCCTAACTAAATAAAACAATGATAGAAATAAATAACAAAAAGTTCAAAGTTAAATAATATAGGCTGAGCTTTATGAATAATCCGAGCTTTACTACCACTTCTTTGTTAAATGACAAATGATTATATATTGCCTGAATCTATAAAATCAAATAACAAAAAACGAATAATAATAATAATAATAATAATAATAATAATAATAATAATAATAATAATAATATATGTCGTAAGATTTTATAAGAATACGAAAATATTTTTTTAATTATTTATTTTGTACTTGATAAATTTATTTATAAATGTCGTTTCTTATAAAAATTAAATATATTATATATATTACTACTTACTTTCTCGTTTTTTTAATAATAAATGACGTTCTTAAAAAATGAGTCTATTTTTTGTTCAAATATAATTTCTTTTGCCACAATAGATATTTTCGTACATTTATTAAAATTTGAAATCTTAATTAATTAAATGAGTTACTAATTTATATTAATTTAATTTTAGGAGTGACTAATTTTATCAAATAAGATAATCTTATAAAATAATCATTTTTAATTTAATACATTATGATTATTTAATAAAGAAGATGTCATAATTTAAATGATTTTGATATGAGCAATTTTTGACAATCCATGTATTTTTTAACCGACCAATCCGTGTATGCTACGTAGGCTAACACATGGATTGTGCTTTTTTAGAAAAAATAACCTACAATTCAATCTAATGGTCCTAATTAATTCAGATTTTACTATTAATTAATATATATATATATTCTTTTTAATTCCTCATTAATCTTAACCGTCCGATCAAATGAATCAGACGGCCTAAATTAACTAAGACTTTTTCATCCTTTCCCAATGAAGAAAAGGAACCCAACATTATTCTTCTTCTTTTTCAGAAGAAGAACGTTTCCTTTTCCCTTCTCCTCCTTCCCCATACGCCTCTTCCCCATTCATCCTCTCCCATCAACTCCGAACCGCCGGAAAAATGAAATATGCGGCGGGTTTTTGACCATATCCACAGCCGTCCATCAGTCATGGCCCCTTCCCATCTACTTTATGTCATTTACAACTCTTCTTCTGATCGAAGCAGGCCTAGGAAATCTTGATCATCGCCATTGTTAGTCCTGAAATTATGGGGACGCGAAGAACCATCAGATTTTTCTTAGTTACGCCCTTAATCTAATGGGTCTGAAGCCTTCACCAAATTTGTCTATAAAAGACACCCATTGACAGCGAACGGAGGGAGGGCGGGGGAGGGGGAAGATTCAAAAAGATAAATAGCCAAAGCAATAGAGAAAAGATAGAAAGAGTACACTTCAAGGACAAGAGTCCGAAAACCTTTCATTTTTTTTGCTTTCCAAAGTTCAAGCTTGAAGTCAAAATCCTTGACGTCTATGCTGTTTGTTGCTCAACACAAGGTAAAATCCTCTTCAAATCTCAATTTACTTTCAGTTGATATGTTTATTCACTGGTAGGAATTAGTTTAGTTTATTTTTCTTTTAAAATATAACTATGAGGATGTCCCTGTTGCTTCTTATATGTGTCATTGCTAGACATGTACAAGCAGAACATGTGTTGTTGCTTTTTTAAAAAAAAATATTTTCTCTCCATTCTACGCCTATCTTTAGATTTTCTGTAAATTCATTCATTGTTATTTTCCCTTGTGTGTATAGTCATTACTTTGTTCGAGTTCATTTACTTAAGCTAATATGGTGAAGGTGAGGTGTGATTTAGATTTTCAAATCTTTTAATCTGCTTTAAACAGTGAATATTCCCAATATCTTAATTGCGTTGTCCAGATGTGTTCTTTTTCCTCTTATTTTTGAAAGCTAAATATTTGTCTTTTCATTCCAACCTTTGCCTGTTCAAATTTTGTGCAATCTAACTATTTCTATTCGAATTATAATAACTATGTTGAGTGCAACTTTGAGAAAATCGAAATATGCATGAGTAGAATGTGAAAACTGAACATAATGCAATTGGTATCTCTTATCAAATATTTCAAATCAAATAAATAAGTTGAATCTATGGCTACCACTTTGTCACTTTGTTACGTTGAGTTTGAAGTCAAATCCTATGTGTCGCTCTTTTTCCTTGTTGATTTAGTTACATTGAATTGATCTCTCTCTTGTATGGTTTTAAGCATGCTCATTTTTCCTTGAATTTAAACTCACTTATCCATCTTAGAAGTTGCACTTTTGCTTAAATTTCAATGTGCCATAATGTTTAGCTTTTGTGTGTATACAAATGAAATTTCATTCTTGTTGATATCCATTAACACACATATCTACTAAGTTGCTAATAGACTTGATATACTGGCTTGTTACATTTCTTTAGTGAAACAGAAAGATTTAAATTTGTTCCCTTTTAATGTGTTTCTTTTCCAATATATGCCTATGTGATTAATTCCATAAAAACTTCTTAGTCTCGCTATTTTGGCAAGTTACTTTATACTTTCTCAGTTTGTTTGAATTAATGGTGCTGTCAAATATTGGTTGGAAAGACAAGTATTTTTTCTTACGATTAACTGAAAATATTGTTTAAATTTAATAGGGATCTGCCAAAATATTTATTTTCTGATTATTGATATTCATATGTCTTAACTATTTGGTCCCGCTATTTGACTCTAATATGTTTCCACTTCTTATGTTTCATGTACAACGGAGGGCTGGAGTTTCTACTTTGAAACTCGTTATGGCCTAAGATATTAGGCCAATAGCAAATTAGGATCACCGCAATGCTTGGACTCTCATAAATAGGAGTCTAATATTTTCTTAGCCTTTCTTTTGTTGCCTTAATTATATTATTTTGATATGTCGACTAACCTTTACTTACAAGTTTAGATATATTGCTTGTCCTTTATTTTTGAAGTTTATGTATATGAGCTAACATTATATACTTTTAAATTTTAGTTGAAACAACTTTAGAACCAAAGATACAAAAAATATCTTCTTAAAATGGGTTGACATTTTTTTTACTTACAACAATCTTTAAGGCCTTTTAAGTTGAAAGGGGCTTATAGTTTAAGAATTTTTAAATAAAGTTTCAAAAGGGCTCAAACATATCATGTAAGCTTGACTGATCGCCCAAATAAATTTAAGATTAGTTTAGACGCTAAAGTAATCAATCTTAGAATTATGTTAGGCTAAAATAATTACTTTTTCTTGAAATATATTTTGAGAAGTAGGCGCTATATCATATGAAAAAAAAATTGGCGTAAAAGTTGTTAGTTATAAACAAGTCTCAATAGTTAGGTTTATTTTTATCACCTCTTTATAAAATATATTGGTTACCCTTTTTTTTTTTAATCAAATGTTGCCTTAAATATTTTAATCTCCTAACATGCTATTTCAAAATTTAAATATATCAACAGGTTCAAATACAAGGTATATATATATATATATATATATATATATATATATATATATATATATATATATATATATATATATATACACGTCATACATATAAAGGTATAAATTCTATATTTTTCTCTACATAATATATCTACCATCTTGATTTACTAATATTATTCTTTATTTTATAATTTCCTACACTTAATGCATATTATTTTAAATCTTTTTTTTATTGTTAAGTTATCTCTACATAATAAGCATTCACATGTTCTTATTTTTAAAAATTTTTTTTTACATGTATATACTATATTTTTATAATAAATATATTTAAGATCACAAACTCTATAAAATATTTTAACATCTAGTATCATTTATTTTTTCTATATATTTTCTAGAAAAAAAATCCATTATACATATATATTTTACTAGACATTTACATCGAACGACTATTATATTTTTTATTATGTTATAATAAGGCGAAAATTTTTCGCAAATTTAACATCTATATATTTTTACATAAGTTTATTATGATGCAACTACATTTATTTCACATATAAATTTATCATACATTTAAGTAGATTTATATATTTATTTTTACCACACAGTAGAAATACTACTATTAAATCTATTTTATAATATATATATATGCCATACCTTGTGTTTTACTTTTTTTTTACTAACTAATTAACTTATCATCAATTTTTAAAAGCAAGTAAATAAACAAGTTTTCCAAATCATATTTTCCTAAATTGAGTTTAAGGACTATCTTCGGATAGGCTCTGAGGGGTACTTAACGCCTTCTCCTCGAGTAACCAAAACCCTTACTTAAAATCTCACTGGTTTCGCAAATCAAAACAGAGTTTACATTTTACATATTAAAAAAGGTTTTCCTAATATTTTCCTTAAAATTTAGGTGGCGACTCTAAGACAAAACAATTTTTTCCAATAATCAAGTGTCAGCCATATTATGTTGTGAAGTGTTTTCGGCCGGTTCAAAAATAGGGTGCGATAGTTACAGTGTAGAATGAGTAACATTTTGATATTATTAGGTACAAACATATAGATTCATCTGGAAACTCTGAAAGTTTATATAGAAGCAAGGATCCTTGATGACAATGATTTTTGAGATTCCTCATTGTAGAGAGATAAAATCCATATAATTATTTGAGAAAGACAAAGAAACACAGTAAAAGAAAAATTGGATAGCGCTTAAAAATACACGAAGAGGAATACATATTTTCATGAACAATAATAGAAAACGACCAAATAAAATGTGTTGAGAATACAAGTAATTTATAATACATTTTAGTTAAATGTAATTAGTTAAAAGTTAGTTATAGTCAGAAATAGTTAGAAAGTAAGTTAGTTACTAGCTTAGAAATGAGTATATAATGCTCAATTATACAATTCATTTTCTCTTAATTCACATTCAATGAAATACAATTTTCATGCAGCTCTTCTAGGTTTTTCTTCTCTCTTTTCTCATGTGAGTTCAAGCTTCATCAATGGAGGGGCTTGATTAATCAGTAGAAAGTTGTTTAATTTTATTATGGTATCAGAGCATTAGACATAGATCCTGCTCCTTTTTTCTGCATCCACATATGTGAATTTCATTTTCTCTTTCGAAGAGGTTGCATTGTGAATATTGTTGTCGAGTTCATGCTTTGAACCTTGAGTTCTTCTTCCTGTTCTCGATTTTGTTTTCAAAATTTTCGTTTCTCAATTTTGAGTTTCTATTGTTACTCAAATTATATTTGTTCCTTATATTTGTGTTTTGAATCCAATCGCGATCTGATTTCACCATGTCTAACGATCAAGTTGATTCAATTTTGACTGGTTTTACATCCAATGTTGGGATAGATTTTCCCAGTCCCTTCTATTGGCATCCTTCAGAGAATGTAGGTTCATCTCTATTTCCTGGAATTTTCGATGGTACTGGATAAGATCATGGAGAAGAGGTGTTCTTAGAGCCTTATCTGTTAAGAGTAAAACAAGTTTTATCAATGAAAAAATAGTAAAGCCCAATCTAGATGATCCTAGTTTCCAACAGTGGGAGAGGTGATAGCATGGTAACCTCTTGGATTTTGAATTCCTTGTCACCTGATCTAAGAGATAGTCTGCAGTATGTTAACAATGCACATGAATTATAAGCTGAATTGGAGGAAAGATATGACCAGACCAATGGTTGTAAGTTGTATCAACTTCAGAAACAAATCAATGATCTTGTTCAAGGAACCTTAGATGTTACTGGGTATTATATGAAAAAATTCTAGGAAGAAATGAGCACAATTAATATGAGTTCTCAGTGCAATTGTGTGTGCACTTGTGGGGGTAAAGCATAATTGGTCAAGGCTGAGAAGGATACAAGACTAATACACTTCCTAATGGGGTTAAGTGAGATGTATACTCCCATCAGAGGCAACATTCTCATGATGAATGCTTTACCTAGCATGGCTCAAGCTTTTGCCATACTGTCCCAAGAAAAAAAGCAGAGAGAAGTGAAACCTCACAACCACGCTGCCTTGGACTCCACTTCCATAATGCTTTTTCTTTATCTCACAACAGTACAGGAATAAAAGTTTTCAGAACCAACTACAATTCTTCTAAGGAACCTACATGCAAATCTGGAAATTTGAATAATACCAACATGTTTAGAGGGAGTTCCAGTACCAGCAGGTTCACCTTGTTTTATGATTTCTGCAGCAGATCAGGCCACACCAGGGAAAGATGTTACAATCTTCATGGGTACACACCCAACTTCAAACTCTCTAAAGGAAAAGGTCCTAACTCTGCAGTGGCAAATGCGTGCAGTAGTGAGATTGATGGAAACCATTGTGAGGATGATTCTGAATTGAGGAAGCCGATTCCATTAAGCTTGTCTAAAGATAAGTATGAACATCTATTGAATCTTTTGGGATCCCTACAAGATGGACATGGAACTTCCAACTCAGAGAATGTGCTTAGTGGAGCTGTGCACCTAGCAGGCATACTTGCTTGTTATTCTTCAATTACTGAGATTGGTGACCTTTCTTGTAGATATGCTAAATTGACTGCTGGTTCTTGGATCATAGACTCAGGAGCATCACATAATATGACATATAACAAAGTCATTCTCACAAACATTACACCACTACCATATCACTTTCTTATCTTCCTACCTAATGGTTACAAAGTTAAAGTGACTGAAATTGGTGATGTATGTCTAAATCAAGTTTTGACATTGTAGAAAGTTCTGTTTGTACCTACTTCCAAATTCAATCTCATTTCAATTCATTGTCTAGCATTGCAATTTAAAGGTGTACTGAGTTTTAATAGTGCTTCTTGCTTGTTGCAGGGACCTTCTCTGAAGAGCCCTCTGGAGCTTAGTAGAGCAAAGAATGGACTTTATTTCTTGTGTACACAATGCCACAACTATGGTTCTTCTCCTAATAGCACAAAGGGCCCTCATGTCACTTCAAGTCATTTTACTCATTTAGCTAAATGTACTAACATTTCAGTTCAAAACATGCAACATTCTACTGTAAAAGGTTTTTCTCAACTCAATAAAAAGGGTTGTTTTGATCTTAATTATGTTTCCCATTCTACTACTAAGTGTTCTTCTTTTGCGGTTAATACCGATAGAACTTATGCTAATGATCTCTTGTGGCATGCTAGACTAGGCCATGTACCTTTTGTAAAAATGAAGGTCATCTCAACTATTCCTTTCCATTTATCTACCAAACAAACTTTCACATGTACCATATGCCCTACAGCTAGGCAGACAAGAATGTCTTTCCCAAAAAGCTCCACCACCACCAAAGCTTTTGAATTGCTTCACATTGACCTATGGGGACCGTACCACATTCCTACTTATGATGGTTTTCACTATTTTCTTACCATGGTAGATGATCATACTAGATCAACCTGGACACAATTGATTAGATGTAGGAGCAATGTTTTGCAAACAATCAAGGCTTTTTGTTTTCTTTGTTGAAAACTAATTTCAGACTAAATTGAAGACCATCAAGTATGATAATTGTCTTGAATTCACCTCAAATTAAGCCACTCATTTTCCCCAAGAAAAAGGTATAATCCATCAAAAAGCTTGTCCATATACACCTCAACAAAATGATGTAGTTGAAAGGAAACACAAGTATCTCTTTGAATCTTCAAGGGTACTCTTTTTTCAGTCTAAATTGCCTATGAGATATTGGTGAGAGTGTTCTAACATCCATATATCTTATTAAAAAATTACCTTCCAAGATCCTACAAAACAAATCTCCTTATGAGATGTTATATCAAACACAACCTACATATTCTCACCTTAGGATTTTTGGATGTTCATGTTTTCCCACTACACTAAAAACACACAAAGATAAGCTTGAACCAAGGTCAACACCACACATTTTTGTAGGATACTCCTTCAATACAAAAGAATACAAGGATTTGGACTTAGTCACAAAAAGAATTCATGATTGCAGATATGTTTCTTTTCATGACTTCTGTAACGACTGGAATCTAGACCCCAAATGAGACCGGCGTAGTTGACCTCTCAGAGGTCGCAGACAAGCCTTCTTACGTCATTCATACTTCATCTAGGTTAATTTTAGGGAAAAATTTGAAACTTTTTGTTTCCTTAACATACTTATTAAACATTATGTTCATTTCATAATTGTTCACCATCAACCATCTAACATTAAGAGACAAGCAACTGAAAGAAATAGTTCAATTCTTATTAAGTGTATAATTGCCAAAATGGCACCAATACATAGTCTGAATAAAAACTGGAAAGAAACGCTAGTGGAACATGCTCCACTAGCTCAACTCTAAAACTAAGCTAGAATATAAAACAGTAGCATCCTCGAAAGCATGAGGACCTACCAACTTCGGATGAATGCTGGACGTTCGGATAACTGCAATGATGATCCTGTAGCTCTATCGTCCACCTGTGCCTACACCTAAAATAGTAGAGTTTGTATAGGGTTAGTACACACTTGTACTAAGTATGGGTATATGCAAGCATACACCAAGGACATGCATGAGAAAAGATAGCTCTTTCCTAACAACATGATTATTGGAAGTCAAGTCAGTGGACTTGCCAAATTGAGATTAGGAATGTTTCCAAATTTGGATTAGGAAAGTCAATGAGCTTTCCAAATTTGGATTAGGAAAGTCAGTGAGCTTTCCAGATTTGGAATAGGAAAGTTATGCCATGAGAATAACATACGTCATCATACTTTTCACATTTGCACATAGCACATAACATTTACACATAGCACATATCATATAGCATACATCACCTTTTGCATGTAGCACATAACTTCTTTAATGTCATTCATATGCCATGAGACCTTGGAATCATGGACTTAACATTAAGACCTCCCAGAAATGAGGGCTCAACAGATGGGACCTCAACTAGGGAGTCTTCATTAACAAACACAGAGTCTGCTTCGTTCATTCATACGTACTCCATTTCATTTCATTCATAGGCCAGTGTAAACACCAGCTATACCTAGGATGTAGTTTAAGACTTTCATTAGGTTCGTTGTGCAATGACCAAGAATGACCTAATGTCATTACTTGAATCTAACTCACCTTTTGATTATCCTATCCTAACACCTTTGGTATCATTCATTTCATTATGTGCATCATTTGAGGCTGCCTCATTCATTCATTGGGAACTTTAACTTTAAACGACATAGATCATGTGAGCATCATGAAATCCAGTGTCTCCCCCACACCGAAAAGAGGTGGAATCACCGGCCAAGGTGACCCAAAAACATGCTAGCGTACATGGGAATTTAACCCCGCCAGATCCCTATATTGGCAGTATAGGTTCGAAGACTAGGAGATATAAGGAGACCCATACCCGGCATGCTGGACAGTCTCATCTCATGAGAGTTACGTGAACCTTCGTCCTTCCCGAAAGAAGGCATCACCGCTCATAGCTAGTCTATCGGTGCTCAGTATAAAGTTCCATTACATTCATCTCATACGTTATGGAAGCTGACTTCTAGTATGAGGACATCATAGCTCATTAGATGATTTCTCATCTCATCATTAGTATTAAGTGTGTTAAGCTCAATACTTTCATTAGAGTGGTCATAGAGACTGGTCTCTTCATTATCTTACACTCTCAAAGGTGAGTACATTTTGGTAACATTTACTTAGGCTCATTTGAGATTGCTCTCATCTTTTACATTGGTCTCTTCATGAATTTTTGAAAACTTTTGGTAGCTTGGCAGTGAACACAGTGGACTTCACTGTAGAATTTTGATTTTTTGAAGAAAATTGTTTTGTCTTGAATTGAAGTTTCAATGTGTGTAAAAGTATGGTATATGAGCATGTTTCATGTTGGAGAAGGTAGTTCCTCCATAAAAGAAGTTTAAGGATGAGGTTTGACTTTGTGAAGTTTAGCAAAAGTTGCCTATGTTGCTAAGTGTTGAAAGTCTGAAATGATGTTCCTTGCTAGTTGATTCTTTGATTTTTGATGTTTTGATCATTATCTAAGTGTATTATGTGATTCTAAGTGAGTCCTTGTTGTTCTTAAAAATTTAAGTGTCGTTTGAGGACGAAAGTTATTCCAAGTGGGGGAGAATATAACGCCCCAAAATGAACTAAGGTGAACTAGCGCCTCGTGGTTGTTTCTTGAGTTGATTTTAAGTTAAACTGAGTTTAGTGTCCTTAGGCAGTGTGTGAATTTTGGTTAAGTTTGGAGATCAATCGACCAAGAACGTCCATGACGTTCGGAAGGTATGCCTTAGAATGTACCTGTGTGTCCTGTTGTGTTGGGATGAGTTTTACATGTTCGTTTTCCTTGAAACTAAGGTGGGATGTTGCTAATACCTAGAATAATTAGTTTAGGGGTTTAACGTCAAGGCACGATGTCACGACTGGAATCTAGACCCCAGACGAGACTGGCGTCATTTGACCTCTCAGAGGTAGCAGACATGCCTACTTACGTCATTCATACTTCATCTAGGTTAATTTTAGGGAAAAATTTGAAACTTTTTGTTTCCTTAACATACTTATTAAACATTATGTTCATTTCATAATTTTTCACCATCAACCATCTAACATTAAGAGATAAGCAACTGAAAGAAATAGTTCAATTCTTATTAAGTGTATAATTGCCAAAATGGCACCAATACATAGTCTGAATAAAAATAGGAAAGAAACGCTAGTGGAACATGCTCCACTAGCTCAACTCTAAAACTAAGCTAGAATATAAAACAGTAGCATCCTCGAAAGCATGAGGACCTACCAACTCCGGATGAATGCTGGACGTCCAGAAAACTGCAACGATGATCCTGTAGCTCTATCGTCCACCTGTGCCTGCACCTAAAATAGTAGAGTTTGTATAGGGTTAGTACACACTTGTACTAAGTATGGGTATATGCAAGCATACACCAAGGACATGCATGAGAAAAGATAGCTCTTTCCTAACAACATGATTATTGGAAGTCAAGTCAGTGGACTTGCCAAATTGAGATTAGGAATGTTTCCAAATTTGGATTAGGAAAGTCAATGAGCTTTCCAAATTTGGATTAGGAAAGTCAGTGAGCTTTCCAGATTTGGAATAGGAAAGTTATTCCATGAGAATAACATACGTCATCATACTTTTCAATTTGCACATAGCACATAACATTTACACATAGCACATATCATATAGCATACACCACCTTTTGCATGTAGCACATAACTTCTTTAATGTCATTCATTCATATGCCATGAGACCTTGGAATCATGGACTTAACATTAAGACCTCCCAGAAATGAGGGCTCAACAGATGGGACCTCAACTAGGGAGTCTTCATTAGCAAACACAGAGTCTGCTTCGTTCATTCATACGTACTCCATTTCATTTCATTCATAGGCCAGTGTAAACACCAGCTATACCTAGGATGTAGTTTAAGACTTTCATTAGGTTCGTTGTGCAATGACCAAGAATGACCTAATGTCATTACTTGAATCTAACTCACCTTTTGATTATCCTATCCTAACACCTTTGGTATCATTCATTTCATTATGTGCATCATTTGAGGCTGGCCTCATTCATTCATTGGGAACTTTAACTTTAACCGACATAGATCATGTGAGCATCATGAAATCCAGTGTCTCCCCCACATCGAAAAGAGGTGGAATCACCGGCCAAGGTGACCCAAAGACATGCTAGCGTACATGGGAATATAACCCCGCCAGATCCCTATTTTGGCAGTATAGGTTCGAAGACTAGGAGATATAAGGAGACCCATACCCGGCATGCCGGACAGTCTCATCTCATGAGAGTTACTTGAACCTCCTCCCTTCTCGAAAGAAGGCATCATCGCTCATAGCTAGTCTATCGTTGCTCAGTATAAAGTTCCATTACATTCATCTCATACGTTATGGAAGCTGGCTTCTAGTATGAGGACATCATAGCTCATTAGATAATTTCTCATCTCATCATTAGAATTAAGTGTGTTAAGCTCAATATTTTCATTAGAGTTTTCATAGAGACTGGTCTCTTCATTATCTTTCACTCTCATAGGTGAGTACGTTTTGGTAACATTTACTTAGGCTCATTTGGGATTGCTCTCATCTTTTACATTAGCCTCATATCATGTTGTCACCACATTCATTAACATTAGCACATTTGCTCATTATAATTACTCACCCCTTTTTACGTGAATGGTCACTTCATCACACGCCAATGCACTTGGCCATTTAGTGTGTTTCACACTTTTACTTAACCCTTCTAGGGTTTCATCATTTAATTTTTCATTTCATCATTTCATTGTTCATTTCATCATTTCATTGTTCATTTCATCATTTCATTACATACATCTTAGGATCACTTACTTATAAACGTATGTTAGACTTATGTGTCCATACATACAAGCCATGAGGCTTCATTCATATATCGTCTAAGTGATTCATATCTTCCTAAGATTATGTGATACAAGACTTATGCATCTTGTATGTATGCCAAGATCTCGATTTCGATCTAAGTAGGTGGCATTATTCTTGAACATTTAATTCACGTATGACTTATGTATCAATACGGAATTTGGGGAAGGGAACCCTATTTCGAATTCCTTGGACAACACTTAGTCTTATTTTAAACTTGATAATTGCATTTTTCAGATTTGGGAGACCCTAGTTCGATTCCCATCAACCCCATAACATTTCCTTTCTTTTTCTCCTCTCCTTTTTCGTTTAAGTCAAGGAGGTTGTGGGTTCAATCCCCTACAAGCTCATTATTTTTTATTTTAATTTATTTCTTAAATTTATCACCTATCCAAGAGGTTGTGGGTTCAATCCCCACTCTCCACATTTATTTTCTCCTAACTCTCTCATCCATTCAAGAGGTTGTGGGTTCAATCCCCACTCACCACATCTATTTTTCCTTGCATTTTTCTCACGAAATATTTATGAAATTTTCATTTAGTGAGGTCATGGGTTCAATCCCCAATAACCTCACATTTTAAAAAAAAAATTTAAACGAAGCTCATTTTCTTAAAAGTTGGCCGAGACTACAATTTCCAGCAGGCTGGAAATTTAGTCTCTTCCTATCCATTTTTGTCTTAATCTTTTGTTGATTTTTTCGTAGCTTTCAGGTAATGATGTCTTGGATTCAATCCTTAGTGATTTCACTTATTTTACATTCATTTTTCATTGCATTTTGTACCACTTTGTTTGGCCGAACCCAACCTACCAAATGCTGGAAATTTGTTCACTATTTTCTGCTTCTTTTTACCATCATTCATACGTTAATTCTTAAGGCATTTCGTGGATCATTTGGTGCATCTTTAAGCGTAATCTTTTTATGATTATATTCAGCCAATAATTACCATTACATCCAGCAATATTACACTACTTTTACACCTCATGATTTACACAAACATTCGCACATAAAATTCAACCATAAAAACATATCATTTTTCATATACTTTCGGTTGACATAACTTAACATGCTTACAATTCTAAACACATAATCATGAACACATTATCACGAAAATAACACTTCATACTTAAACTACCAGCAAACATACCCAACCTACGATTCATTGGGAGCTAGTGACAGGGACATGCAACGGGAACAATCCTAGTTTTCGGATTAGAATTTACTGAATCTTAAGGGGTCTCTTGGAAAAGGGACCAAGAGATAAAAAAAACCATACCTTTTATGTAGTTCAAACCTTGACTTGATGCCCAAAACTTTCTCCAAAAATCACGTCCAAATCCCCTCAACTTCAACACGAATTCGACGGAATAATCCTCCCTCTTGCGTAACGTTTTTGATTAGTTGTTTGTTTGTAATTTTCGTTGTGAGTTCTTCAAGTGTGAAGAACTTTAGTTTACCTACTGTTTTTGAAGTTATTTTGACAGATAAAAACGTGAATGAGAGAATGGGAGAGTTTGAGCGTGAGAGTTGACAGATAGACGTGAGATAGTGGGAGTCATATTAGGCTTAGGAGTTTAGTTTAAGACTTAGTCAAATAAGGTTTAGTTAATTAATAAAAATCTGATTTTTATTTTATTTTAAATCAGCTAATGAATAATAATTATTAATTAATTTCATTAATTTAATAGCTTAAATAAAATCACATAAATTCATTGCTTCCACCTAGGTTCGAACCCGGGTGGAGCAAGACTTAACTTCAAGAGCTCCATTTCGTCTCTCTCTCCCCAATTTGCCCCTCCACCTTATTAAATAATTAATTAAATGTATATTTAGGGTAATTACAATATTAACCTTAGCCTGGTAAAAGACCATTTTACCCCTAGACCCTCAAAACATAAGATTTCCTCTCTTTAAGTCCGGTAAAGACTCCTTCGAGTAAATCTTCGTATTCGAGAGCCCTACATGGTTGGTCCCAACCTTTTCAAGATCAACTAACTCACTAAGTTAGTTGGCTTGGCTGTAGCAAGTTTCAGAGGTCTGGTTCTACGCGCATCAATCCGTGTGAACCCGGTGTAATCGTAGGCATTCTAGACCCTTTAAGCATTACTTAGCATATCCATTTTTTAGGGTTGTTACATTATCCCCCCCTTAGGAACATTCGTCCCCGAATGACACAACTCTTTACTAACAATAAGTAAGTCATCTATAGAATGTACGCATACATAGGTAATTCAATACTCCCCATTGGTGAATATCTGATTCACATATTAACATGATGGTGCACATCCTTCAAACCTACTAGTAGCTTCACATTAATAGACTAAGGAAATCTTTCCTAAACTAGTCTCATCAAAGCATACTGTCACGACTGGAATCTAGACCCCAGACGAGACCAGCATCGTTGACCTCTCAGAGGTCGCAGACAAGCCTACTTACGTCATTCTTACTTCATCTAGGTTAATTTTAACGGAAAATTTGAAACTTTTTGTTTCTTAACATACTTATAAAAACATTCTCATTTATACGTAATTGTTCACCATCAACCATCTAACATTAAGAGATAAGCAACTGAAAGAAATAGTTCAATTCTAATTAAGTGTATAATTGCCAAAATGGCACCAATACATAGTCTGAATAAAAATAGGAAGGAAACGCTAGTGGAACATGCTCCACTAGCTCAACTCTAAAACTAAGATAGAATATAAAACAGTAGCATCCTCGAAAGCATCAGGACCTACCAAAACCGGATGAATGCTGGACGTCCGGATAACTGCAGCGATGATCCTGTAGCTCTATCGTCCACCTGTGCCTGCACCTAAAATAGAGAGTTTGTATAGGGTTAGTACACACTTGTACTAAGTATGGGTATATGCAAGCACACACCAAGGACATGCATGAGAAATAATAGCTCTTTCCTAACAACATGATTTTCAGAAGTCAAGTTAGTGGACTTGCCAAATTGAGATTTGAAAAGTTTCCAAATTTGGATTTGGAAAGTCAATGAGCTTTCCAAATTTGGATTAGGAAAGTCAGTGGGCTTTCCAGATTTGGAATAGGAAAGTTATGCCATGAGAATAACATACATCATCATACTTAACATTCTAAACACAGCACACAACAGCGTACACATAACACATATTATAATTCATGTAACACATAACGTTGTTCATTTCGTTCATTCGTATGCCATGAGACCTTGGAATCATGGACTTAACATTAAGACTTCCCAGGAATGAGGGCTCAAAAGATGGGACCTCAGCTAGGGAGTCTTCATTAGCAAATGCAGAGTCTGCTTCGTTCATTCATACGTACTCTATTTTATTTCATTCGTGGGCCAGTGTAAACACCAGCTATACCTAGGATGTAGTTTAAGACTTTCATTGGGTTCGTTGTGCAATGACCAAGAATGATCTAATGTCATTACTTGTATCTAACTCACCTTTTGATTATCCTACCCTAACACCTTCGATATCATTCATTTCCTTATGTGCATCATTTGAGGCTGGCCTCATTCATTCATTTGGAACTTTAACTTTAACCAACATAGATCATGTGAGCATCATGAAATCCAGTGTCTCCCTCACACCGAAAAGAGGTGGAATCACTGGCCAAAGTGACCCAAAACATGCTAGCGTACATGGGAATTTAACCCCGCCAGATCCTTATATTGGCAGTATAGGTTCGAAGACTAGGAGATATAAGGAGACCGATACCCGGCATGCCGGACAGTCTCATCTCATGAGAGTTACGTGAACCTCCGCCCTTCCCGAAAGAAAGCATCACCGCTCATAGCCAGTCTATCGGTGCTTAGTATAAAGTTCCATTACATTCATCTCATACGTTATGGAAGCTGGCTTCTAGTATGAGGACATCATAGCTCATTAGATGATTTCTCATCTTATCATTCGTATTTAGTGTGTTAAGCTCAATACTCTCATTAGAGTATTCATAGAGACTGGTCTCTTCATTATCTTACACTCTCATAGGTAAGTACGTATCAGTAACATTTACTTAGGCTCATTTGAGATTGCTCTTATCTTTTACATTAGCCTCGTATCATGTTGTCACCACATTCATTAACATTAGCACATTTGCTCTTCATAATTACTCACCATTTATTACGTGAATGTTCACTTCATCATATGCCAATGCACTTGGCCATTTAATGTGTTTCACACTTTTACTTAACCCTTCTAGGGTTTCATCATTTCATTTCTCATTTCATCATTTGATTGTTCATTTCATCATTTCATTGTTCATTTCATCATTTCATTGTTCATTTCATCATATCATTGTTCATTTCATCATTTCATTGTTCATTTCATCATTTCATTGTTCATTTCATCATATCACTGTTTATTTCATCATTTCATTGTTTATTTCATCATAGGCCAATGCATTTGGCCATTTAGTGTGTGTCACACTCTTACTTAACCCTTCTAGGGTTTCATCATTTCATTTCATACATCTTAGGTTCACTTATTTTTAAACGTATGCTAGACTTATGGGTCTATACATACAAGCCATGAGGCTTCATTCATAGTTCGTTAAGTGACTCATATCTTCCTAAGATAATGTAGTACAAGATGTATGCCAAGATCTCGATTTCGATCTAAGTAGGTGGCATTATTCTTGACATTTAATTCACGTATGACTTATGTATCAATACGGAATTTGGGCAAGGGAACCCAAGTTTGAATCCCTTGGAAAACACTTAATCTTATTTTAAACTTGTTAATTACATTTTTCAGATTTGGGAGACCCTAGTTCGATTCCCATCAACCCCATAATATTTCCTTTCTTTTTCTCCTCCTTTTTTTCGTTTAAGTCAAGGAGGTTGTGGGATCAATCCCCCACAAGCTTATTCTTTTTTTCTCTTATATTATCTATTAACTTTCTCACCTATCCAAGAGGTTGTGGGTTCAATCTTCATTCACCTCATTTTATATTTCTCCTTTATTTTCCTCCTAACTCTCTCATCTATTCAAGAGGTTGCGGGTTCAATCCCCACTCTCCACATTTATTTTTCTCCTTCATTTTTCTCCTAACTCTCTCATCCATTCAAGAGGTTGGGGTTCAATCCCCACTCTCCACATTTATTTTTCTCCTTTATTTTTCTCCTAACTCTCTCATCCATTAAAGAGGTTGGGGGTTCAATCCCCACTCTCCACATTTATTTCTCTCCTTTTGTTTTCTCCTAACTCTCTCATCCATTCAAGAGGTTGGGGGTTCAATCCCCACTCACCACATCTATTTTTCCTTGCATTTTTCTCACGAAATATTTATGAAATTTTCATTTAGTGAGGTCATGGGTTCAATACCCAATGACCTCACATTTTAAATATATATATTTTTTTTAAACGAAGCTCATTTTCTTAAAAATTGGCCGAGACTACAATTTCCAGCAGGCTGGAAATTTAGTCTCTTCCAATCCATTTTTGTCTTAATCTTTTGTTGATTTTTTTGTAGCTTTCATGTAATGATGTCTTGGATTCAATCCTTACTGATTTCACTTATTTTACATTCATTTTTCATTGCATTTTGTACCACTTTGTTTGGCTGAACCCAACCTATAAAATGCTGGAAATTTGTTCACTATTTTCAGCTTCTTTTTATCATCATTCATACGTTAATTCTTAAGGCATTTCGTGGATCATTTGGTGCATCTTTAAGTGTAATCTTTTTATGATTATATTCAGTCAAGAATTACTATTACATACAGCAACATTACACCACTTTACACCTCATGATTTACACAAACATTCACACATAAAATTCAACCATAAAAACATATCATTTTTCACATACTTTCGGTTGACATAACTTAACATGCTTACATTTCTAAACACATAATCATGAACACATTATCACGAACATCAATCTTCATACTTAAACTACCAGAAAAATACCCAACCTACGATTCATTGGGAGCTAGTGACATGGACATGCAACGGGAACAATCCTAGTTTTCGGATTAGAATTTATTGAATCTTAAGGGGTCTATTGGGAAAGGGACCAAGAGAGAATAAAACCCATACCTTTTATGTAGTTCAAACCTTGACTTGCTGCCCAAAACTTTCTCCAAAAATCACGTTCAAATCCCCTCAACTTCAACACCAATTCGACGGAATAATCCTCCCTCTTGCGTAACGTTTTTGATTAGTTGTTTGTTTGTAATTTTCGTTGTGAGTTCTTCAAGTGTGAAGAACTTTAGTTTACCTACTGTTTTTGAAGTTATTTTGGCAGAGAAAAACGTGAATGAGAGAATGGGAGAGTTTGAGCGTGAGAGTTGAGAGATAGACGTGAGAGAGTGGGAGTCATATTAGGCTTAGGAGTCTAGTTTAGGACTTTGTCAAATAAGGTTTAGTTAATTATTAAAAATCTGATTTTTATTTTTATTAAAAATCAGATAATGAATAATAATTATTAATTAATTACATTAATTCAATAGCTTAAATAAAAAATTATATAAATTCATTGCTTCCACCTAGGTTCGAACCCGGGTGGAGCAGGACTTAACTTGAAGAGCTCCATTTCGTCTCTCTCTCCCCAATTTGCCCCTCCACCTTATTAAATAATTAATTAAATATATATTTAGGGTAATTACGATATTACCCATAGCCTGGTAAAAGACCATTTTACCCCTAGACCCTCAAAACTTAAGATTTCCTCTCTTTAAGTCCGGTAAAGACTCCTTCAAGTAAATCTTCGTATTCGAGAGCCCTACATGGTTGGTCCCAACCTTTCCTAGCTCAACTAACTCCCCAAGTTATTTGGCTTGGATTTACCAAGGGTTCCGAGGTCTGGTTCTACGCGCATCAATCCGTGTGAACCCTGGTCTAATCGTAGGCATTCTTGGCACATTAAGCATTACTTAGCATATCTATTTTTAGGGTTGTTACACATACAACAAAAGTAAACATATAAGTCATACAAATCAGCCACCAACCTGATGACTCAAACATAATAACCTCATACTAATGCATAAACACCAAACACAGTCAAATACATGAAAGACTAATTAAGGCTACGGACCCGAGACTTCACCAGAAGTGCCTTTCCCTGCACCCCTAGACTTGAGTGCGAAGAATCGTTGCCTCCTTGGATTCTCTTCACCTGGACCATTAGGTTGAAATCTCTCCTTCCCTTGTTCTTGACTTCTCCCATTCGGACAATCCTTCACCATGTGACCCAGTTTGCCACAACTGTAACAAGCGTTAGTGCCCATCATACACTCTCCTCCATGCAGTTTGCCACACTTCCTGCAAGGTGGTCTCTCCTGAGGTGTATCTACTTCATTGTTTCTCTTAACTCTGGACTCGGAATCCCTATCATAGTGACCCTTGGATGAACTTGACTCCCCTTGGTGGGAGAGTCCCTTCTTAAACCTGATCTTATCCCTGATTTCAGTAATACTCTTCCTTGAAAAATTCTTCTCAGCTTGCCTCGACCTGTTCCCTGTCCTAGTATGCTTCCTCTTACTGCATTCCTCCACTTGTTGGATATGGACCATAAGCCTGGAAAGGCCCATGCTGCCCTACACTCCTCCTCGAGATTCTCAGCAATCTTAGATCCAGTGTAAACGGGAGGATTCATCCTTTGTGAAGTCCCTTAACCTGCTAGCCATGGTGCTGGCATATTGGTTCTTCCTGGGAACACCTTGTTGCTCCGCCTTCATTTCTCCTCGTATTCATCTTTCTGAATATCAAGAGTTGATGTTAGATACGCTCTTAACACCAAGAAACATACATTAGAGAAGGCATGATAAGATCAGAAGAAGGGAATTTTCCTACGCATCATGCAGTCTCTAATTCAGGATAGTGGTACACTTCACTACCATGACTTAGAAACTACTCAATGTGGTTGATGTGAACTTATTATTCTCGGAACTTAACCTAGTGCTCTGATACCAATATTGTAACGACTGGAATCTAGACCCCAAACGAGACCGGCGTCGTTGACCTCTCAGAGGTCGCAGACAAGCCTTCTTACGTCATTTATACTTCATCTATGTTAAGTTTAGGGAAAAATTTGAAACTTTTTGTTTCCTTAACATACTTATTAAACATTATGTTCATTTCATAATTGTTCACCATCAACCATCTAACATTAAGAGATAAGCAACTGAAAGAAATAGTTCAATTCTTATAAAGTGTATAATTGCCAAAATGGCACCAATACATAGTCTGAATAAAAACAGGAAAGAAACGCTAGTGGAACATACTCCACTAGCTCAACTCTAAAACTAAGCTAGAATATAAAAAGTAGCATCCTCGAAATCATGAGGACCTACCAACTCCGGATGAATGTTGGACGTCCGGATAACTGCAACGATGATCCTGTAGCTCTATCATCCACCTGTTCCTGCACCTAAAATAGTAGAGTTTCTATAGGGTTAGTACACACTTGTACTAAGTATGGGTATATGCAAGCACACACCAAGGACATGCATGAGAAAAGATAGCTCTTTCCTAACAACATGATTATTGGAAGTCAAGTCAGTGGACTTGCCAAATTGAGATTAGGATGTTTCCAAATTTAGATTAGGAAAGTCAATGAGCTTTCCAAATTTGGATTAGGAAAGTCAGTGAGCTTTCCAGATTTGGAATAGGAAAGTTATGCCTTGAGAATAACATACGTCATCATACTTTTCACATTTGCACATAGCACATAACATTTACACATAGCACATATCATATAGCATACAACACCTTTTGCATGTAGCACATAACTTCTTTAATGTCATTCATTCATATTCCATGAGACCTTGGAATCATGGACTTAACATTAAGACCTCCCAGAAATGAGGGCTCAACAGATGAGACCTCAACTAGGGAGTCTTCATTAGCAAACACAGAGTCTGCTTCGTTCATTCATACGTACTCCATTTCATTTCATTCATAGGCCAGTGTAAACACCAGCTATACCTAAGATCTAGTTTAAGACTTTCATTAGGTTCGTTGTGCAATGACCAAGAATGACCTAATGTCATTACTTGAATCTAACTCACCTTTTGATTATCCTATCCTAACACCTTTGGTATCATTCATTTCATTATGTGCATCATTTGAGGCTGGCCTCATTCATTTATTGGGAACTTAACTTTAACCGACATAGATCATGTGAGCATCATGAAATCCAGTGTCTCCCCCACACCGAAAAGAGGTGGAATCACCGGCCAAGGTGACCCAAAGACATGCTAGCGTACATGGGAATTTAACCCCGCCAGATCCCTATATTGGCAGTATAGGTTCAAAGACTAGGAGATATAAGGAGACCCATACCCGGTATGCCAGATAGTCTCATCTCATGAGAGTTACTTGAACCTCTGCCCTTCTCGAAAGAAGGCATCACCGCTCATAGCTAGTCTATCGGTGCTCAGTATAAAGTTCCATTACATTCATGTCATACGTTATGGAAGCTGGCTTCTAGTATGAGGACATCATAGCTCATTAGATGATTTCTCATCTCATCATTAGAATTAAGTGTGTTAAGCTCAATACTTTCATTAGAGTTTTCATAGAGACTGGTCTCTTCATTATCTTTCACTCTCATAGGTGAGTACGTTTTGTTAACATTTACTTAGGCTCATTTGAGATTTCTCTCATCTTTTACATTAGCCTCATATCATGTTGTCACCACATTCATTAACATTAGCACATTTGCTCTTTATAATTACTCACTCCTTTTTACGTGAATGTTCACTTCATCATATGCCAATGCACTTGGCCATTTAGTGTGTTTCACACTTTTACTTAACCCTTCTAGGGTTTCATCATTTAATTTTTCATTTTATCATTTCTTTGTTCATTTCATAATTTAATTGTTTATTTCATCATTTCATTATTCATTTCATCATTTCATTACATACATCTTAGGATCACTTACTTTTAAACGTATGTTAGACTTATGTGTCCATACATACAATCCATGAGGCTTCATTCATATATCGTCTAAGTGATTCATATCTTCCTAAGATTATGTGATACAAGACTTATGCATCTTGTATGTATGCTAAGATCTCGATTTCGATCTAAGTAGGTGGCATTATTCTTGAACATTTAATTCACGTATGACTTATGTATCAATACGGAATTTGGGGAAGGGAACCCTATTTTGAATACCTTGGACAACACTTAGTCTTATTTTAAACTTGATAATTGCATTTTTCTGATTTGGGAGACCCTAGTTCGATTCCCATCAACCCCATAACATTTCCTTTCTTTTTCTCCTCTCCTTTTTCGTTTAAGTCAAGGAGGTTGTGGGTTCAATCCCACACAAGCTCATTATTTTTTATTTTAATTTATTTCTTAACTTTCTCACCTATCCAAGAGGTTGTGGGTTCAATCCCCACTCTCCACATTTATTTTCTCCTTTATTTTTCTCCTAACTCTCTCATCCATTTAAGAGGTTGTGGGTTCAATCCCCACTCACCACATCTATTTTTCCTTGCATTTTTCTCACGAAATTTTTATGAAATTTTTATTTAGTGAGGTCATGGGTTCAATCCCCAATGACCTCACATTTTAAAAAAAAAATTAAACGAAGCTCATTTTCTTAAAAGTTGGCCGAGACTACAATTTCCAGCAGGCTGGAAATTTAGTCTCTTCCAATCCATTTTTGTCTTAATCTTTTGTTGATTGTTTCGTAGCTTTCAGGTAATGATGTCTTGGATTCAATCCTTAGTGATTTCACTTATTTTACATTCATTTTTCATTGCATTTTGTACCACTTTGTTTGGCCGAACCCAACCTACCAAATGCTGGAAATTTGTTCACTATTTTCAGCTTCTTTTTACCATCATTCATATGTTATTTCTTAAGGCATTTCGTGGATCATTTGGTTCATCTTTAAGTGTAATCTTTTTATGATTATATTCAGCCAAGAGTTACCATTACATCCAGCAAATTACACCACTTTTACACCTCATGATTTACACAAACATTCGCACATAAAATTCAACCATAAAAACATATCATTTTTCATATACTTTCGGTTGACATAACTTAACATGCTTACAATTATAAACACATAATCATGAACACATTATCACGAAAATAACACTTCATACTTAAACTACCAGCAAACATACCCAACCTACGATTCATTGGGAGCTAGTGACAGGGACATGCAACGGGAACAATCCCAGTTTTTGGATTAGAATTTACTGAATCTTAAGGGGTCTCTTGGGAAAGGGACCAAGAGATAAGAAAACCCATACCTTTTATGTAGTTCAAACCTTGACTTGATGCCCAAAACTTTCTCCAAAAATCACGTCCAAATCCCCTCAACTTCAACACCAATTCGACGGAATAATCCTCCCTCTTGCGTAACGTTTTTGATTAGTTGTTTGTTTGTAATTTTCGTTGTGAGTTCTTCAAATGTGAAGAAATTTGCTTTACCTACTGTTTTTGAAGTTATTTGGCAGAGAAAAACGTGAATGAGAGAATGGGAGAGTTTGAGCGTGAGAGTTGAGAGATAGACGTGAGATAGTGGGAGTCATATTAGGCTTAGGAGTTTAGTTTAAGACTTAGTCAAATAAGGTTTAGTTAATTAATAAAAATCTGATTTTTATTTTATTTTAAATCAGCTAATGAATAATAATTATTAATTAAGTTCATTAATTTAATAGCTTAAATAAAAATCACATAAATTCATTGCTTCCACCTAGGTTCGAACCCGGGTTGAGCAAGACTTAACTTCAAGAGCTCCATTTCGTCTCTCTCTCCCCAATTTGCCCCTCCACCTTATTAAATAATTAATTAAATATATATTTAGGGTAATTACAATATTACCCTTAGCCTGGTAAAAGACCATTTTACCCCTAGACCCTCAAAACATAAGATTTCCTCTCTTTAAGTCCGGTAAAGACTCCTTCAAGTAAATCTTCGTATTCGAGAGCCCTACATGGTTGGTCCCAACCTTTTCAAGATCAACTAACTCACTAAGTTAGTTGGCCTGGCTGTAGCAAGTTTCAGAGGTCTGGTTCTACGCGCATCAATCCGTGTGAACCCGGTGTAATCGTAGGCATTCTAGACCCTTTAAGCATTACTTAGCATATCCATTTTTTTAGGGTTGTTACAACTTTGTCTTCCCTTTTGTCATTGCCCCTGATAATTCTACTTTTGCTTCAGTTTTAAAGTACCTTGTTCCTCATCCTAACACCTTGCCTTGCATGTCTGGTACAACTATTTTTTTCTCTAATGATGACTTTTTAAACATTAACATACCACATGAATTCACTATTAATGAAGTAACAACAATAGATACAACATAACATGCATTCCCTAATATAGTCCCTAATGCAGTCCCTGATATCCAAATACCTACCAATATAATTGAACACACACCAGGCACTATCATTCAAATATACCAGTTTCACCATGTAATGCTCAATCTGCTCTTAGAAGAACAACCAGGTCCCTCTATACACCCACCTACGTCAAAGAATATAAATATACTTTACCCAAATTACATTCCTTCACACTTGAGCCTGATCCCCACCATTCTCTTACATCCTTCTCGACCAATCATGACAACATTTTCGTTTCCACCTTGCGTTTTAATAACCAGCAATTAGTTGAACATATCTCTCATTATTGTGAACCTTCCTCATATGAATGAAACAATTTTGTATCTTGTTTGGCCAATGACTATGACACAGGAATTTGAAGCTCCATATGCAAGTATGCAAGTAATACTTGGGAATTGGTACCTCTTCCCAAGGATAAGAAGGCTATTGGTTGTAAGTGATTATACAAAATCAAGCACAAGGATGATGATAGTATAGAAATGTTTAAGGCAAGACTGATAGTTAAGGGTTACACCCGACAGGCTGGCATAGATTAGAATGAAACATTCTTTCCTGTAGTAAAGATGACTACTATTACGAGTTTGATTACACTGTCTGTTAATAAGGGATGGGGTCTGGATCAGTTAGATGTCAAGAGTTCCTTACTTCATGGTGATTTGAATGAGGAAGTATACATGACATTGCCACCAGGTATTGCAGTGGATTTCCCAAACATGGTGTGCAAATTGACAAAGTCCTTATATGGTTTGAAGCAGCCTAGTAGCTGGTGGTATTATATGTTGTCCAACAATCTTTGTTCTAGGGGGTACACACATTCACACAGTAATTACTCACTGTTTCACAGAAGAAGAGCAGTTCTTTGGTTTTTGTTGTTGTGTATGTTGATGATGTGTATATGTTGATGATGTGATTCTAACTGGGACTGATTTGGAGTAGATTAACACTCTAAAGTATTTCTTGAATGATCAGTTTAAAATAAAGGATCTGGGTAGACTTCATTACTTCTTGGGCTTGGAGATATTATACAGACATGATGGGGTTCTTATCTCACAAAGAAAGTTCACCATTGATCTCTTGAAGGAATTTAATTCAATGAACTATAAAACTGTTGCTTCCCCACTTGACTGCACTGAAAAATTGAAGGCATCTGATGGGAAATTACTATCTGATCCTACTTATTACAGGAACTTGGTAGGCAAACTTAATTTTCTAACACACATACAGAACCACACTTAAAAGGCAACTATTATGTCCTCATATATCTAAGACAAGATCCTGCAATGGTAATATTCATTTCAAATAAGCCTGATCTTACTGTCAGGCCATATTGTGACTCACATTGGGGTGCTTGTTCTAATTCAAAGAAGTCAGTCAGTGGGTATCTAGGTCTCCTAGGTGATAGTCCTATCAACTAGAAGTCCAAGAAACAGGCCACAGTATCATTGTGCTCTGCTGAAGCTATAAATACAACGCTATGCGACAGATAGTAGGGGAGTTGGTTTGGTTTGAAAGATTCATGAATGAATTGTCTGTACAATGCCTATTACCTATACAAGCTTTCTCTGATAGTCAGGTTGCAGTACACATTGCTAAGAACCCAGTATTCCATGAAATAACAGAACACGTCGAAATTGACTGTCATTTTGTTAGAGACAAACTTCAGCAGGGCTTGATCGTACTATCCACCACATCTCTGGCAGATATCATCACAAAGGCCCTTAGTGGAGCTAAACATACTACATTGTTGAACAAGTTGTTTGTAAAGACACTTACCTTCAATTTGGGTGTGTGTGGGCGGGGGGGGAGTGTTGAGAATACAAGTCATTTATAATACATTTTATTTAAACGTAATTAGTTAGTTAAAATTTAGTTATAGTCAGATTTAGTTACAAAGTTATTAGTTATTTTACTAGCTTAGAAATCTGTATATAATGCTCAATTGTACAATTCATTTTCTCTTAATTCACATTCAATGAAATACAATTTTCATGCAACTCTTCTAGATTCTTCTTCTCTCTTTTCTCATGTGAGTTCAAGCTCCATCAATGGAGGAACTTGATTGTTCTGTATAAAGTTATGCTGATTTTATCAATTTGTCTCTATTATTTTTTCTGATGAAGATCTTTTGGAAGGGGTAGATTATTCCATTTATAATAAGTTGATTAGTGGAAAATATTTAAGATATCAAATAATGTAATTCATTATCTAGTTACATATGATTATAGGATAATGATTTTTGGGCGGAAAGCTTGTGAGCAGAATGTGCAAAGCAGGAACAACTAAGTCATTTCACATGGAAGGTTGAGGGATTATCGACAATTTATACCCATTTTATTTTCGTTGTACCCTTACCATCAAAGCTACACTTTCATTTGCTGGGATATGTCCCAGTTCCAATGTCCTTGACAAAGGACCATGACTTAATCCTATTTGGAATAGGATTGCAATTTTTCTGTTTTGTGATTTCCAATCCTATCTGGAAAATGATTGGAATTTTATCTCTATTTGGCTTTGGCTTTAGAAAAAAACATTATTCCATAAATAGGATGATTTGGGAGAATTATTCAATTTCTCATTAGTATTTGTCCTTAAATGACATTAGCACATAAGAGAGATTTTAAGAGAGCTTTCAACGGGAGAAAAGAGAGAAGAAATGTTTCTTTGTGTTGTAGTCTTTTTCTCCAACCAACAACCTTCATATTGAGTTTGATGATTCGTTAACCACTGGGTTGGGCTTAATGTCTCAAAAAAACTTAACTTTCTCTCAATTGGGCGATCGGCGACTCACCGACTTTTTAGCGAGGAGACTTATAGATCGGCCATTTGGTCGACGGGACTCATTCGATGGTCATTTTGTTTGATTTGTATGGTCTTGCTACGTTCTCAGAAGGATATTCTTGAACTTTTACCCTCAATAAACTTCCCTAAGTACATAATACAGTCAATTACATCATTATACATATAGCAACTCTCAAAATCTCCAATTTTCATTCTTCCAAAGATAGAGAACTCCAAGAAAGGATTTCTCCACTTTAGGCTCCAAGTTTAAAATCCTCTTCAATAATCCTAATGTTTTCAATCCAAGATTCTTCTCCACTCTTCATCTCCAAGAAAACCACAAGGAAGACAAAAGCTAGGGTTTCAAGTCTTCCAGTCAAGTTCGTCTTGAAATTTCGTCAAGAACTTTGTTCTTTGGGTACATAAGATTATTCATAGTGTTGGACTATTTTATCCTCACGCCTTACATGAAAATTTCAGTCACTCAGAATTCAATTTAGTATTTTGCCCTCAATTTTATGAAATTCTAGATACGAATTGTGTTCTTGTTCCGAATTATATATTCTTAGATTATGAGATTGCAATATTATAAGCATTGACATCCTGTAGTTGTTGTTCATGATTAAATTTAACATGAACCCTAGTTGATGAGATTTTTATTGAAATGCTTTGTGCCTATATTTCTATGCATTTATTTTTAAATTTTAAAGTGAGTTCGCGAGTATTTTAAGGATCTTTTGAGAAGACTTTAAGGAATACAAAAGATTCCAAAAGTATTATTTTTACATTGAGAAAAGAACTACTATTTTTAACAAAAGAATAAACGGTTTTAAAAAACCAGGTTACCTAGATAAAGAGAACTTCAATTACCCTTTAATAAATTATTATTTTTTCACATTGAAAAGAGAATAATATTTTCAGAAGAGTATAAAGAGTTTCTACAGTATTTTAGAAATATTTAGTACAAATCAATTACATCTTAAAGAGGTCGTTTTGAGTAATTATCTCAACGATTATTTTACATGAGCATGCATTTATATATTTTGGAATAAATATTGATCACTGATTTAGGGGAGAGTTCAGATAACTAATAACCCCCATTAACTATGTATCCACTGTAGATAGGATCGTCTCGTAAAACGAGTGACTCCTCACATGCTTTAAGAAATTTTAGTGGATCCATCAATTTAGTTATGTTTTATACTCCGGCAAGGTTTAGGGCGACTCTAGAAACGTGGGTAAGACATTGTATCATCAGGAGGTTCATAGTGATGGTTGGTTATTAGAGAAATTCCTCGATGAAGTTAACTAATGTATATATTCATTTATATTGTTTAGTTCATTGTTACATTCTAACATAAAGAGTTTACATGATTTTCATCATGATTTATAATGTTATTTATTCGAGTCACCCTCAGTCTTCCATTTTCTTTATTTTTTATTCAACTCTATTACATACTCGTACATTGAATGTTCTGATGTCATTCGACTTTCATCATTTCATGATGCGAATTCAAGTAGTTAGAATCATCAACAGTCATTCTGTTGAGATCACATCATCAACTCGTTAGCTTTTGGTAAGACCTCCTTTCTTTTAGAGGGCTCCAATTTTTTTTTTTGTTAGTAGTAGTATTTTGAGGTGTCGTGGGTCTTGTCTCACCGTAGAGGCTTCATAAACAATTTTGGGTAATCTTTCGGTATTCAGTTCCATATATTTTATTCAAAAACTAAATGTTTCATATTCAGTATTTTCAAATAGTTTTGAGATTCTTTGCTTATGTATGCTTTATTTAGTCTTCCACTTTGTATTCAACTAGGACAAAGGTTCTCTTGTGGAACAATAATAGTTCTTTCTTAAGTGTCGAACATTTCCATGGTGTAGGCTCGGTACATGATAGAGAGATTCTTTTAAGTTGTGTTTGTTGCTTGTACATTCACCATATGGTTATGGTGGTTAGGATTTCAGTTTGCCTAGAACTCCCTTATGAGATTGAGATTGCAATCTCCTTGGTCTTTAAAAGAAATTCTATACCAAATACATCCACCATCTCAAGAATGTGGAAGGATTCAGCCGCAATGCTACCTCTGTCTACTCTCTCATTAGGATGTATTTATCATCCATATTAGTTTGTTTCTACTTTTATCCTTTCAATTCTGCTATCATATGTCAAATTGGGTGTAAGAGTGTGAGGAAAAAATAATGAAGTGTTCCCTTGCAAGGATTGTACTTGTCGGGGCCGTTTCTTGTTGACGTTAGATTTTGCCCTATCTAGATGCAATAAATAATATATTTGAGCTCAAACCAAAAAGACTTGTTTGAAGCAAATTTACATAGCTAGCAAAGTTAAGTCTTGTATTTTTAGTGTCACACCACTCTCTATTATATATCATACTACTTATAGTGCATTTAGTTAGGTACTCATAATTCCCTAATTCATTTCAAGTAAACCATCGTAACCATGTTCAACAATATTACAACCTTAACTAACAATCCAACACAGTGACATATGCAAGTTAATTTTGAAATTCAAGCCTTGGGGTTACCCTAGTTTCATGTTTTCTAAGAATATTCAAGTTCTTCACTACTTATCAAAGTTCTAGAAAAATCCATTTGTTTAAGATAGAAAAATGTCCACTGCTAATGTTAAACATGTTAAGAATTTAGGCATGAAATGAAGAGTTTTAAGATACTGACCTTGAAAACATGAAGTATTTTTAGCAAATATTTATGAAAGACATACATTTAAGCTTGTAATAGCATTATAAAAAGGAAAACTATGAAGTTATAGGTATGCTTTGCATATTCTTAAGAGAAAATGGAGAGATATGATGTAGAGAGTGTGAGAATTGAAGAATAGTCAAAGTTGGAATACTAAAATAGGAGTTCCAGGTCAAATTGACCAAGAAGTGAAATTTCATGGATCCACATCAGGCGTAGAACAGGGTACGTCACATGTCCTAGTGGTGAGCATAGTGAATCCCAATGTTGGTCTCGTATTTTTTTTAGCCTCTACGCTTCAGTTCAGTGACAGTTGCATCAGTCTTTGTATACAATTATTGGGTCTATGGCACACGGCTAGTGTACTTACTTGATTTAAAAAACAAATCTACACTTTTTTATTTTCATGCATGCCTCCTAATTTATTTAGTACTTAGAACCTACAAAAACCATTAAATATAGTTGTTAGTATGGTGGGTTACCTCCAACCAAGTGTCATGTTTTCGGTTATGACACGACTCAAATTTTTATGGTGGGTTACCTCCAATCAAGTGCCTTGTTTTCGATTATGACACGACTCAAATTTTTGAACTTTTTATGTTTTAATGTATTACGAGTTATGGGTTGTCTCTCAAGCAAAACTTGATTTACCGTCACAACATTATGATACGTTAGGCTAATTTACGATTCATGGATCAAAGGATCCTCACATAAATGAAACTTCATAGTTTACTTCTATTTTTAATATTATTTCTCATTACCCTTCTGCACATGACATTCTGCTCATGCCTGGCTACATTGTTTAGCACTTTTATGACCTCCTCTTTTGATAGGTCATTTGGTCTCTCTCCTGCTATTATTTGCTAGTTCCTTGTTTATTAGATAAAGTGATGTCCAAAATAGTTTGGTCATGTAACCCAAGATCTGATGTGTCCATTGCCTTTTGAACCATAACTATGCATCCGATAGTAGCTCATCCTCATATTTTCTGAAGTACAAGAAGTTATTGACAAGTTGCATTATTCTTGCCACTAATCTCAACTCATGAATGATGATGCAGACTAGTTTTCGCCAGTAATAAATATCATCCAATTGCTATAGTTTGAACCATGCTTCTGCTTCACCTTTAAGAGAGTACACATACATGTTAAGTTTCAAAAATTCATCAGATAATAATGCACTCCTATGTTTAGCAAAATATTTCATAAAGTTTCTCACTTGTTGGAGAAGATCTCTCATAGAAAGGATATATAAATAATCTTGACTCTTGTGATCTCTTCCAATTGTATATTGCAACGAAGACAATGGTATTTTTTGTCTTTTAGATTCTAAATATAATGTTTTGATTGGGCAGAGATCCCTATAATTTGAAGGTGCCGAAGATGCTTTATTGAGTGTGAAAGTCATATCTTCATAGTAGACTCTTATAGTCAACTTCCCTGTCTTTACATCAATTAGTGTTCCCCAGTGGGTAAGAAGGGAAGTCCTAGAATGACCGACATCCCAAATCTGCTTCAAAGTATAGAATTATAAAATTGGTAAGAATGATGAAACTCCCTACTCTTATGATCACATACTAACACTACAAGAAATCTCATTTACTGTGCCAACATTTTGTGGCGACTCATTATATTGCCACATAATTAGTTGTTTTTGTGGCGACTCAACATCGCTAGAAAAGATGATAGTTGTAGTGGCAAAACAAATTATCGCCACAAAATACAATTTTATCCGTCTATATCAAGTAAAAGGTTTTTTATCCCTCTTACTTTATGTTCACTTGAGAGAAATGCTGCAAACGACAAAGTATCATAATTCATATTCTGAATCTTAACATTAGACTTCTTATGTGGTCTAAGCCTTGAAAATTGAATAGCTGCTAGTTAGCATCTACAAATACTTGCTTATAATAGCTCGATCCTTTGAAAACCCTTTAGCATCACAGATAGACCTTGCAAATTACATGAATTTGTTGTTGGAAGTATAATTCATAAGGTGTTATTCTGACGTCTTTTTATTCAATACTTGTTAGGCTGAATTTTTCTTAAAATTTCAAGAGGTTGTCTAAACTTGTACAATTTCAGTATTTCAGAAATAAGTGAAATCATGTTGGCTTAAACATGGTAAGGTTTGTATCTCAAGGTTTTGTTGAATAACATGTGGATTTCTCAGTTTATTTTGGAAAGAAGTTGAGCTTTAAACAAAATCTTATGTTGTTAACATGTTTGTAATTTATGATGGTCTTGCTTCTTTACATAATGTATACATATTACCAAGTTGATAGATACTTCTTGAACTTGCTATTGGATACTATTTTTTATTTGATGTCTTTTGTTTGTTTTCTTCATACTTCCACTCTCAATTTCTTGTGGTTCCTTTATATTGTATTGTGAGCTTCTTAATCTGACTATAACTTTTGATCCATTTTTATTTTTCTTCAAATTTATCTTTAGAAGTGTGTGAACTATTAAGTCATTACTTTTTATAATCTTATTCACTCTATGCCATCCTTTTTTATTATTAGCATTACATTATGAGATATTAAAATGATTTTGTCTTTCTTTTAATAACAGGAACAAGCTTCTTAAATAATGGGGCTGCCCAAGGATAAAACAAGGTTCTTAATTAATGGGGTTGCCCAAGGATAATCATGAAGGTGTGCAATGAAAGATTTTACATCAAATGTGTGTATGCATATAATGTCACCTATGTAATGTGTAGTATGCAATTGGCTTTCTAGTAATGGACTTGTAATATTCGACTTGAGGATGCTTTTGAAGTTTGTAAAATACTACTGCTTTTAATAATTGTATATCAATTTTAGAGAATTTGATTGCACAGACAACTTACTATTATTTTGTTTGTGATGTGGTGATACATACCATTAAATGAGGACATATTTTGTATGTAGTGCAACTTATTATTTAGTAACAAGGTAAAATTTGTCACAAATGTAATATTAGTTTTTGTGGCGACATATTTCACTACTAAAAGTCATTTTCAGTAGCGACATGAAAGTTGCTGCTGATAGTTTATTTGTTTTGTAGCGAAATGATTTGCTAGTAAAAATCCTTTTTCAATGGCGACAAAAGAATTGCTACTAAAGGCCTTATCAGTAGCGACAAAAAAGTTATTGTTGATTTTTATTAGGTGTTCTGTGGCAACTTTATCGCCACTAATTCCTTCCTTTTGTAGCGACTTAGACAAATATGAGGTGTAAGAAATATTTTTTGTGGCATACAATTTGAGGTATTGTGGCAACTGATGTCGCCACAAATGGGCATTTATTGTGGCGATTCTCAGTTGTCGTCACAAAAAACTTGTAGCTATGAAAGTACTAGCTACGACTCAATTGTCGCTACTAAAGCTTTTTAGGGGAGACTTTTTGGGTGTCGCCACAATAAGTCACATTTCTTGTAGTGATAATCAATGAGTCCGTCGGGTGCCAAATAGGATTTGCCCCCCAAAAGCAAGGTAATGTTGATTTGACGCAGTTCTCCTAGAGCAAGCGCTTTAAGAATAAACAGTGCAATTAAGTTTATGCTCGCTCCTAGGTCACTTAATGTATGTCCAACATCCATTTCACCAATTTTTATAGACGGGGGGGGGGGGGGGGGGGACTCTTTGAATCATTAAGATTTTTAAGAAACCTTCGCATTACACTCAAATTACACTCATCAGTAAGTTCTAGTTTCTCACACTTTCCAATTACTTTCTTGCATGTCACTATTTTTTGTAAATACATAACATATTTTGGTATGTCCCGTAGTTTATCAATAATCCATTTGTTGATGTGTAGTACTTTGAAGATGTTGAAAAACTTGTTGAAAGTAGCCTTCTTATTTTTCTGTTCTAACTTCTCCGGAGTTGGTGAAGTACTCTTTAGAGTAGGTATAGTAACCACAAGCATTTCAATCATAACTGAGGGCATCAACTACCACGTTTGCCTTTCCTGGATGATATAAAATATGTACATCGCCATTCCTTCAGTAACTCAAGCCATCAACATTGTCGGAGATTCAATTTCTTTTGTCTAATAATATAATGTCCACATGAACGCCATATAGATAGTGTTTCCAGATCTTTAGTGCATGCACAACTGCACCAAACTCTAAATCATGAGTTGGATAGTTCTTCTCATGCTCCCTCAAATGTCTTGAAACCGCACTTAGAGAACTTTGCATAAATAAAGGTTTTAGTGGCGACTCAACTAGAACACACACTTAGATAACTTTGCATAAAGTTCTTTCTCTCGAAGAACCTAAAAGATTTCTCACAAATATGCTCAACTTTTGAATGCGAATACACCAAAATATCATCAATATATACAATCACAAACATGTCTATATATTGCCTGAAAACGCTATTCATTAGGTCCATAAAGATGGTCGGGGCATTGGTCAATCCAAAATACATCACCAAAAACTCAAAATGTCCATATCTTGTTCTGAAAGCTGTCTTCGAAAAATCTTTCTCCCGAACTCATACCTGATAGTACCCTGATATCAAATCAATCTTCGAGAAGTACTTAGAACCTTGTAGTTGATCAAACAAGTTATAGATCCTCGGAAGTGGATACCTATTCTTTATAGTATCCTTGTACAACTATCTATAATCGATACACATCCTTAGTGAGCAGTCTTTTTTCTCACAAATAATACCGGTGCACCCCATAGTAAAGCACTAGTCCTAATAAAGCCTTTATCCAACAAATCTTTTAGCTGATTCTTCAACTTCTTTAGCTCAGCACTAGCCGTTCTATAAGGAGGGATATATATGGGTTGTGTACCTGGTAACATATCGAGAGGAAAATTAATTTCCCATTCTGGCAGGATACAAGAAGATAATCTTATAAAACATTTGGAAACTCATTAATCTTTGGAATAGACTGGAGAATCGATGGTTCTACATCCATATCTCAGACTCGAACAAGATGATAAATGCAACCCTTAGTAATCATCCTTCTTGCTTAAGATAGGAAATAAACCAACCTTTTGGCACTGCCTCTCCTGAAAAATGAAATCTAACAATGTTTGTCCAACAGTCAACATTAGCATAACAAGATGCTAGCAAGTCCATACCCATAATGAAGTCAAAATCAACCATCTCTAACTCTACCAGATCTACAAAGGCTTGGCCAAGGTCACATTCTTAGTATTCCAATCTAAGAAAGCAAAATTTGGAGAAAGCCAATTCATACCCAGAATTACATCAAAATCAACCATCTGTAGAATAATAAAATCTACATAAGTTTTTCTCCCCACAAAAATGACAAGTCAAGACCTATACACCTTGTCAACAATCAAAAACTAACCAAAAGGAGTATTGTAACAACCCGAAAATAACTATGTGAAGTAATGCCTAAACGTACCTAGAATGCCTAGATTAGACCGGGTTCACACGGCTTGATTCGCGTGGAACCAGACCTCAGAACCCATGTACCAGCCAAGCCAACCAACTTGGTGAGTTAGTTGAGCTAGGCAAGGTTGGGTCCAGCCATGTAGGGCACCCGAATATTAAGATTCACCCGGATGAGTCTTAACCGGACTTGAAAAGGGTAATCTTAGGTTTGGAGGGTCTAGGGGTAAAAAAGTCTTTTCCAGGCTAAGGGTAGTATTGTAATTACCCTAAATATTTAATTAATTAATTAATTAATGTGAATAATGGCCAATTCGGGTAGGGTTGACCCGAATTTGACCCTTTTTCGCGAGTGGAGCTTCACCCGGGTTCGATCCTTGGTGGAAGCAATGTTAAATTGAATTAATTAATATTAATTATCTGATATAAGTAAGAGCAACATGAGTCATTTCACCTAAACCTTAAAAAAATGAGATTTATAATTAATAAATAACAAGGAGTCCTAGTTTGACTAAGTCTTCAACTAAAACTCCTACACTTACTCTCATCTCTCTCCACTCTCATTCTCACGACTTTATCCACTCTCTTCTCACGTTATTTATCAGCAAAAAGAACAAAAAAATCAAAATTCATCACTTGAAGAACTTGCGCACAAAAACTCAAAAGAAAAACTAAACTAAAAACGAAAAGCGAAAGCATCTTTCAAACGGTTTGCGCGTGAGTTTTGTTGGATAAGCATTTGTTTTTCGTGGGAGTTGGTAGCACTTGAGATCAGATTTGAAAGGTGTTAAACGACGAGAAAAGGTATGGGTTTTCTTCCTCTTGGTCCCTTTCCCAAGAGACCCCTAGGATTCAGTCGAATTCTATTCCGAAAACTAGGAATGTTCCCCGTTGCATGTCCCTGTCACTAGCTCCCATCGAATTTGTAGGTTGGGTATGTTTTGATGGTAGAATTTAGGGATGTGATGTGTTTTCGTGATAATTATGTTCAATTATGTATGTTCGGATTTATGTGAGTAATAAGCATGCTTTCCGAAACTATGTGTTTAACGTGTGTGTGTGCATTGTGTATGCCGTGGCTTCATGGATTGAAGTGTGTAATATGCATGTTAAATTCTTGTATTTTGTATGCATTTACTTGAAGTAAATCGAGATGTTCATAAGTGGTGTAATGTTGCTGAATTGAGTAAAAATCTTGATCAAATGTAACCACGAAAATGCACAAAATAAACGTACGAAATGTCCAATGAATTATCCAAAAATCTAATGTATAAAATGTTGAGGAAATGGACTGGAAAGTGTGATCAAATTTCTAGATTTGCTGGAAATTGGGTTCGGCCAAGTTACTGGAAAAATTTTGAGTTTTTTTAAAAAAAATTAAAATGCATGAGGACATTAGGGATTTAACCCAAGACCTCACCATATGCAAGCTATAAAATAATTCAATAATAAAAATGAGGTAAGGGGGATTCTAAATGGGGTAAGGCAAGTGAAGAGTTAGGAGAAAAATGAAAGAAAAATAAAATGAGTGGTGTGGGGATCGAACCCACAACCTCTCGGATAGGTGAGGGAGAGAGGAGAAAAATGAAAGAAAAATAAAATGAGGTGTGTGGGGATCGAACCCACAACCTCTCGGGTAGGTGAGGAAATTAGGAGAAAAACTAAAGGAAAATAAAATGAGGTTGTGGGGGATCGATCCCACATCCTCTCGATCTAAAACAAAAAAGTCAAGAAGAGAAAAGTAAGAAAAGAAATGTAGGCGTTGGGATTCGAACTTGGGTCCCCAAGCTGAAATTTTAAATCAAAATTTAAAATAAGACTAAGTGTTGCTCAAGGGATTTGAAATCGGGTTCCCTTGCCCAATTCCGTATTGATACATAAATCTTACGTGAATAAATACTTAATGAAAGCTGCCTATAAGAATCGAACTCGAGACCTTGGCATACCTACAAGATGCATAAGTCTTGTACCATATAATCTTGGGTAAGTATGAATCACTTAGACGAATTATGAACGAAGCCTCATGGCTTGTACGTATGGATCCATAAGTCCAGCGTACGTTTAAAAATAAGTGAACCTAAGATGTATGTGATGAAATGATGTGATCCTCGGAGGGTTAAGTAAGAATGTGAAACACACTAAAAGGCCAAGTGCATTGGCATATGACGATATGAACATTCACGTAATAAGGTGAGTAATTATGTTATGCTATGATGCTAATGAAAATAGTGACAACATGATAAGAGGCTAGTGCAAGTGAGACAAGCTGCATCTACGCCTAAAAATCAATGTCACTAAATGAAATTTCTAAGAGAGTATATTTATGCTAAACGATGAATAAATCAAGAAAGAGTGGCTACATGAGGATAGGCTAGTACAAGTGAGACAAGCTGTATCTACGCCTAGAATCAATGTACCTCAATGTAAATTCCAAGAGAGCATATGTATGTTATACGATGAACAAATAATGAAAGGTGAGTAAAGATGAAATGAAAAGATGTTAAGAAAGAACAGGGTGGCATCACAATATGAGGCTAGTGCAAGTAAGACAAGCTGTACCTACGCCAGTATAAGGTCACCAAAAGTACTCACCTAAGAGAGTGTTGAATATTAAGAGACAAGTCTCAATCACACTCTATATGTAAGTGTAAGGACAATTCACACTTAATGCGTAAAGAACAAATGATAAATCATCTAATGAGCTATGACTACGTCATGCTAGAAGCAAGTTTTGACGATATATGAGTTGAATGTAAATAGGAACTTTAAACGGAGCAGCGATAGGCTAGCTATGAGTGGTGATGCCTTCTTTCGGTAAGGGCGGAGGTTCACATAATTCTCATGAGATGAGACTGTCCACCAAGGTGGGTATGGGTCTCCCTAAATCTCCTAGTCTTTGAACTATGTTGCCAACATAGGGAACTAGCCAGTGGTTTTCCACCTAAGCAAGCTAGGGATGTTTTGGTTTCACCTTGGCCAGTGACTCCGTCTCTTTTCAGTGTGGGGAAGACACCGGATTTCATGACGCTCACATGATCTATGTCAGTTAAAGTTGAAGTTCCTCGAAGTATGAAAGATAATGAAGTGAATGATACCAAAGGTGTTTGGATAGGATAATCAAGAGGTGAACTAGACTCAGGTAATGACACTAGGTCATTCTTGGTCATTGCACAAGTGAATCCGATGAGAGTCTTAAACAACATCCTAGGTATAGCTGGTGTTCAGACCAGCCTATGAACGAATGAAAACGAAGTACGTATGAATGAATGAAGCAGACTCGGTGTTTGCTAAAGAAGGCTCCCTAGTTGAGGTCCCATATGTTGAGCCCTCATTTTGGGAATTCCTAATGTTAAGTCCATGATTTCACGACATATGAACGAATGATACGTAATATATGTATGTGCTATATGAAATATGTTATGTGTTGTGTGCAATATGAAAACAAGGATGATGCATGTTACTCTCATAGCATGACTTTCCTTATCTGATTTGGCAAGTCCAACTGAATTGGCTTTCCCTAATTCATATCGTCAGGAGAGAGCTCTTCTTAATCATGCATGTTCTTGGTGTGTACTTGCATACACCCATACTTAGTACAAGTGTGTACTAATCCCATACATTATACTATTTTAGGTACAGGTTCAGGAGGGTGTTGAAGACATTCATTGCAGCTGTTCGGACATCAGAGCTTTTCATCCGGACTTGGTAGGTTCTCATGCATTCGAGGATGCCTGCCGTTATGTTTCTAGCTTAGTAATAGGTTTAGGCTAGTGGAGCATGTTCCACTAGTATTTATTTCCTATTTTTTTCAGACTTATGTAATGGTGCCATTTTGGCAATTGTTACATATGTTATAAGACTATTTATTTCCAGATTGAATGATTCTTTATTAGATGGTTGATACACATTAGCAATGAACTTATTTATACGCATATGCATGTTATAACTATGAATTCTATGTACACTTCAAACAAAACAAAAAGTTTCAAATTTTTCGCTAAAATTAACCTAACGAATGTAATAACGACGTAAGTAGGCTTGTCTGCGACCTCTGAGAGGTCAACAACGCCGGTTTTGACTAGGTTCTAGACCCCGGTCGAGACAAACTTGGTATCAGAGCATTAGGTTAAATATCCAAAACATGAGACTCATATCAACCACGTTAAGTAGTTTCTAAGTTATGGTAGTGAAGTGCACCACTATCATGAATTAGAGACTGCATAATGCTTTGGAAAGTTTCCCTTCTTCTAATCTTATCGTGCCTTATGAAATTTTGATTACTTGGTGTTAAGAGTGTATCTAACATTAACTCAAGTATTTCAGAAAGATGAATAAGAGGAGAATTTTTCAAGGAAGAGTAGTACTGAAAACAGGGATAAGCCCAGATTTAAGAAGGGACTCTCCCACCAAGGGCAGTCAAGTTCATCCAAGGATCACTATGATAGGGATTCCGAGCCTAGAGTTAAGAGAAACAATGAAGTAGATACACCTCAGGAGAGGCCACCTTGTAGGAAGTGTGGCAAAATGCATAGAGGAGAGTGTATGATGGGATCTAATGCTTGTTACAGTTGTGGCAAATCGGGTCACATGATGAAGGATTGTCCGAATAGGAGAGGTGAAGAAAAAGGGAAGGAGAGAGTTCAGCCGAATGGTCCAAGTGAAGAGGCTCCAAGGAGGCAACGATTCTTCGCACTCAAATCTAGGGGTGCAGGGGAAGACACTCCTGGTGTTGTCTCGGGTGCGTAGCCTTAATTAGTCTTTCATGTGTTTGACTTGTATGGTTTTATGCACTAGTATGAAGTTAATATGCTTGAGTCATCATGTTGGTTGCTGATTTGTGTGACTTATGTGTTTATTTATGTTGTATGCTTTGATGAGAATAGTTTAGGAAAGAGTTCCTTAGTCTATTAATGTGAAGCTGCTAGTAGGTTTCAAGGATGTGCACCATCATGTTAATATGTGAATCAGATATTTACCAATGAGGAGTATTGAATTGCCTATGTATGCATATGTTCTATAGATGACTTACTTGTTGCTAGTAAAGAGTACTGTCATTCGGGGACGAATGTTCCTAAGGGGGGGATAATGTAACAACCCGAAAATAACTATGTCAAGTAATGCCTAAACGTACCTAGAATGCGTAGATTAGACCGGGTTCACACGGCTTGATGCGCGTGGAACCAGACCTCAGAACCCATGTACCAGCCAAGCCAACCAACTTGGTGAGTTAGTTGATCTAGGCAAGGTTGGGTCCAGCCATGTAGGGCACCCGAATATTAAGATTCACCCGGATGTGTCTTAACCGGCCTTGAAAAGGGTAATCTTAGGTTTGGAGGGTCTAGGTGTAAAATGGTATTTTCCAGGCTAAGGGTAGTATTGTAATTACCCTAAATATTTAATTAATTAATTAATTAATTAATGTGAATAATGGACAATTCGGGTAGGGTTGACTCGAATTTGACCCTTTTCGCGATTGGAGCTTCACCCGGGTTCGATCCTTGGTGGAAGCAATGTTAAATTGAATTAATTAATATTAATTATCTGATATAAGTAGGAGCATGATGAGTCATTTCACCTAAACCTTAAAAAAATCAAATTTTTAATTAATAAATAACAAGGAGTCCTAGTTTGACTAAGTCTTCAACTAAAACTCCTACACTTACTGTCATCTCTCTCCACTCTCATTCTCACGACTTTCTCCACTCTCTTCTCACGTTATTTATCAGCAAAAAGAACAAAAAAATCAAAGTTCATCACTTGAAGAACTTGCACACAAAAACTCAAAAGAAAAAGTAAACTAAAAACGAAAAGCGAAAGCATCTTTCAAACGGTTTGTGCGTGAGTTTTGTTGGAGAAGCATTTGTTTTTCGTGGGAGTTGGCAGAACTTGAGATCAGATTTGAAATGTGTTAAACGACGAGAAAAGGTATGGGTTTTCTTCCTCTTGGTCCCTTTCCCAAGAGACCCCTAGGATTGAGTCGAATTCTATTTCGAAAACTAGGAATATTCCCCGTTGCATGTCCCTGTCACTAGCTCCCATCGAATTTGTAGGTTGGGTATGTTTTGATGGTAGAATTTAGGGATGTGATGTGTTTTCGTGATAATTATGTTCAATTATATATGTTCGGATTATGTGAGTAATAAGCATGCTTGTCGAAACTATGTGTTAAACGTGTGTGTGTGCATTGTGTATGTCGTGGCTTTGGTCATGGGTTGAAGTGTGTAATATGCATGTTAAATTCTTGTGTTTTGTATGCAATTACTTGAAGTAAATCGTGATGTTCATAAGTGTTGTAATGTTGCTGAATTGAGTGAAAATCTTGATCAAATGTAACCACGAAAATGCACAAAATAAATGTACGAAATGTCCAATGAATTATCCAAAAATCTAACGTATAAAATGTTGAGGAAATGGACTGGAAAGTGTGATCAAATTTCCAGATTTGCTGGAAATTTGGTTCGGCCAAGTTACTGGAAAAATTTTGAGTTTTTTTAAAAAAATTTAAAATGTATGAGGTCATTAGGGATTGAACCCAAGACCTCACCATATGCAAGCTATAAGAAAATTCAATAAAAAAAAATGAGGTAAGGGGGATTCGAAATGGGGTAAGGCAAGTGAAGAGTTAGGAGAAAAATGAAAGAAAAATAAAATGAGTGGTGTGGGGATCGAACCCACAACCTCTCGGATAGGTGAGGGAGAGAGCAGAAAAATGAAAGAAAAATAAAATGAGGTGTGTGGGGATCGAACCCACAACCTCTCAGATAGGTGAGAAAATTAGGAGAAAAACGAAAGGAAAATAAAATGAGGTTGTGGGGGATCGATCCCACATCCTCTCGGTCTAAAACAGAAAAGTCAAGGAGAGAAAAGTAAGAAAAGAAATGTAGGCGTTGGGATTCGAACTTTGGTCCGCAAGCTGAAATTTTAAATCAAAATTTAATATAAGACTAAGTGTTGCTCAAGGGATTTGAAATCGGGTTCCCTTGCCCAATTTCGTATAGATACATAAGTCTTACGTGAATAAATACTTAATGAAAGCTGCCTATAGGAATCGATCTCGAGACCTTGGCATACCTACAAGATGCATAAGTCTTGTACCATATAATCTTGGGTAAGTATGAATCATTTAGACGAATTATGAACGAAGCCTCATGGCTTGTACGTATGGATCCATAAGTCCAGCGTACGTTTAAAAATAAGTGAACCTAAGATGTATGTGATGAAATGATGTGACCCCCGGAGGGTTAAGTAAGAATGTGAAACACACTAAAAGGCCAAGTGCATTGGCATATGACGAAATGAACATTCACGTAATAAGGTGAGTAATTATGTTATGCTATGATGCTAATGAAAATAGTGACAACATGATAAGAGGCTAGTGCAAGTGAGACAAGTTGTATCTACGCCTAAAAATCAATGTCACTAAATGAAATTTCTAAGAGAGTATATTTATGCCAAACGATGAATAAATCAAGAAAGAGTGGCTACATGAGGATAGGCTAGTACAAGTGAGACAACTTGTATCTACGCCTAGAATCGATGTCCCTCAATGTAAATTCCAAGAGAGCATATGTATGTTATACGATGAACAAATAATGAAAGGTCAGTAAAGATGAAATGAAAAGATGTTAAGAAAGAACATGGTGGCATCACAATGAGGCTAGTGCAAGTGAGACAAGCTGTACCTACGCCAATATAAGGTCACCAAAAGTACTCACCTAAGAGAGTGTTGAATATTAAGAGACAAGTCTCAATCACACTCTATATGTAAGTGTAAGACAATTCACACTTAATGCGTAAAGAAGAGATGATAAATCATCTAATGAGCTATGACTACGTCATGCTAGAAGCAAGCTTCGACGATGTATGAGTTGAATGTAAATAGGAACTTTAAACGGAGCACCGATAGGCTAGCTATGAGTGGTGATTCCTTCTTTCGGGAAGGGCGGAGGTTCACGTAATTCTCATGAGATGAGACTGTCCAACAAGGTGGGTATGGGTCTCCCTAAATCTCCTAGTCTTTGAACTATGTTGCCAACATAGGGAACTAGCCAGTGGTTTTCCACCTAAGCGAGCTAGGGATGTTTTGGTTTCACCTTGGCCAGTGACTCCATCTCTTTTCGGTGTGGGGAATACACCGGATTGCATGATGCTCACATGATCTATGTCGGTTAAAGTTGAAGTTCCTCGAAGTATGAAAGATAATGAAATGAATGATACCAAAGGTGTTTGGATAGGATAATCAAGAGGTGAACTAAACTCAAGTAATGACACAAGGTCATTCTTGGTCATTGCACAAGTGAACCTGATGAGAGTCTTAAACAACATCCTAGGTATAGTTGGTGTTCACACCAGCCTACGAACGAATGAAAACGAAGTACGTATGAATGAATGAAGCAGACTCTGTGTTTGCTAAAGAAGACTCCCTAGTTGAGGTCCCATATTTTGAGCCCTCATTTTGGGAATTCCTAATGTTAAGTCCGTGATTCCAAGGTCTCACGGCATATGAACGAATGATATGTAATATGTGTATGTTCTATATGAAATATGTTATGTGTTGTGTGAAATATGAAAACAATGATGATGCATGTTACTCTCATAGCATGACTTTCCTAATCTGATTTGGCAAGTCCAACTGACTTGGCTTTCCATAATTCATATCGTTAGGAGAGAGCTCTTCTTAATCATGCATGTCCTTGGTGTGTACTTGCATACACCCATACTTAGTACAAGTGTGTACTAATCCCATACATTATACTATTTTAGGTGCAGGTTCAGGAGGGTGTTGAAGACATTCATTGCAGCTGTTCGGACATCAGAGCTTTTCATCCGGACTTGGTAAGTTCTCATGCATTCGAGGATGCCTGTCGTTATGTTTCTAGCTTAGTAATAGGTTTAGGCTAGTGGAGCATGTTCCACTAGTATTTCTTTCCTATTTTGTTCAGACTTATGTAATGGTGCCATTTTGGCAATTGTTACCTATGCTATAAGACTATTTATTTCCAGATTGAATGATTTTTTATTAGATGGTTGATACACATGAGCAATGAACTTAATTATACGCATATGCATGTTATAACTATGAAGTCTATGTACACTTCAAACAAAACAAAAAGTTTCAAATTTTCCGCTAAAATTAACCTAACGAATGTAATGACGACGTAAGTAGGCTTGTCTGCGACCTCTGAGAGGTCAACGACGCCGGTTTCGACTAGGGTCTAGACCCCGGTCGTGACAAGTATATAAGCAAATATGCATGTCAAGCAAGTCACAATGTAAATCAAGTCCATTAGTTAATGAGAAAGATACATCTGAAAACGTGGATCCAGGATCAAACAATACATAAGCCATGCGATCAAAGATAAGAATATTACTTGTAATAGCAGCATCAGATGTCTGTACCTCTGGCCTCCCAGGGAAAGCATAACAATGGGCTTTATCACCCGTCTTCTATTTCCTATGTCGGGTTGCGCTCCAGTAGTTCCAACCTTCCAGCCACCCAAGCCAAACTGATGACCACCATTACCTTGGCCACCACGTCCTACAGAATGACGACCTCTACCATAACCACCCCTACCTCTAACTTCCAAGGATTTGTAACTCTGATCATACCAGGCCTGACTCTGCCTTGAACAATATTTCCTGATGTACCCAGCCTCACCACATTCATATCAAGTCATAGAGTTGAGATTAGGTCTCTATGAAGATGAAAAAGACTGAAGATAACCCCCAAACTCAGAAAAAGGTTGATTGGTCTGTGACGGACCCTCAGCTGAAACATGCAATGAAGACTAAACAAGAAGAGGTGGATAACCTCCAGAACTATGCCCTTTGGAGTAAGAACCACTAAACTCACATTCCTTGCGAAACTTCTTAAAAGTTTACACCTTGTTGAAGTCATATGGCTTCACTCCCTCTACCTCTATCACAAAATCAACCCCTTCCTAAATATATTTGTAGAAACAACAACCTGTTAAGCTGGAATTTGCGTATCTTACCTCGATCCCTTCAGAAAGCAGTGAATCCTCTCTTGAGGGCTGAAACAAAGATGAGTGACATGCTGGATAATGCACGAGTTTTGGCCTTTTTAGCTGCAACAAACATCTTTGCTTTCTTTATCTTGAGGAACTTAACTCATCTCTTATTTTGTCCGTTAAAGTCCGAAGTGTATATTTATCCATGAAGAAACTAGAAAATATTGCCCAAGTCATAAGTGGTGCCTTTGCTGGTTGACACTCAACATGAGAACGCCGCCATATTTTGGCATCCTCTTGAAATTGGTAGGTCACATACTCAACATTGAATCACTCCAATATGTCCATCTTATGAATCAACTCATGACAATCAACAAAGAAATTATAAGAATGTTCAGATTCGGTACCCTTGAAGACCGGGTTTCAACTTTATGAACATAATAAAGAGATCATGATGGTCCTTAGTCATTATTGACCCGATAGTCAATAAGGGAAACATGCATGTTTCCAAGGACGCATCCATGCGGGAAGCCACAACAGGTGCATGTGGTTCTCCCTGAACCTAAGGTGCTGGTGTAGAAAACGTTGGGGTTGCCTGACCCTGATCAGATAACCTGCTGATATAAGTGAGAACCAGATTAATCATCTCTGGAGTAGGCTGCAATAGTGCTTCATTCTCATGAATCTTCTCATCATCCCCCTTATAACCCTCTCTTGCTACCTCGTAAGCCATTGGAGGGGTCACTGGTCAATCCTTAGTTGGACCAGGTGCTTGTTATATGCCTCTAGTGGGCCTTCTCCCATGACTTCTCGTCACTGCTCTTCCTCGGGGAGCAGCCCCAATGGTTGGTTTAGGCGCACCCTATATTGGTGTTGTTGCTATTGCCACTGTTGTTGCTCTTGTTCTTACCATCTGCGAAATAGAGTGAAGAAGGTCTGATACCAATTTGTATCACGTAGATACCAATTGGATTCAAGTAATAGAATGAAAGAAAGAAATGAGTTTTTCTAATGTCCTATAGCCTCTCGAAGAAAAGTAAAGACATTCCCGTATCGTTTTGCAAGTCTCTACTAGACTTATCCTTGTGTGATGAGATAACCGATTCTAAAGCTCTGATACCAAGTTTATAACGATCCCAAACGATTCATGAGTGACCCCCCCCCCCTAACCTCATAGGTGAGTGAACCAACAAATTAAACTCCAACTTATATTAATTGTTTAACTTACGGAAAGCAACCATAACGCGGAAGCTCAAAACTTATTAAACTAATCAATAAACTAAACCTCTAAAGTCTATTACATATTATTCCCAAATCTGAAAGTCATCACATCATGAACATCTATTCTAGAATACCAAGTCTAAGAGTATAAAAGACACCAAAAATATATAAGTAGGATAGTCTATGTCTGAAATCTAAGGACATCATGCCATGACAGAGAGAATCCAACACGAGCTAGAAGGAGTAGCTCACCGTGAAATCCGATGAGCTGGAGACTTGCTAGAGCTAAGGGCGAGTCAAAGTCGATGGTACACTTGCTGCACTCCACAAAAAAAAACGAAGAAAACACAAGTAGGGATCATTACAAGGGAACATGTACTAAGTAGATATCATCGGTCAACTCAATTAGAAACTAATATGCAATGAATAATAGTATAAAATCAACTATAACACTTAGCAGGTGGCAAGCAACAAAAAACATGAACCAGTGTCAACAATACTTACGTAATTAGTCACAATGTCTAGATCATACATGAGGACTCCTTCCTCCAACCAAGCTATTTTGGGAATTGAGTTCTTTGAGATTGAGTACATTACGTTATTTATATTTCCTTTAATGTTACCGTGTCGAAACGTGACACCCAATCTAATAACATCGTACCGGCTTATGACACCTGATCCAACATATCATGTGGAACATGACACCCGATCCAATGATATGGTGCCGACTTGTGCACCCGATCCAAATATATCGTTAATTTATCATTTATTATCACCACTTTTCACTTTATTAACAATATTTATCAAGCATTCTTTATTCAAGTCATCAATTAGATAGAGAAGGTTTAAGATTATAAATTTCATGAACCAATCACAAGCAACACATTGATTATCCAAACCATACAACAAAGTACATAGAGAAATTCACAATATCACTTAATGACTATCAATCACTATTAAGGGTCTATCTATCACATAAAATAAACTATAACCTATCTCCACCGAAGAACCGAAGTCAAGCAAGCTCATTCTCCAATGCTTTTCATTTTCTCAATGCCTCATAATGTTTGCAATCTATCAAGTATACAATATTTGTACACACGAGTTTATAGACATCTATACTGCTATACTTATGGCCTAGATTCCACAAGTCATCAAACACAAATTTGTATTCAAGTTCCTAATCTTGAGATCAATTAATATGTCAAGTCTTCTATTTCTTAAATTCAAAATTAGGGTTAAGTCTTAATTCCTTCAATTGACATAACCTTAATGGTATATTGAAAAATTTAACTTAAGTTCTACCAGCAGTAACCTCAACTACGAAAAAGAAAACAATTTAAACCCCCATAACCCAATCCAAGTTTTAACATCTAGATATTAAAGTTTATTAGCCTATTATTAGTCTCTTACTGATGATCAGCAATGTTTGGCCTAAATTTTCTATCAACATTCACCTGGCAGCACTTACTATAACTATCTTATTATGTGGATTTTGATCATAATATAGTGATAAATAAAAATCACAATCAGAAAATTACTAAACATAGTTCACCATCCTAACTAAGACATCATTAATGTCACTCCAATGGAAGGAACACAGTAACGTCCATCCCTGTTAGTGGATATCAAAACTTTGTCCTTAGTTATTAATTACATTTTCTATTAGCTGTATTCCAACATATATAAACTTAGCCCCTCAATCTGTTAGCCTTTAATAACCCAAAATTTCAGCTATTCTCAATCATTCTCTATATATCCAACATTATATATAATAAGATGTCTTAATGTATTTAGCAAATCTAACATATGAACGCAGGTGAAAACTTATCTAATGCAATCGCTGCTTTACTTTGTTCACTTCTTCCCCTCTTTTCTTCTCCTCTACAGATTATTTACTATCCTATTTATTAAAAGACTAGTATAACAGTTGTAAAAGTGACCCCAACTAATTTTAATATTAATTTCTTTAACCACCAACTAAATTAATTATTTAAACTACCCCTTAATCATATAATTACAGTTATGAATAATCAAAAAGACCCATTTAAAACCTATCGAAAGAGTCTTTCATGAAATAAAAAGTTCTATTACTGAAAATGACCAAATGAATCGTTACAGTGAAAGAGCTCATGGTTGCCTTGTTGTCATCCCAAACTTGAATTCTCTTACTGTATGAAGATTAGTTATTTCGCTATTGATCTGATTCTTATCTTAATTAAAAAGTGCACTCGTATTCTAGCTCCTGATTATGTGTTATAATCTTATATTATGTCCTAAGTAAAGACTAATCCATGACTTTCCCTGCTTTATTTCACTTTTATATGTTTAGAATAATGATATTATATGTGTTGGCCTCAATAATTTATTGTTTCTTGTTTGGAGTTTATAAAATCTTTGCAACAAAGTGATTTTAATTGCTAGCACATAAGCTGATATAATGCTCCAGTAGGTTATTTTTTTAAAAAAAATTTGGTAGTTTTGAGCATACCATTTCTTAAAGTTTAGTGGACATAGGTGTTGTTTGTATTGTTCTCTTTATGTTTGCTTTTGGAATGATTTTTCCCAATCATGTGTTCATGATTGATGCATTGTTCTCTAAAATTTGAATTATTTTTTTAATGTAGTTTTGAGTCAATATTAATTAATTACACCTTTCTTTGTGTGCATGATACTTGAGTCCATTTATGGACTCTCCTCCTTGCATTATGTTGGCCTAATTAGCCGAACATCCTACTCGAGTCGACCTTATTTTTTCAGGTGAAAGAGAAGTTGAATGTGGCAAGAGGAAGTGATCACAGGTTTCGAAAAGTCCGTAAATGGATTGTATACATGTTGTATTAGGCAATATACACTGATATACAGGTGAAAATGTTGATATACATGTATGGATACAGAAGTACAGGTATTTGAAAGCTGATTAGGCGGTATACATTTGGTATGCGATCCGATATACAAGAAAAAGGGGCTAAATATAGCTCATATATTGATGTATACACAATATTTCAGTACCAGAAATGGGCCCAAAAGCCTTCAAAATTTCCAGCAGCTTTCTTCCTGAAGAATTGGTCCAAAAGCCCATCTTTTGGACAGAAAGCTTGTTAGTTCGAAGAGAGAGAAAGCATTGGGCCAAAATCCACTATTTTGGGCAGGCTTTTTGGACATAGGACAGGTTGTGGGCCAAAAGCCCATCATAGTTGAATGGGGAAATAACTTGTGTGTCTACTTTTTAAAAAATAATTACCATATTTGTCAGTATTATTTTTTTAACGATAAATGTCAATTTAATTAAATATTCAACTTCATATTTTTTCTCTCGCCCCAAAATTTTCCCACGCCCGCGATTCACGCCCATGCAATTTTCTCTCTCGCGATTGTAATTTTTTTTCCGGCGACTACAATTTTCTCTCCGGCGACTTCAATTTTCTCTCGCCATTGCAATTTAAAGGTTAGTGTTGAGTAAGCTCTGTTCGTTTAGGGTACTTGCACTGCAATCTGCGGTTTTTGTTGGTCTCCTTTGCACTTAACTGATCCTTTAATGTGAGCTTACAATTGTGGTCTTAAAAGTTTAATTTCTTCTTTTTGTGTGGAAGCCTTTTTGTTTGTTGATTTATGTTGAGATTTCGTTTGATTCAAGTTTCTGTGAGTGTCTGGTATTCAGTTCTCTTCTCTAGTAAGTATGATCTCTTGTTAGCATCTGTGTAATGCAACTTCAATTCAGTTTTAGTTCACTTGTTAGCATTTGTGTAATACAACTTCAATTCAGTTTTAGTTCACTTGTTAGCATTTGTGTAATACAGCTTTGATTCAGGTTTAATTCACTTGTTAGCATCTGTGTAATACAACTTTAATTCAGGTTTAATTCACTTGTTAGCATTTGTGTAATACAACTTTAATTCAGTTTTAGTTCACTTGTTAGCATCCGTGTAATACAACTTTAATTCAGGTTTAATTCACTTGTTAGCATCTGTGTAATATAACTTTAATTCAGGTTTAATTCACTTGTTAGCATCTGTGTAATACAACTTTAATTCAGTTTTAGTTCACTTGTTAGCATCTGTGTAATACAGCTTTAATTCAGGTTTAATTCACTTGTTAGCATCTGTGTAATACAACTTTAATTCAGGTTTAATTCACTTGTTAGCATCTGTGTAATTCAACTTCAATTCAGTTTTAGTTCACTTGTTAGCATCCGTGTAATACAGCTTTAATTCAGGTTTAATTCACTTGTTAGCATCTGTGTAATATAACTTTAATTCAGGTTTAATTCACTTGTTAGCATCTGTGTAATACAACTTTAATTCAGTTTTAGTTCACTTGTTAGCATCTGTGTAATACAGCTTTAATTCAGGTTTAATTCACTTGTTAGCATCTGTGTAATACAACTTTAATTCAGGTTTAATTCACTTGTTAGCATCTGTGTAATACAACTTCAATTTAGGTTTAGTTCACTTGTTAGCATCTGTGTAATACAGCTTTAATTCAGGTTTAATTCACTTGTTAGCATCTGTGTAATATAACTTTAATTCAGATTTAATTCACTTGTTAGCATCTGTGTAATTCAACTTCAATTTAGGTTTAGTTCACTTGTTAGCATCTGTGTAATACAGCTTAATTCAGGTTTAATTCACTTGTTAGCATATGTGTAATTCAACTTCAATTCAGTTTTAGTTCACTTGTTAGCATCTGTGTAATACAACTTCAATTCATGTTTAATTCACTTGTTAGCATTTGTGTAATTCAATTTCTGACTTATTTATATGCAAGACATGATCACAATAGATACAGGTTTAATTCACCTGTTAGCATTTGTGTAATAAAACTTTAATTCAGGTTTTATTCAGATTTAATTCAGTTGTTAGCAAAGTGGTGCTTTTCTAGCAGATTAGTCTATATGTCTCTCTCTAGTCTTTTAATATTAGTAATACACTTTTTAATGATGTGCAGAAAAAATATGACTAATATAGCGGTGATGCTTTACTTCAATGGACGATGGGATCCTAGCAACAAATATATTAACTACTTGGCAGATGGTGTGTTGATACACATAGAGTCAACGTTTGCCACCCTCGTTTCTGTAATTGCTACTCAATTGTCAATAGACACATCAACAAGTAAAGTTGAAATCAGATATAAAATTGATGAAAAGTCTCCTCCAATTCAAATCCATAATGATATGGGGGTAAAGGTATATCTTGAAACCAAAAAGGAACATCGAGATATGGCAAGATACCCTTTATGTGTCACAACAACTGAACCAGTCAACTTGGAGACTAATCCTGAACTCATTCCACTTTTGTGTTCAGACACTTCAGGAGATATGAGGGTTATACACAATTCTTACTTCTCTAATACATTTAATGGTATTGATGAAGCAACAGGGTTAATTGGATTCGGATCATGTGAGAAAGTTGAGCTAGAAGAATTAGCACCAGGCATCATTATTAATCCCAATCACTCTTTATTTGAGAAAGATCAGGTGTATAAGAATAAATATGTCCTCGCCAGTGCACTAAAAAGACATTCCATTCTTAATCATTTTCAATTCAAGACAACAAGATCAAGCGCAATAAGGTAAGACCTAAATTCAAGTCACTTTAAATTATTAATTGTGTATTAATATTTTTTCTACAGCTATTCGATACAGTGCCTAGGAGAAAGCTGCAGTTGGAGTTTACGAGCTTCAAGCTTGAACAAATCTAAAATGTTCAAGATTAGAGAATTTGAAAGCGAACACACATGTTTGTTGCTACATAATTCATTATCGGAAAGGCTAACAACTAAGAGTGTTGTTGGGAGTATTATTGTGGGTAAATATGCTGAACCAGATGTTATTTACACACCAAAAGACATACAACGTGACATGTTAGCTGAATATGGTGTGCGACTCACATATATGCAAGCTTGGAGAGCTAAAGAAGCAGCTCTTGAATTAATCCGGGGTAATATAGCTTTAATTCAAAGTTTAATTCACTTGTTAGTATTTGTGTAATACAACTTTAGCTTAGGTTTAATTCCCTTGTTAGCATTTGTGTAATATAGATTTAATTCAAGTTTAATTCAGGTTTAATTCACTTGTGGAAATTTAAAAAAAGGTTAGTGTTGAGTATGCTCTGTTCACTTGAAAATCCTGAAACAATTACCATGACAGCATCAATAAGGACACAAAGAAGGAACAACTTCAAATAGAAGACTTACATATAAACAACGCAGTTAGGTATATAATATCAAGACTTACAAAATATACCAATATAGTTTTTCATAGCCATAGTAACTACAAATTGTTTTACATTATATAGTTTTCATAGTCATACTAACTAATATAACTATATTCCTTTATCTAACTGGTCTTTCGTCTTCACTTTGAAGGTCACTCGCTTACTTCCTTCTTGCATATTCCCATAATATAGCTCCAAATCTCTTTCGGAGAATGTCTGCCTTTACTTGTTCATTTAGAATATGTTGGCCATTACTTACAAACTCCGCAAATGTAGCAAAGAAAACTCCACAATCCCTACAAAATTCAATATAAAATTATTATCAAAATATCGATTTAATACAAAAAAATACCTATTTGATAATACTTACAGTGAATCCTCTTGTTGTCTGGGAACATCTTTAGTTATGAAAAAATGAAACTCAATTTTCTTAAACTCATTTATCTCACTGTATTTTGGTGTTGCCTTCAATTCAGGACGCTTATCATAGAACTTGATCACACTTAAATAATATGGTAAAACAACTGAAAGCATCTCAACAATATTTTTTACCTCTAAATTCACCCCACCCTAGCCGGAAATGAATCATACACCTCCAAAGACCTTTGCCCAATATCAAACACCACAAAAATCCAGTGACGATTCTCTTTAATGTTTAGTGGAATAAGAACAAAATCCAATTTATCCCACGAGGTACTTGCCAACAAACGACGTCCACATATATACCGGGCAATATCATCAGAATCTAAAACTTTAAAATTCTTCTTATCCTCATGAGCATCACAAAGTTTAAAGAAAGAATTGGTAATCTTTGTCTTGAAAACACAATCAGTCGTCGTAAAACGAACATTACTGTTGGTTTCATATTTTCCTTTCTTTCTTAGGTAATAGAAATGACATCAATATGCTGCAAAAAAAGAAATAGATTGAAATGTAAGAAGAAATAGTCTCAACAAACAAACATTCAATTAACCAGGAAGGAATACGTTGAGTACACAAATCATGTTGATAAACTAGGGGAAATTCTTTTTGGCTAACTATCAGAAGGTCTTGGTAATTTGGTATTCGTTGTCCTCATATGAAAATAAAAAATTATTAATGAAGTATAGAACAGCCAATGAAACAGCTGAGTCATCATCTATGAATTTTTTAGCTAAAAAAGTGCACGTAGATGACTCTTTGGAACTGTGATTTTCTCCGGGAAATAACTACTCATCAAACTACATCTAGAATTGGGAACATTGATAGAAGTGTCATCACTAACACAATTTAAGCCCGTAACTATCCCAAATTCTCTAAGACCAAAAAACAACTTTTTGTTATTTATTTCAATAGCAAACACATCATCCGGTGTGTGTTTTAACTCTCTATTTATAAGACAATGAATAAGTTGTAGTTGTGTGCTCGATTTTGGAAGGTCAAGAAAGTACCCAAAACATGTATTCCTAAACAACTCAAGTTGTTTATCAGATAAAGATAATTTGATTTGTTCAATGACACTATGATTAGTGTAACATGACCACCTACTCGGAATATACACAACATCAGGATGTTTCCAGAATTTACGATCCTGCATATGCATTAAACATGAATTAAAAATGTGTTACTACATACTAAAGATGAATTGAAGATGAATTTCACATACTATGTGTCAAAGAAAGATAGTAATCAGTTGAATAAAAGATGAATTAAAGTTGAATTACAACAATGATCACTTCTGGTTCAAAATCCAGAAACAACTTATCAACTTCAACACAAGCAGCCTAAACAATGATATAGTTAAAGGCTTCAACTCATATCGTGTTCATGCCCCTTGAAAAGTTTAAAGGGGATACTAAGGCAGTGATAGGGAGCATGTTTGATCTTGAGTTTGTTATTCTAAATGAACTGCAACACCAACACATCATACATTCACAAGCCAACTCTCCTCTCTAAGAGCTATTCACAAAGTTGATCAGAAAGATTACAGAAATGCAGTTATAAGACAAATCAATTTACCACCAGAAAGAAAACTAAAATAAACAGGTTAATGGTCAAATCTAAATATTAATTTAGAATCATATTGAGAAGGAATGATAAGTAAAACAACACTAGTAAGACAATAACAAACTAACATGACAATAGTTCTGTAACGTGAAATTGGACAGATCTCCAGAGATACTTTTCATAACTTGATTTGTTTCTTTCTTTTTTTTTGGTTTTGGGGAGGTTTGGGATGGGGGGATATGCTACAAAATACAATGTCAGAAAGTAGAAATTTCAAGTTGGGGAGGACATAAGATCTGGTAAGCATCTTATTGTTATTTTGAATTTACAGATACACTATGTTATTGAATTTGTGCTGATATAAAGGTCACCCAATCAGCTATAATCTCATGGTGCACCATTGAGGAACTTTAGTAGTTAACCAACTATGAGCCTGATATTCTTCCTATATTCAATACACTAGGACACTCAAATCCCAATCTAGTTAAGGTCAGCACTCAGAATCCTACCTGCTCTATTCACTTCCTGTGTCATACTAAAGTTGAATTAAAGATGAATTTCACATACTACATCTAAAAAATAAGCAGCAATCAACATACAATCATTGCTAAACAACAAATAACTAAGAACTACTAGCACATACCGGATATCTACTCTCTGGTAGAATGACACTTTTGGATAAACGATTTCGTGTTTTTCCATCATTCACCGGCTTTTTCTTCTCCAATCCATCTTTATTTTTCAAACTTTTTGACTGAAACTGAGGAGGTAAATCCTCAAAATCATCATCACTGTCAACGAGTTTCTTCGACGTAGATGCCAAAGTAACACATATTTTTTTCGATTTCTTCATTGTTTTAACCTCTTTAACTCGTTTTTTTACCTTTCTTTTGCTTCTTGTTCTGTTCCTCATTGTTCTTCTCCTCATTGTTCTGCTCCCCCGATATTTGTGAGATTCCCAAATTAAAACTTGGAACTTCATCCATAGAAGTAGAAGACGAAACTTGCGGCTTCTTTCGACTTCTTCTATAAACTTTCGGATTCGAAGTATAAATATCCCTCACTAGACGCGGACTTCTTCTAAGAGATTTTCCATTACCTTCTTCCATTAAAATTTGTGCAGAAAAATGGAGAAAAAAGAACAAAAAACCCTAATTTTTTGAACAGACGAGGAGAAGGAGAAAGAAAAGAGCGAGAGAGGATATGACTTATGAGAGAATACGTTTTTACTTGGTTTAAAAATTGTATAAAAAAGGAATAAATGTGTTCTAAAATTGTTTTAAGTTAATATAGCTAAAAGTTGACAAAAATGATAATAAATTAAAAGTATACTTAAAATTGGTAATTATAAAATAAAAGGTCTTTGTTTATGTAATTAATCCTAGTTGAATTTGGGCAAGGAGCCCAAGTTTGAAAGCTTTCTTCCCTTACTTCTTATTACTTGTTTTGTCTTAAGTCTCTAACATTGTTTTCTTTTGGTTTAAATAGAATGAAATCTCAAGATAGCCCTTTCTTTTCTTTATGTTTACGTGAAATATTTATGTTTTTATTTATTACTTGTTTAGTTACTAGTTCTCGGAACGTACATTGCACGTTTGTCCCCTAATTGATATTAGAAAAGTTAATTTATAGGAAAAATTAGTTATATAGTCATAATATAAATCATATTTAGTTAAAATAACAACACTTTAAAATATTTGTTTAAAATATCATAATGACAATATTTTCAAAAACTATTTGTATTCACATTTATTATTTTTGGGATTTTCTTTTATTAATTAAAAGATTTCATAAATTAGATCAAACTCTAACCAATAACAAATTTAAAATAAAAAGTAAATACAATATTCTCTCCTCATCTTGTTTCTCCCCTTTTCATGCCCTTCTCTAAAAAAAAATTCACCTTTCAAGTTTCAAGATTTTCTTTATTCTTCAAACAAAAGTTATTCAAAATTTGATTCTTCAACAAAATCTATGCATTAATTCAAGGATTTTCTTGGTTGATAAACAATTAGGTATACATTATTTCATCAAAATTCGAATCTGGTTAAGGTAATTTCGATTAGATTTTTAGATTTCTTTTGATTTATTTTCAATGTCACCGTTCATATTTCGCATTGTTCATGTTACGAATTTTCGTCATTATTCTCGATTTTAATGCAAGTTTGTTTATATTTTCAGTCAACTTTTCTAGAAATTTTAATGTAGGCTCTGTAATTAAAATGACTCAAGAGAGGAGATCTAAGTTCCTTCATGATTTTATTCGCATTCAATTTCAAGATAGCAATGTCAGGGTAAACACACTATTAATAATTTTGAAAAACATGAAGAAGGTGAAGAACAATTTCCTATTAGTTTGTTTTGTATTTATAATTTCTTATTTTGTATTATTTCTCAATTTCTATTCAAACCATTATTATGTCTGCTTCCAATATTTGCATTCATTCAAAATCTCAAATCTTGTATTTGTTCTTAATTTGTACTTATCATAAAGGTATTCTAACTAGTTGTGTATTTTATTTATTGGAGAAACAACTTTCTATTAGTTTGTTTTGTTTTTATACTTTAGAATTTTGTATCATTTCTCAATTCGTATTCAAACCAATATGTATGCTTTAATATTTGTATTTATTCAAAATCTCACGTTGTATAATTTATGAATCTTGTATTTGTTCCTAATTTATATTCATTCCAAAGGTATACCAACTAGTTATGTATTTTATTTAAGAATGATTACAACAAATATTCATTTATTGTTTTTTCAGTTTTATTTTTCACTTTTCCATCATATTTTTTCTATTTTATATATCATTATACAAAATACAATATAAAAACTAGAATGAATACAAATATAAATAATAAACATATTGGAATGAATACGACTTAGGAAAGGAAACATAATTTTGAAGAGAAAAAATAAATACATAATGAAAAAATACATGAATACAAATATGTTTATATTAAATAACTACAAAATTATTTGACATACGTATTGTAATGAATACGAACTAATAAATAAATACAAGTTTCATTATACAAAATAAAACATGAAAACTAGAATGAATACAAATACAAATGACATACATATTGGAATAAATATGATTTAAGAAAGGATACAATATTTTGGTAAATAAAATAAATACATTGTGAAAAAAGTATGTCAAATAACATATATACAATACAATTTAAGAAAGGATACAAAATTCTAATAAACAAAATAAATACATTGTGAGAAAAGTATGTCAAATAACATATAAAAATATAGGTGTTCAAATTTGTAAAATAATTTTAAAAAAAACAAAATCAATAGATAAAACTCTAAGGTATCATGATACAGTTTCATAACAATAAATAGTTTTAAAAGATTAGAACAAATAGTGGCCTTTAGGAATAAGGTTGAGACCACCTATTTTAGGTATCACAATCTTTTTGTAAGAAAAGTAATGAATATTTTTCAACAACTTAATCTAATTTGAAATATTTCTCTCCTTGATTTTCTCTAGTTTTTTATTTCTTAATTATATTATGTTAAGTTGAATAAAAAAATACATAAATCAACCTATAACAAACTAACATATTGCTATTTTTAATAAATATTAAAAGTATTGCTAAGGGATCCTATTAAATGTCAAAATATCGTTGTTTTGCAAAATTTCCCTAATTTATATAGCTAAGTTCAAATCTAAGTCCTTTCATATGTAAGTTTAACATAAGAATATAACTCTGTACAAAATATAACATGAAAATCTTATGTTAGATGTTGGAGGTTTGATATTTTAAATACTTCATGAAAAATAAACCTTTTAATTTATAAGAGGAATTAATATATTTTAATTACTAACCATAAGTTTTAATAATCAAAAAAGAAATTGTCCATAAAAAAAAAGATACGTATAAAGAAAAATATTACAAAATGTTTGGGCGGCATACCTTCAAATTTATAGAAAAAATTACAATTTCAAACAAAAAAAAGAAGAAGTAAATAAAGACATGTCATCCATAATAAAAGACATCACAGTAAAATATATAGACAAACATATTTTCATACTAATTGAATTACATTTTGTTAGAAGTTGACTTACTGTAGACAAAACATATCATATGTATAAAAAACTATAATCATAAAATAATAATAATAAAAAAGATAAACAGAAAAGAAAGCATGAATATGTTAAGAATAAGAGTGTGTTTGGTATAAAGGAAAACATTTTCTGGAAAATGTTTTACAATTTTCTCATGTTTGTTTGGGACAAAAGTTTTGGAAAATGTTTTCCAAATCAACTCATTTTCCTCAAAATTAAGGAAAAGGACTCTCATTCAAAATTAAGGAAAACATTTTCCAAAACTCTCCTCTAATTTTAAATTATATTTTTTGGGGGAAAAAACAACAATTTTAAAAAATATTTTAAATTTTAAATTTATTTTTTTACTCGATCCCTGACCCCCAACCCCTCCCCGAAAAATTAATTTTGCTTTTTAAAAATTTTTCAACTTCAAATTTTTATATTTATACTCCTACTCCCCCCCCCCCCCCCCCCCCCCCCCCCCCCCCCAACCAGCCTCCATCCACCCCCAACCCCCCAAAAAATTAATTTTATTTTTTTAAAATACTATAAACTTCAAATTCTTATTTTTTCACTCCTACCCCCTCCCCCCTGTCCCCACCACACCACCAACCCCCGAAAAAATTGTTTTTAAAAAATATTTTCAATTTAATAAAATATTTTCTACTCTAGTAAATAATAAAAGATGTCTCTCAAAAATATTTTTCATTCATAAATCAAACACTAAAAATCATTTCCGAAAAAATTTTCTACTCACCAATCAAATATGAGAAAATAAGTCCAAAATCTAATTATTTTCCAGAAAAAATATTTTTCTTCATACCAAACACACCCTAAAGATACACTATATTTCTTGAACTATATATTAAAGGATATATATATATAATACGAATTCTAAAACAATATTGTTCAATGTATCATTTAGTCATTTTTGTACTATACATTATTTTTTACTTTATTTTTACTTTTGCACTTATTTTATACCTTTCTATAGCAGTTAACTACATGATTTTTTTAAACATTGGAGATTACATATAAAAAGGAAAAAGTACAAATATGTTATTTTAAAAAGATAAATGATTATCAAACAATGAAAAAGACATAATTATTATTCTATGGGATTTAACATGTTTACCGTCAAAATAATTAATAATAAGTACAAAATGTGATTAGCTTTAATATATATTCTAAATATAGAAGAAATGATGAATACAAAAATACAATAATCAATTACGAAGTTATATTTAAAAACTCAAAACGATGGAGATATGAAAAATAAAACTTCATATTGGAGTATATTCATCTTGTAACTATTATAATTTACATATTTCTCAACAAAAAAGAAGATGAATATGCATAAATTTTTAAAGAATACAAATAAATAAAATAGTAAGAATTCTTATAATTACAAACTGGTAATGAAAATTTTACAACTGATGTAGACTAACCTAATGTAGAATGCAAGATGATCACAAAATTGAATAAAAGAATAGATATAAATAATGTGGTGTGAGTGTGTTTGATAGACTCTTCATTACCCCCACTTATCTTACAAATTAAAATTGAACGATTATTAGACTCTTCATTACCCACATTTAATTAGTACTTGAATATATGATGCATTAAGGTCTTGTTTGATGCATGAATTTAAATATAACTATTAGTTAATATTTAATTAATTAAATAGATATTAATATTAATTTATTTTAGGGGTAACATAAGGGCAAAATAATAATTCAACTTTGAGGTAAGGAGCTTCCCACTTATAATAATGTATGATGTTGATTATCAAATAAAAAATAATTTCTTAAAAATTCATTTTAAGTTCATTTCCTTTCAAGTAGTATTTTAAATTAATCTTTTTTCTATACTTGGTTAGTCAAATATTTAGTCAAGTCGTAGGTCAATTGCGCGTTAGCGGACACTTAAAATGCCTAGCACCTTCTTGAAGTATAGATTTGAACCCCGATCCCCTTAAGCATTTTCAAATGATTCCTTCAGTTTGAGTCTTTTTGAAAATTTTAAGTTTTTTTTATTCTTCTAAAAAAGATTAAGTGGTGACTCTTTGTAAATCAATTTTTTCTTTAAAAAAAGTTTGTATTAATATTAAAAAAAAGGTATTTATTTCTTTTTTGATAAAACAAACATACGTTTGTCCTCGAACGTAAATAGAAAAAGGTACATGAAGTTTCAAATAGTTAAAAAATTCTTCTTTGTGTATTGGACTCAACCTTTGGATTCTAAGTTCCCATCCATAATAACTCTAGGACCTTCCTCAAATATCAAATTCTTGATCGAACTCTATTGAGTCACATTTAATTACATGATAACAATTAATACAATACTTCCTCAACCTCAAAACATGGGATACCAGATGAACACCTGATAATTCAGGTAGCATATCCAACTAATAAGTCATTTCTCCAAAAATATAGAAGTACCTCAAACAGATCAATGAATCTAGGTTTGAGTTTGTCCTTCTTCCCAAGCCTTATAACACCTTTTATAGGCGATACTTTCAACAAAACCTTCTCTCATATCATGAACTTCAGATCACAAATTTTTAGATCCACATAATTACTTTTTTTCATCTTGGGTAGTGAGAAATCTATCTTGAATTAACTTGACTTTATCTAACAAATTTCTCAAAAGTTCCATACCCTAAGGTCTAACCACCAATGCATCAAATCAATAAATCGGAGAACAACATTTGTTATCATACCAAGCCTCAACTAGGACTATCCGGGTGTTGAAATGGTAACTATTGTTAAAGCAAACTCTGCTAATGTTAAGAATTAATCTCATCGAGACCACTAAAATCAATCACGCACATCTACAACATATCCTTCAACATTTGAATAATCTACTTGGACTGACCATCTTAGAAAGTTGTGCTAAGCTTCATCCTAGTATCCAATTCTTTTGCATAGGCTTTCAAAAATTTAATGTGAACTTTTTACCTCAATCTGAAATGATGGATATAGACACACCATGCAAATACACAATCTCTTAAATATAAAATTTAACCAATCTCTCCGCATGTATGAAGTCTAAAGAGACACAACGTAAACTTATTTCTTCATTTTACCTATGATAAGTCAAATATCACCGATCCTTCTCAAAGTCTTTGTCCATCCTATCATAAAATTTATGGCACTTCACTCCACTTTCACTAAAATATAGACCTCTTCTGAATCTCACAACCTTCTCTAGTGCTTATACTTTACATCTTGATAGTTCAAACAACAAGAGGCATACTTTATAATGTCCCTCTCTATTCGATATCACTGATAATTCTTCAAATTATAATACAATTTTTCTACTCTTCAATGAATATAATATTTAGAGTTGTAAATCTCTTTCATAATTAACTTGGTCAAATCACTATCTTTTAAAAGACAAATATGATTCTTCATTCTTAAAGCACATTTCAAATCTAAAATTTCATTTTTAAAGTCGTCCTTTAACAACTTTTCTTGAACTATATTCAACTTCTAAACTTCAAACTATCTAGCCTTGGTATGTCCTACTAGAAGAGAATATACCTCAATATAAGCAACCATCCTATCAACACTCAAAATATCAAGTCTCATAAATCTAATATCCAAGTATTGAACATCTATTGCACTCGCAACAAAATCAAGGTATCCATACTAACTAACTTCTGACTCAACACATTTGCTTGCTATTATATTTGTCTTACTCGGATAATATAAGATAGTAATGTCATAATCCTTAAGCAACCATTATCATCTCCTCTGCCTGAAATTTAAGTCTCTTTGACAAAGAAAATATTAATTATTGTGATAGTATGTGAACACCTCAACGTTCTTTCTAAATAAATATTGCCTCCACAGTTTCAAAGTAAAAAATATTACTATCAACTCTAAAGAATGTGATATCAATATCTACCATATAAAACATAATTAAGCATATCCGTGTATTTTGTCCTATCAAATCAATAATTTAAGATCTATATAATCAATCCACCACTAAAATCGTCTAAGAGTATCTAAATACGTATAAACATGGAAGGAGAGACACAAAACATATGCAAAATAATATACAAGAAAGGAAGTAGATCCATAGTCAAATAAAATAACAAAAGTCGAGAGCATACTGAAAAATACTCAGGATAACCTTGGTTACTTCAATGGAGTTAGTTATTTGTAGATATAATACTTCCAACCACCAAATTATTAGTCCACGAATTGTAGGGCGGTCATTTACCAATATACACATGTCTCGGGGAATGTTCCTACATTTTCATACTAGTATTCTTGCCAAAATTCAAATTTTGTTTTCCCTTAATTTCAGCTAATATTGAAGATCCTCAATTCAATCTATAAAAGATATATCACCGTTTAAATGAGTCAATATCTACCATTTAATCACCACTTTAAGTACTCTTGTTGATTGACACTCAACTTAACTTTATAATCTCATACAATATTATATTTAGTTCACATTGTGGCTCCCATCATAAGAAATGTTATCAATGTAATTATCATGTTATGCAACTTAAACTAACTATTTAAATTATTTTTAGTATACCTAAACTCCAACGGTCACATAAAAATTCTTTCATAGAAATCTTATAGCAAGTTCTTCAATCTCATACTTCATCATAAATGATTACTTCTCATATTTTTTTTATATTTTTCAACTTCTCATTGTAGCATGTTCATGATTACTATGATCTTACCTAATCAATTGATCCTCCTAATATTACACTTGTATTCATAGCATCCATATTATACACTTTCAATATTAAATTATTGATTTATCACTGATATGTTTATACTATGAGATTGTCGTAAATAATACCAATGAAGTTGAAATATTCTTTTCAAAATCACACTTTGATCAAGTCATTCTTTCTATTCCTAACCTTTTCCGTTGAATTATTAAAAGTCACAATGCTTATTACCTAGTCTCTAGCAATATGAAAACATCTTGACTATACCACATAATATCATTAATATCATTGGCATACAAATTCGAGAGCATCTCGTCACTATTGATGATAGAATGAAATAATGTAGTTTCTATCTTAAATTAACCACATACACATGATAAATAATAAAAGAATAGAACTTTTCTAAAGTCTCATAGCCTCTCGAAGATAAGTAACGAATGTGTCACATCCGGGGAGCACCCCCTAGACGTAACCAGCGTCGTCCTCCTTGGAGAGGACAAAGACTAGCCTCTTAGTTTACATCATTACATTCATAGGTTAAAATGCGGAAAATTTAAAACTTTTCTATATCTATCTTGAGGTTTACATAGACCTCTCGCATACACATAATATATTCATATCGAGTATACATAGACCCTTCGTATAAAAAGATTACATACTCTTCTACTTTTATTGCACATATATATATATAAGATAATTAACATAGTCTTAAACGGATGTCTCATCTCACAACCATCTAAACAAGAGTATAACAATTGGGCATAACCCATACATCAATACAATAAAGCCACATATGGGCTATACAATCTTTAATACTCAAATGAAAAGGAAAGAACTATAAGTCTTATAACTAGAACAACATCAATAACTTGATAGTGGCATTGCCCTCGAAAGGTGAGGACCTACCCAACTTGGAGAATGATTATTCCAAGTCTTCCTTAAAAGTCATCACAAAAGCCCTTCAACGACCGGAACCTAAAATGTAGGGGAAAAGGGAGAAAATGGGGTTAGCACATCACTTGTTCTAAGTATGAGACCATTTGCACACAAATCATAGAAATCATACTAAAAAGGGACATTTCATTAAAGCATACTATTTTTACATTTGAAAAGCCTTATGCACATTCAAGAACCAATACAAGTCATTGATACATATTCATTAAGTCAAGACCATGTTCATCACAAGATCAACCATACTAAGTCTAGTCAAGTCAATCATACATACCCATATACTTGACCACATAATCAAGACAACTCTATCATCAAGTCATAACATCAACAAGCATAGATAAGAGTTCATAACATCAAAAAGAAAGCAAGATAATTACTCATGAACCCTCATTAAGTCCACTACTGCAATGACTAAGCGAATCCCCATAACCTTTCTCAATCACGTAAACCTAACAAGAACCATAAACAATGCCCAACTCCACAGACTACATCATTAAGAGTACATATCATCATACTTTAGCAATAGAAACCAAACACATATTCATAAGTGAAATCAACATCATATGGTGTCATCAACATGTAAGATCATCATATACATATCATTTACAATTATAAACATATACATACATAAGAACATCCTTTTAAGAATCCCCTCAAGGCTAACTAGTGCAATGTATAGGTAGAGTCTCATACCCCTACCTAGAATAAGTTAAACCCCTTAGGTCATCCTAGTTAGAGTTCATTCATTACTTCAGTTTACCTTTTGGGAACATCTTGCCTTAACCGACATAGACCACATAAGCTAATGTACATGTGGAATCCGGTGTCATGGAACCCTACACCAAAATAAGGCGGACTACTTGCCAAGGTAGTACCAAACATGAACATATATACTACATGGATCCACTAGCTAGTATTCCTATGGGGGCAACATAGTTCAAGAACTAGGAGATATCGTTGGGACCCTCTTTATGTTGCATACATTATAGCCTCCAATATCATGAGTACGTTAGTGATCCTAGCTTCCCTATGTGGGAAGGGACACTCCTCACTCTAGTTCACTCAGTGCTAAGCTAGAGTCCCTTTTTGAAATGTCTTTAAGCCTTTATTAATGATCATAACTTAATTTAGTTCATAGGTTCTATCCATTATATAATCATCATCATAGCTCAATAAGAATTGCATGAGTATTTTCCTTTCATTACAATTTATACATGTGAGGTTAGCACATATACATAATCACATCATAATAAAGCACATTGATAAGTTATTACTATTCTTATAACATTTAAAACTTAGCCACCATCTCACAAACCATAGTCAAGACATTTCAATTCAACATCATACCAACCCTATCTATCTTAATATAAGGTATACTTCAATACAACATCATCACTTAAACACAAGCAATCATAGTCGAAGTAAAGAATTGAGAGCAAAAGACTTACACCGATCTCCTTTACGAGCCATCATTAAGGTATTACCATAAAACCTTCTCAATTCAACCCAACAATGGTTGTAATACCATCACACAATAGTAAGCAATACAATAACAAAGTCAACTGAATCACTACACAACGATCCATCACTAGTTCATAGCCTAAGGTTAGAGACTTAAGTCAAATTCATGATCTACTTCACAATCTAGGTAAATTACTCAAGAACTAGCATAATTTGATTACAAAATATCACCATATACTCATAACCTAGCAGAATAACACCATAGAATGGTAATTCACACATTAAGCAAGACAATTATATCAATACTAGAGCATCCAATTCAAGATTATAACCTAGGGTTAAGGGGAAAATGTCATCTTCCTACAAGTAGGTCAATTCATAAAGATGTAATGATTGAGTCATAATACATGTTAATATACTCATAATAACCAAAAGGAATCATAAACAAATCAATTCACAATGTCAATTTCGTATTGGAAGTAAACCCACTTGAATTTCATCTTTTTGAAATTAATTTGGAGGACTCTTTGGGGAAAGAGATCCCAAAGGTGAAAGGAATCTCATACCTTGTTAATTGATGAAGTTTGATGGAGAAGACTTCACCTTTATCAGCCCTAGAACCCCCTTGAACTTGGTCTTGTATGGTGTTCTTCTACTTGGGAGAGAGAAGGAAGAGCAATTGGGTTTTGGGGATTATGAGGGTTAGGTTAGTTTAATCAGGTTAGGGTCTTTATATATGTCATTAACTAACTTAATTAGACCTACATTAACCCCTAAATAATTAAATAACCACCTAATTAATTAATATAACTAACCTAAAACGTGCAGCAAAACAGTGTCTTTGACAGACGAGACCACGGCCACGAGCCGTTTGTCAATCTACTGTCAAGGGACCAACCGTCCTGTTTGTCCGTCGTTGGTGACAGAGACTGGTCCAAATGGACCCTTGGCCAAAATGTATAAGTGTCATCAACGGTGTCCATCGAAGCTCCGTCGATTGGACCACACCTCGTTAGTGGCCTTCGTTGGTGACACTGTCCCTTGACAACTTTTAGCCACTTTTGCAAGGGTCCTCCTTAAGGGCCCTTGGTTGGTCCTTTGGGAGTCGTACCCAGATTATTCAACTATAAACTAACTCTAATATGTGTTAGACACCTTTCCACCAAAATTCATCATTTTCTGACTCCTAAAACTTAGTCAAATAGGCTAAGGCACACTAGCACCTCATTGAACTAGTTTCCGGACGTCATGAACGTTCTTTGACATTTTGATTCTAGAACTTCCTAAATGACATATATATATATATATATATATATATATATATATATATATATATTAAAATTGACTTTAAAACAGTGTTACAACTCTTAGACTCTCATGTTAGTATCTAAGTTAGACGTTAGACTTTCGGAGTGTTACATTATCCCCCCTTAGGAATATTCGTCCCCGAATGACACTAAAATTGTTTGGAAGGAAGGAATATACTCAAGAATAGCAGCCCAACCAACAATAATACATTATAACATGAGTTACAACATCAATCATGACATTTACACATATCAATTCAAAACTTCAATTACTACACATAAAGCTCAAAATCACAACATGCGGAATTTCCTTCTCACAAAAACATGAGCGCAACATATCATTAAGGAGTCAATTATGCCAAAACTCAAACTATAAACATGCTCAATATCATTTCATAAAGACTCACCATATCAAAATGCACAACATAACTCAAAACAAGTAAAATTGACAATTTTCAAGTCTATAGGCATAACCTCACTGTAATTCACTGTAACGTGAATATTTTTGCAAAACTTCACCAAAAGTCAAAACAACTTCAAATTTAGTCATTATTTTCATTATTAGTAAGAACAACTAACCTTCGCTAGGAAAGAGATGAGGATAACGGGACTTTATGTCGGCTTGGGCCACCCATGTTGCTCCCTCAACTAGGTGGTTTCTCCATAACACTTTTATGGAGGCCACCTCTTTGTTCCTCAACCTCTTCACTTGACGATCAAGGATTTCAACCGGAACCTCCTCATAAGAGAGGTTCTCTTTCACACCAAGACCCTCAATCGGATGAATAGACTCGGGATCACCGATACACTTCTTAAGCATGGGTGGAAAACCGGATGATCCAAAGATAGTTCACTAGGAAGTTTCAACTCATATGCAACCATACCAACCCTTTGCAAAATTTCATAGGGACCCACATAACGAGGACTCAACTTCCTTTCTTGCCAAATCTAACCACCCCTTTCATAGGTGAAATTTTTAGATACACCTTATCACCTTCTTCAAAATCTAAATCTCTTATCCTATGATCCACATAAGACTTTTTCTGACTATAGGCTGTTTGCAACCGGTTCCTTATGATATGAACTTTCTCTAAGGTCTTATAAATCAAATCGGGACCAAGAATCGAAGACTCGCCAACCTCAAACCACCCAATAGGAGATCTACACCTCCTACCATACAAATCCTCATAAGGTGCCATAGATATGGATTAATGAAAACTATTATTATATGAGAACTCCACCAAATGCAAATGCTTATCCCAATTTCCCTTAAAGTCAATGATACAATCTCTAAGCATATCTTCAGGAGTTTGAATAGTCTGCTCCGCTTGATCATCCGTTTGAGATTGAAAAGCGGTGCTTAACTTCACTTGAGTACCCAAACCGCTTTGAAAAAATCTCCAAAACCTAGACGTAAATTGAGCACCCCTATCCGATATGATGGACAAAGGAACCCCATGAAAACTCACTATCTTATCAATATAGATACTTGCATAATCTTTCGCTGAATAAGTAGACTTAACGGGAATAAAGTGAGCGGATTTAGTCATTCTATCCACTACCACCCATGTAGAGTAATATTGCTTTCGAGTTCGAGGCAACTCTACTACGAAATCCATGTTAACATCTTCCCACTTCCAAGTAGGAATTTGGATTTCTTATAGTGAACCACTCGGCTTTAGGTGCTCGGCCTTCACTTGTTGGCAATTGGGACATTTTCCAACAAACTCCGCAATATCCCTTTTTAGGCCATCCCACCAAAAAACTTCTCTAAGGTCATGGTACATCTTTGTAGAACCCGAATGAATAGAGTAACGGGCTCCATGAGCTTCCTCAAGGATCCTATTCCTCAAATCATCCACATTGGGCACAAACAATCTCCCTTGCTACCTAAGGACACTATCCCTACTTGGGAGAATGACTCATTCATCTTTCCAAGAACCAATTCTTTCAACACCATCAATAATGGATCAAGGTGTTACTTAGACTTCACCTCTACCACCAAAGATGACTCAGAGTTATGATGTACCACCATACCACCATTTGGAGAACTTTCAATTCGAAACCCTAAACGAGCCAACCTATGAACATCTTTCACTAGGTTTCTCTTGGCTTCTTCCACATGGGACACACTTCCCATGGAAAAACGACTTCGAGCATACGCTACCACATTAGCCTTGTCGGGGTGATAGAGAACACTCATGTCATAGTCTTTCAGCTACTCTAACTATCCCCTTTGCCGGAATTCAACTCTTTTTGAGTGAATACATATTTAAGACTTTTATGGTCCATATACACATCAACATGAACCCCATAGAGATAATTCCTCCATATTTTCAAGGCAAATACCACGACCGCTAACTCAAGGTCATGAGTCGGATAATTCTTCTTAGAAATTTGAGTTGTTTAGAATCATAGGTTATAACTTCACCATGTTGCATAAAAACACACCCCAACCTGACTCGAGATGCATCACAATATACCACAAAACCCTTAGTACCCTCCGGTAGGGTCAATACACGAGTGGAAGTAAGTCTATCCTTCAACATTTGGAAGCTCTTTTCACATGCCTCCGAACACTCAAATTTCACATTCTTTTGAGTCAAGGTTGTCAAGGGAGAAGCAATAGACGCAAACCCGTTGACAAACATTCTATAATAACCGGCTAGGCCTAAGAAACTCCTAATACCCGTAGGAGCCAAAGGTCTAGGCCAACTTTTCACCGCTTTGGTCATCTTTGGATCAACCTCTGCACCTTCACTAGAGATTATATGACCAAGAAACGCTACCGACCTCAACCAAAACTCACATTTGCTATACTTGGCAAACAATTGGTGTTCCTTAAGAACTTGCAACACCCTTCTCAAATGATCCATATGTTCCCCCTCATTTTTCGAATATACCAAGATGTCGTCAATGAAGACAATGACAAATGAATCTAGGCAACTTCGAAACACCCTATTCATTAGGTCAATAAATGTCGCCAGAGCATTAGTGAGATCAAAGGACATTACTAAGAACTCATAGTGACCATATCTTATTCGAAATGTCTTCTTGGGAATATCTTCACCTCTCACCCTAAGTTGGTGATATCCCTACCTCAAGTCAATCTTGGAAAAGTAACTCACACCTTGGAGTTGATCAAATAAATCATCAATCCGAGGGAGAGGATACTTGTTCTTGATTGTGACTTTGTTGATTTGACAGTAATCTATACATTTTCTAAGGGACCCATCCTTCTTTTCCACAAACAATACCGGAGCACCCCATGGAGAAATGCTAGGCCAAATAAATCCCTTGTCTAGTAAATCTTTGAGTTGACCTGTCAACTCTTCCAATTTGGCCGGAGCCATCCGATAAGGAGGAATTAAAATGAGATTTGTATTCGGTAGCAAGTCGATACCAAAATTAATTTCTCGTTCGGGAGGAATACCGGGAAGATCATTTGGAAAGACCTCCGGAAATTTCCTCACTGGGGACCGACTCAATGGGAGGAATTTCGGAGTCTAAATCTTTGACTCTTACTATATGGTATAAACACCCTTTAGAGATCATCTTAAAAGCTTTCAAACACGAAATGATACGACCTCTAGTAATAGAATTTCCCGCCTTCCACTCTAAAATGGGCTCATTAGGAAAGCTGAACTTCACCACCCTTGTTCTACAATCTATGGAAGCAAAGCAAGCATGAAACCAATCCATACCCAAAATGACATCAAAATCATACATATCAAGTTCTACTAGTTTAACATGAGCAGCTCTATCGGGAAACATTATTGGAAAATTTCTATACACTCTTTTTGAAATAATCGAATCACCCACCAGGGTAGACACCGATAAAGGTTCACTCAAGATATCGGGCAAAGTGTCAAACTTTTTAGATACTAAAGGTGTAACAAATGACAAGGTAGCACCGGGATCAAGTAAATCATATACATCAATTAAAAAGACTTTCAACATACCGGTCACCATATCGGGAGAAGTCTGTTGCTCACCTCTAGAGTGGAGAGCATAAAAGCGATTCTTCTTCGGAGCATCAACATTAGAACCACTTTCTTGAGTTTGACCACTACCCTTGTCTTGACCCTTCATATTAGGGAAATCCCTAACCTTGTGGCGCTCTTGCCACAACCAAAGAATTTGTCTGTCCCAATAAGGCAATCACCATAATGCTTCTTGCCACACTTTCCACAAGTTGGCTTCTTGGTTGGTGAACTAGTACCCCTTCCTTTTTGAGACTTAGGGTTAGACACCCTATCATCACGAGCCTTAGGTAACTTGGAAGGAACTTGATTAGAGAACCTCTTCTTGAACCTAGGATTGTCTTGGATATCAAGCTAATCCTTTCAAGAACCACCATCAAAAGACCTTGCCCTATGGGCATCCCTACTCTTTCTCTTAACCCTTGTCTCCTCCACTTGTTGAGAATGAACCATAAGACGAGAAATGTTCATATTATCATGTAGCATAGCCAAACGAAATTCTTCTTTCAAGTCATCCGACACTCCCATCACAAAGCGGCTCATTTCATCCCTAGGTTCGGAAACCAAAGAAGGAGCATACTTTGACAATTTAGTAAATTTCAAAGAGTAGTCAAGTACACTCATACCTCCTTGACGAAGTTTGATGAATTCTTCTACTTTGGCTTCCCTATTCTCTAGGAATGAACCGATCAAGAAAAGCCTTCTTGAAAATCTCCCATGTCACCGGTCCACCCCTTAAAGACCTGTTGTCTCTCCATTGGACGTAACAAGTTTGGGCCACATCTTTGAGTTGATAAGTGGTGAACTCGGCTTTCTCACTAGTAGTCAACCCCATAGCATAAAGAATCTTGTAGGTTTCATCAATGAACTCTTGGGGGTCTTCCTCAACTTTGGACCCATAGAAAGTAGGGGGATTCATCCTAGTGAAATCCATCAAACGGGAGGCCATGGTGCCAACATGTTGGTTTGCTCGGGGTACCACCTCCCGATTAGCTTGGGCTGTCATGGCTTGTGCTTGAGTGGTGACAGCTTGTTCTTGTGTAGTAATGGCTTGGTCCATTTGGAGAAAGGCTTCCCTTATGTCACCATCTGTCAAAGGTGGAGGATTGACCGGAGCTTGATCATCATTAGCAACTTCTTCAAGAAGAGGGACTTGATTGCCCTGGGGAGGAACTCCCGCATTGGCAATCTCTTCATCAAGTCTTAGAACGGATGTTCTTCGAGTATTCATTGCCTATAATCACAATAAAAGGATTAGATGCTAAGGGCACATAGATTCAAGACCCTAGAGGCACGATATTGGATTTCCAAGAAAGTGAGAGTTTCCTAAGCATCACATAGTTTCCTATTCATAAGTGTGGCGCGCTTCACAATTATGAGTAAGAATATACATAGAAGTGGTTGGGTAAGACATCGACTCTAAAGATATTCAACCTCATGCTCTGATACCAAGTTTGTCACATCTGGGGAGCACCCCCTAGACGTAACCGACATCGTCGTCCTCGGAGAGGACTAACACTAGCCTCTTATTTTACTTCATTACATCCATAGGTTAAAATGCGGAAAATTTAAAACTTTTCTATATCTATCTTGAGGTTTACATTGACCTCTCGCATACACATAATATATTCATATCGAGTATACATAGACCCTTCGTATAAGAAGATTACATAGTCTTCTACTTTTATTGCACATATATATATAAGATACTTAACATAATATTAAACGGATGTCTCATCTCATAACCATCTAAACAAGAGTATAACAATTGGGCATAGCCTATACATCAATAAAACAAAGCCACATATAGGCTATACGATCTTTAGTACTGAAATGAAAAGGAAAGAATTAGAAGTCTTATAACTAGAACAACATCAATAGCTTGATAATGGCATTGCCCTTTAAAGGTGAGGACCTACCCAACTTGGAGAGTGAGAATTCAAAGTCTTCCTTCAAAGTCGTCACAAAAGCCCTTCAACGACCAGAACCTAAAATGTTGGGGAAAAGGGAGAAAATGGGGTTAGCACATCACTTGTACTAAGTGTGAGACCATATGCACACACATCATAGAAATCATGCTAAAAAGGGAATTTCATTAAAGCAAGTTATTTTTACATTTGGAAAGCCTTATGCACATTCAAGAACCAATACAAGTCATTAATACATATTCATTAAGTCAAGACCATGTTCATCACAAGATCAACCATACTAAGTCTAGTCAAGTCAATAATGCATACCCATATACTTGAGCACATAATCAAGGCAAGTCTATCATCATGTCATAACATCAACAAGCATAGATAAGAGTTCATAACATCATAACCAAAGAAGAAAATTACTCATGAACCCTCATTAAGTCCACTAGTGCAATGACTAAGCAAAGCCCCATAACCTTAATCAAGTAAACCTAACCAGAACCATAAACAATGCCCAAATGCATATACTACATCATTAAGATTACATATCATCATACTTTAGCAATAGAAACCAAACATATATTCATAAGTGAAATCAACATCATATGGTGTCATCAATATGTAAGATCATCATATACATATCATATATATTTATAAACATATACATACATAAGAACATCCTCCTAAGACTCCCCTCAAGTCTAACTAGTGCAATGTATAGGTAGAGTCCCATACTCCTACCTAGACTAAGTTAAACCCCTTAGGTCATCTTAGTTAGAGTTCATTCATTACTTCATTTTACCTTTTGGGAACATCATGCCTTAATCGACATAGACCACATGAGCTAATGTCAAATCCGGTGTCATGGAACCCTACACCAAAAGAAGGCGGACTACTTGCCAAGGTAGTACCAAACATGAACATATATACTACATGGATCCACTAGCTAGTATTCCTATCGGGATAACATAGTTCAAGAACTAGGAGATATCGTTGGGACCCTTTTTATGTTGCATGCATTATAGCCTCCAATCTCATGAGTACGTTAGTGATCCTAGCTTCCCTATGTGGGAAGGGACACTCCTCACTCTAGTTCACTCAGTGCTAAGCTAGAGTCCCTTTTTGAAATGTCTTTAAGCCTTTATTAATGATCATAACTTAATTTAGTTCATAGGGTCTATCCCTTTATATAATCATCATCATAGCTCAATAAGAATTGCATGAGTAATTTCCTTTCATTATAATTTATACATGTGAGGTTAGCACATATACATAATCACATCATAATAAAGCACACTGATAAGTTATTACTATCCTTATAACATTTAAATCTTAGCCAGTATCTCACAAACCATAGTCAAGACATTTCAATTCAACATCATACCAACCCTATCAATCTTAATCTAAAATATACTTCAATACAACATCATCAATTCATCATAAGCAATCATAATCGAAGTAAAGAATTGAGATCACAAGACTTACCCCAATCTCCTTTACAAGCCATCATCAAGGTCTTACCATCAACCCTTATCAATTCAACCCAATAATGGTTGTAATACCATCACACAATAGTAACCAAAACAATAACAAAGTCAATTTAATCACTACACAACGATTCATCACTAGTTCATAGCTTAAGGTTAGAGACTTAAGTCAAATTCATGATCTACTTCACAATCTAGGTAAATTAATCAAGACCTAGCATGATTTGGTTAGAACATATCACTATATACTCATAACCTAGAATAATAACATCATAGAGTGGTAATTCACACATTAACCAAGCGAATTATATTAATACTAGAGAATTCAATTCAAGATTATAACCTAGGGTTAAGGGGAAATGGTCATCTTCCCACAACTAGGTCAATTCATCAAGAAGTAACATAACTGAGTCATAATACATGTAAATCTACTTATAATAACCAAAAGGAATCATAAACAAAGCGATTCACAAGATCAATTTCGTATTGGAAGTAAACCCACTTGAATTTCATCTTTTTGAAATCAATTTGGAGGAACCCTTTGGGGAAAGAGATCCCAAAGGTGAAAGGAATTTCATACCTTGTTAATTGATGAAGTTTGATGGAGAAAACTGGACCTTTAGAGCCCTAGAAGCCCCTTGACCTTGGTCTTCTATGGTGTTCTTCTACTTGGGAGAGAGAAAGAAGAGAGAAAGAAGAGAGAAGGAAGAGCAATTGGGTTTTGGGAATTATGAGGGTTAGGTTGGTTTAATTATGTTAGGGTATTTACATAGTTCATTAAATAACTTAATTAGACCTCCCTTAACCCCTAACTAATTAATTAACCACCTAATTAATTAATTTCACTAACCTAAAAACGTGCAGCAAAACAGTGTCTTTGCTAGAAGAGACCACGACCACGAGCCATTTGTCAATCGACGTCCAAGGTACCAACCGTCCTATTGGTCCGTCGTTGGTGACAGAGACTGTTCCAAATGGAACCTTGGCCAAAATTTCTAAGTGTACATCGACGGTAGCCATCGACACCCCATCGATTGGACCACGCCTTGTCAGTAGCCTTCGTTGGTGGCACTGTCCCTTGACAGCTTTTAGCCACTTTTGCAAGGGTCCTCTTCAAGGGCCCTTGGTTGGTCCTTGGGGATTCTTACCTGGACGTTTCGACTATAAACTAACTCTAATATGTGTTAGAAACATTTCCATCAAAATTCATCATTTTCCGACTCCTAAAACTTAGTCAAATAGGCTAAGACATACTAGAACCTCATTGAACTAGTTTTCGAACGTCATGGACGTTCTTTAATATTTTGATTCTATAACTTCCTAAATGACTTATATATATTAAAATTGACTTTAAAACAGTGTTACAACTCTTAGACTCTCATGTTAAGCTCTAATTTAGACTTTAGACTTTCGGAGTGTTATAGAATGTCTCTGCACCATTCCACAAGACACTACTAGACTCAGCTCTTATACTCATGAGACTAATAAACCTAGAGATTTTATGTCAATTTGTCATAATCCAAAATTACAAGTCGTGATGGCACCAATGTCCCAACTGATAGCTGATAAGGCCAACCTAATACTTTTACCAATTCAATTCAATATTTAAAGTTGACAGATAAGCGGTATCCAAACACTAAATAATTTACAAGTATGAAATTTGGAAACTTAAAATATCACTCAAAAATTTAATGTCACAAGTACAAGAGCATATACAATATGATACAAGTCCAAACTATTATGACAGTCTAGACATAATAAATATCTTGTCCAGATACTTAAATAGAATGATAACTAAAGACACATAGATCCACAAAATGCGCTCAATTTGAAATTAAATCTATATCAAAAAAGACTGCAGCAAGTTTAGTATGAGTATGAAATCACGTCTACCCAGTATATCGCATAGACTGAAAACGAAGAAGTCCACATTATACTTAAACAAAATTTTCATCAATACGGAATCAAAACTCACATAATATCAAACTTCCTTAAAGCATACACTCAACAAGAATGAAGGATGTAATGAGATGCAATGCAATGCAACACTATGAAATTATATAACTCAAATGAAAAATACTCTCTCAACTGTATATAGACTATACAACTCCGAAATAAATGGAGAGTTCGTGACCTATGGGGATGTAACATCTCGTAACTCAAAATACCTAGGAATAAGCATAGAAATAAAAAATAATCACTTTTGGAATAAAGGGAAAAATCTGGATAATTACCTAAGTTTAAATGAGTTTTGGTCATTTTGAAACGGCCATAACTTCTAGCTGAGGAGGAGTTAGGGTCAGTTCTTTATATGGATGGAAATCCCTTGCGAAGATCTTTCCAACAACCTTGAGTTTTCTCATTTTCAATGTCATATGAGGGACATATGCCTTTCGTAATGTGGGTTGTTTAACTGAGGAAAGTCCAATGCGGCTTTTAGTAAGGGTAAAGTAGTCTTTTCACCCTACTATTTCATAATTCATTTTAAGGGTTTATTAGGGGTATAAATAAGTCTTAATTCAGTTTATAAAAGTTGAATACGCTTAGGGATTGGGAAAAAAGAGAAGAGAAGAAGGAGAAAGGACCAAGAATTCTTCAAGAATACCAAGATCGTTGAGTGGAATTCGTCGGGGGTGATCCCTATAAGGTATGTGAGATCTTTCTGTGTTGGGTTATTCCACCCACACAACAACATGTTTAATTCAGCAAAACTAGAGTATATTGAATGATGAACATTGATTTTCTTGATGAATAACCGTTAAATTCTTGTTGGCTGAGTTGTAGTATACCTATAGTTGTTTGATTCGTGTTTCCGGGCTGTTTTATGAGTCTAATCTATTGGTTATTGAGAATATTAGTGATCCTAAGTGTTTGCCGGAAAGATCCATGGAATTTTAGAAGGTTTAGAGTTGAAAATCAAAGAAGAAAAGTCAGAGATCCCGTCTGACAGACCCTGGGGTGCCGTGCCAACCAAATCCCCTTAGGACAGACTCTGTCCATCAGGCTCTGGCACGCCACGCCACGCCACGCCAGCCAGAGTGCCAGAGGACAGTGTCTGTCCATTAGGCTCAGGCGCCCTGCGCATCTCAGAGCGCCAAGGCCACCTGGAGACCCCATTTCCCCCCTATCTTTTTGTACTAGTTCCTAAGTTATGTACCTACAATTCCTAGTTGATTTCAATACTCTACGGAAAGTTATGATCAAAGTCAAGAAAGTTAGGAAGTTAAGTCTAAAGTTCTGAAGTAAGTTAAAGTAGAGTTCTTAAAGTTTCCAAGAGTCTTATTTAAACGTTTTAACTTTGTTTAAGGCTCAATTTCGAGTTAAAGAAAGAGAAAAGAGTCGAGTTAAATTCTCGAAAGCAATAAAGGAACTAAGTGTTTCCTTAGATTTAAATTTCAAGTTAAGCAAAGAGTAACATTTGAGTTCATCTCTTAAAAATATATAAGGGAACTAAGTATTCTTTAGAAAATTATAAATGTTCACATTAAGTTAAGAGGAAAGTAATATTTTCCCTAAAGTGTTTTGAACAAGAAAAGGGAACATTAGTTCCAAGAGAGCTTTTTTTAAAAAAAAGCTAAAGTGTTGAGCAAATTATCTCAACCCAAAGAAAGGAAGTTACTTTAAATCATGAGCTAAAATATGTTTTGGGAGTAGTATTTAGCACCGTTGTGGGGATAAGACTTCATATTAACTGAAGTCTCCATGTAAACCATGTAGCCATCATGGGTATTAACGGGTCATACTTTTTAGATGATCACATAAGTTAAGCTGGTGGATCCACTAGGTTGAGGATGTTCAATGCGACGACAAAGTATAGGACAATTCTGGAAGCGTGGGCGAGACGCTGTATCACCACTTAGGCTCATAGTGGTGGTTGTCGGTTAGAGAAACTCCCACAGAACTATATTGCTTTCATATGTAAGTAAAGTTGAGTTGCTATTGTATTTTGTTTGATGAACTAATTTGCTTTACTATTTTACAAGTTTTATATGTATAACGCATGTGTTTTAAATTGGTTTATATACATACATTGAGTTGAGATTTTCTAGATTTGAGCAGAGCCTAGGTAAGTTCATCTTATTCTCATCAAGCTTTAGTTGTTGTTTAACATTCCAACTCGCATACTCGTACATTCAATGTACTAATACTAGTTGGTCTGCATCGTCGTATGATGCAGACGCAGGTACCAGGATCAGTATCAAGCGCATCATTGATTCAGTTTGAGCAGTGGTGAGCGTATTTGTATTCCGGAGGATCCTTTATATGCTTTCCCGTCTTTCAATTTCAGAATGTTGTGGGGTCAGTCCTAACATACATCATAATATGTTTAGAGGCTTCATAGACGGATAGTCAGTTAGTTCGGTTGAGTCTCTTTCATTTCACATATTATATTTGAGAATTAATTGCCATGTTAGCCAAGACATTAAATTAAGTTAATTATGAGTTTGTTCTTGTTTTACTATTAAGTTAAATCTTCCGATGTGTTAAGTAAGTCAGGCCAAGGGTTCGCTCAAGGCATGCAATGGTCATTGGGTTTTGGCAACGTCCAGAGTGTAGGCTCGAGGCGTTACAAACTTGGTATCAGAGCCCAGAGTTCGAGACTCCTATGGAGTTTATGAAGTCGCGTCTGTAGTGTCTTAATCATCGGTGGAAAGAGTGCCACATCTATGATTAGAAGGGTACAACATTTAGGAATTACTCATTTCTTTCATATTCCTTTTTGTGTGTTAGAGTTTAACTCTAAAAAGTTTCCCTCTTATTCGTGCTTACGCGTGTTTCAGATTATCATGCCTCCACAAAGAGAACCAAGAGGTCGTCCAGCCAAAATGAATGTCGAAGAGTCAGAGGTACCTAATGCACCGAATGTGCAACCTCAAGGAGAAGTCACCAACGCTAATTCCATGAGGCTATCAGTATGTTAAGCCAAGCGGTGACCAACCAAGTCGGGCAACAAAGAGGAGATTGACAAGAAGAGGCTGACACCTCAAGGATTCATGATTTTTTGAGAATGAATCCTCCCAGCTTCACCGATTCGAGCACTACGGAGGATCGGAAAAACTTTGTGTAAGAGTTGAAGAAGGTATTCAATGTGATGCATGTGATTGATGCTGAGAGAGTTGAACTAGCCGCCTATCAACTCAAGAATGTGGCTAGGACTTGGTTCGATCAGTGGAAGGAGGGCAGAGATGAAGATGAACCACATCCGAGTTGGTCTTGCTTTGAAGAATCTTTCTTGTGGTGGTTCTTTCCCTGGGAGCTGAAGGAAGCAAAGGTACGGGAGTTCCTTACTCTAAAATAAGACTCCTTGAGTGTTCACAAGTATGGGTTAAAGTTCATTCAATTGTCTCGCTATGCTCCAGAGATGGCTAAGGATATGAGAAGTAGAATGAGCTTGTTTGTTCTTGGTTTGGGTCGTGCTTCAAGCAAATAAGGTAGGGATGCAATGCTAATAGGGGACATGGACATATCCAAGCTGATGGCCTATGTGCAAAAAGTTGAATAAGGGAAGCTGAGGATAGAGAAGTGTACAAAACAAGAAAGCCAAGACTGGGAATGAGTCTAGGTAGTAGAAAAATGGTTTGAATCGAACACAACTTCATAAACAGAAGGGTCATGCACCATCATCTGCTAATGCACCTGCACCCAGAAACAGAGTTGAGTATAATGGCCAAAATTTGCAGAACAAAAAGGCTAGACCAACCCAGTCCTAAAATAGTGTGGCACAAGGAGGAAGTGGGGCTCCTACATGTGCTAAGTGTGGTAGAAATCACCCTGGTAAATGTCGTGATGGCCAAACAGGTTGCTTCAAGTGTGGTCAAGAGGTTCACTTCATTAGAGAGTGCCCTAAGAATAAGCAAGGTGGTGGAAATCCGGGTAATATAGTTGAATTTTCATCAGTTTCTCTGCCAGACAGGGCTGCACCTAGAGGAGCCACTTCTGGTATTGGCGGAGGGCAAATCGTCTCTATGCAATCACTAGCCGCCAAGAGCAAAAGAACTCTCCAGATGTTTGATACTCTCAAATTACACCTCCCTAAAGAAGTATAAGCGGTCGTATCAAGTAAAGAAACCAACTAGTAGGTTGGGGTCGATCCCACGAGGAAAATAGTTTAGACTTAACTTCAATATACAATTACTTCTATTTAGTTAAGTCCTTCCCGAAAACAAGTAATTAAAGGTTTTTTTTTTGTGAAACAAAAGTATTGTAATATTTCTATGTAGAACAAGTAACAGGAGTAAATCTTTAGTGTTTATCAAGTTGTGAGAGAAACTAGGGTGTAATTGTTCCCCATAGGTTCATAACTCCATAATCCAAGCTACAATAATTTTTCCCTAGTGTTTTGCATGCAACGTGATAAGTTAGGTATCTCTAAATCCTTGGTCCAATATTTAGAGAATTTCACCCCGTACCTTGGTTCGGCTACCTGTGTCTAAGTTACTACCCTTACCTTTACTTCATATTAAGCATCATATTCGATGTATGGCTTAGTTATTACTTCGCACCAATCGAAACTAGCCTATTAGATAGTATCCCACTAAATCTATGTTGATAATTCTTTTCCTATTAACTACCCATCTGGTCCAGCAAGTAGAAATATGGCGAGTTCTAACGCGTGCACTTGTTAAAAAGACTTCTAAACGAAAGAATTATCAACGCATGCAATAACCTATTTGAGAATTGTTATTAAGCTAGGTTTACTTTGTTAATCACCCATGGTTCCCACAACCCTAGTTGTGGATTTAGTTACACATGCATAGAAGAACACAATTAATAGTTGATAAAAAATAAATCATGAACTTACTTTGACAAATTCGAAGAAAATCCAGAAATTCAACTTGAAACCACAAAAATATCTTGAAAACCAAATCCGGAAATTTGAATTAATGCCCAAGTTGCAAAAACAAATCTCCAAGAACAAAACTAAGAAAGTAGAAATAGTATCCAACCCCATAAACGAGGTTTTACACCCTATTTATAAAAAAACATTGTCCTAAAATAAAAGGAATTCAAATAAGGAAAGTTGTCCAAAAATGCGGTTTCAATCGACGACCCCCACATTGACGGACCGTAAACTGCCTCCGTAAGTCCAGACTTAGCATCTTTTTTAGCCTTCAACTAGCATCTTCTCTGATCCAATCGACGGAGCAACAGCAGGTCCATCGATGCCTTCCGTTGTTCCTTACTTAGCTTTTCTTAAACTTTGAGTACTGGGACATTCTCTGATCAGATCGACGATTTAACAGGACGCTCTGTCGATCAACGGACCGTCGATCCTTCCATAGCCCCACACTTGGTCAGAATTCCCCGAGTTTCGCCAGATGCCTGAACCTTCAGTGGATAGTCACCATCTACGATCCGTCGATGGAACGACGGGCTGTCAATGGCCTTCGTGGGTCACCTCTGCAATAATTTTCAGCTGCCTTCTGCGTTTTGGTTTTGGACACCTTTCCTGCAAAACAAAGATAACAACATGTTAAAATTACTACAAAAAGGCTCTAGACACACACCAATCTTAAGGAAAAAGCATTGAAAGTACCGTGAAACCACAGTACATCAACACCCTTAACTTAAATTCGTTGTTTGTCCTCAAGCGACGCACTATGACTCAACACAACACTTTGTACACAAGTATCCTCTTTTAATCTTTCGCAATCACATAGATATCAATCCCAACTTTTTCGTTGCTTTAGTGCATGTTTCTACTCTTAGGCTTGATAAGCTTACTCATGTGGATCACACCATTACATAGACTCACCATGCACCGACACCTCTACTCTTTTGTCTCTCGCCAAGGTACCAACTTTCCAGTATTGCTACTAGTGCCCTAACTTCAAAAAAATATCCTCCTTTTTCACACAGTGATTTTAACTTTGAGCATAAGGATCATTATTCAACACTCACGCTCAAAACAAATTCACACCTAGTTAGTACTTGTCGCCATAGGCTTGCCCTTATTTTCACTGCTTAAGTTCACCACATTAGACTCTTAGGATCACTATAGAACTTTCTTGGCTTGTTCCGTAGGCTCAGGGTCATGGATGGTACATATGGGTACACTTTTAGTGACTTGTTTCCCTCCTTGACATTACGGCTAAGCGTCCTACCTCTTTCATTGTCTATTATGCCCTACTTCTCTTTTCTTGTCATCTTTGCCTTGTTTTCTCCTTTTGTTTTCTTTTGTGGAAGTGACTCTTACTTCTTTTTGTTTAACACCCTTTTTATTCTCATCATTTTTTTTATTTTTTTATTTTTTTTTTTCTTCACTCACTTGAAAATTTTGACTTAAGTCACTTCTTTGATCACTTTTTCTTTTCTTTTCCACATTACTCTTTTGACACCTACTTTTTGGTTCATCACTTATAGTAGCCACCCTTAACTTATGTCTTTGCCATTAGTCGAGGTACACATTACCCAAGGTTGGGTCAGGGCCAAGACGAGGTCAGCATCTGCATTAGTAACCCTCAACTTATGCTTTTGGCCTAAGTTAAGGTGCACATGTGCAAGGAGGGACCAGGGCCAACATATTATACACAGGGAAGATGAGTTGCTGAAGAAAAGAAAGGTCTATTATAAGCTCAAAATATTAAGATAAAAAGGGATACCAGTTTTATTTGGTTCAATTTACTTTAGGCTAGATGTTTGCTCATTTGAACTAGGGCCTATGATCCTTTCCTAATTGTCTAACACAGATTCTTTTTGCAGGACCAACCAGCAAGATCTAGATACGTACCAACAGTGGAACAATAAAATTTCCTCACACTCTCTCGACACCTCGTTACCCTATCAGATTATCGTACACCTAGTTTGAGCATTAGATTTGAGGGTCATGCAGTGGGTGCTTCTCTATGTCATGATTAGAGCCAACACATTCAACTTCTTTATACCTACTCATGCAGGGTTTTTCTTAGAACGGGATATCATTCATGTTTAGCAATCATGCTTTATATTTCACTTTCATACTTTGTACAAGTTACGACATGCCGGTTCAACAGTAAAGTAATCAGTCTCTTGGGGTAAAAGAACACAGGCAAGAAAACCCCTAAGAGAGGATCGTGAGTTGGGCTACTCATACTTCACCTTAACACTCACTTTCCATTTACCCCACCCCCAACAAAAAAAGCATGAAATTGTCCCCAATGCATAAGAAATATAAAGATAGGGTGGTAGGTGAAGCAAACCTGAGGCGCAAAGAGACGTTGATCAACAAGCAGGCGGGTTCGGTTTCCTGGAACCCACAACCTCTGTAGTAGGGACACCCTCAGTGGTGCCCACAACAATCTCTGCACCCTCAGTGGTGCTCCTCTCAACAGCCTCAAGTCTGGAACTGGATGCCCCAACAGCTAACTCTAGAGCGCTAATCTAACGGGTCTCCTCATTAATCAAAGAGTCTCTCCTCGCAGTCCGCTCCTTTTTCCTTGCACGAGAATCCTCACCCTCAGTGGTGCAGCTAGAACGATGTCTCTTGTCATGCTCACGTGGCTCAGGAAGCGGTACAATGGTGGTAGTGAATAGTGCATGAAGCACTGTGTCCTCCTCTAGATCAACAGGTGCAGTCTCGGGCTCGGGTCCTCTCATCTCAAGTATACCGTCAACATCTGCCTGCAGACTCGCCACAACCTCCTGAAGAGTAGTCAAATCAATGGTGGGGGCTGGGCATGCCAGAACTCGCATCTCAAATGCATAGAGGCGCTGGTGGACCGCCTGAATCTTCTACTCCGTCTGCTGAGCCACCCTCTTCTCAATCCGGTCCTCAGCCTCGGCAATAGATTTCTGCATCCAAGGATGGATATGATGCAGCAAGGTGGCCATCTGGGTCTCCAACTTCTGGACCCTACTAGTGCCAGGGGCAGACTCGACCGGGGTGGTATCAGTGGGCTCTGAAGTGGCAGGATCAGCCCATTGGGCTAACTCTACCGTATCCGCCAAGTTCTCACTCAGCGGCTGCATACCAACTCTGGGCCCTCTCCGTGGTGCCGCCACATTGGCCTCATCCCTGATGAGACCTATATCTACAGTCCCGGTCGGTATACAGAGTATATCACGGTGCCAAATAGGCACTCCAGCATCCCTGCATAACTGAAAAATCATACAGGCGAACGGGTAAGTAGTAGAGGTCTTAAAAGCCCTCTCATGTATCACGGAGATCAATAACTTCACGAAGTCGATCTCAAACCCGGCTACCAGTGTTGCTACCATGATTGCTCTATCCCAAGTAAGGATGTTATCTGCTGCTGTGGGGGATAGGCGGTGGAGGACTAAAAGCCAGAAGAACTTGGCTGCAAGGCGATGTTGGCCTTCTTGAAAGGCCTCTAGGGTCAAACACCCAGTCTGCTCCTTCACCGTCAATGACCAGATGCAGTGCAAGCCACATCTTGGTGGACTCTCTCTGCTCTTTGGTCCTCTGAAATTATCCACTCTTGACGAAACCCCACTTGTAATCGAACTCTGGAATAAGGGGTTCCCACGTAGTACCAGTAGGTGCACCATACAAAAAGCGGAGGATGGTAGTGGGAGAAATGTCCACACGGCAGCCTCTAACTAACTTCTCTGTGAGTGGGTCGTGTTTGGCAGGTCTCGCTCGCCTGTCCAAAGAACCTATGAGAGTTGCCACGTATGATGCGTAGAACTCTCGCACAATATCCTCACTGTATGACCCCACACTCCTAGCCATCCACTCAAGCCTGTGGCGGGTAAACAAGCCATGCACATCAGGGACTGTATGCAGGCTCTCTGTAAGAACTCTCTTCTTGAATTTCACCAACCGAGTCATCACCCCCTTATCATTCAGCAGCTTCGCATCCCTGTACACCTGATACTGCCCATCTACGCACCACCGGTTTGGCTCATCAGGAACCGGTGCAGGGACATCATCCTGGGGTGCTGGAGCAGACTCCGAACTATGGGCCTCATCAGACGAGTCATGGCGGGCAGGCACCTTTGGGTGAATGGATCCAAGTGATCACCGGAGGCAGTGGCCTCATTCGACCCCGTAGAGTGGGCCGACTCTGAACCTGAAGCCTCTTCGGAGCCAGACGCTCTATTAGAACCCGAGGCAAAACAAGACGGTATGCCGGTCAGTGTGCGCTTCTCATCAGACTGGGAGTCAGTGACTACGCCATACACCACCTTCGTGGGGGTGCCCCGAGTGGCTTTAGTAGCTGGTGTAAGGGTACGGGTTCCTGGGGGCACGTATTCAAGATCCCGCTCATCGTCGGATGTGCCAATCATCCAACGGGATGGTGGCACGGACTTGGACTTGCCCCTGGAATAGACTATGTCCGATTTGGGGGCCATATGTTCTTGGAAAACAATTTGTTAGTCTCATACCAATCATGCCAGACAAACAAAACAATCAAAACAGAAATCTGAAACACACAACACATTCCAGTGCAGAATTGCAGTATTGGTTGATGGGCACTATCGACGGCTCGTTGATGAAACGACGGTCTGTCGATAGTGTCCATCGGTGGACACTTAGGCAAATATTTTAGACTTCATTCCACAGACCTCTGAGTTGGAAATGACGGACGTGCATAACGGCCCGTCGATCAATCGATGAACCGTAGTCCACTTCCGTCGTCTGACACTTAGGATAATTGTTAATCTCTCACAAATCAGGGTTTCAGTTGGAAACGACGGACGTACAAAATGGCCCGTCGATCAATCAACGGACCATAGTCCACTTGCGTCATCTCAAAGTTCAGCATTTTTAAAGTTAAGCAATCGATGGACCCTATCGACGGTCCGTCGATCAACCGATGGTCCGTAGACGGGGTCTCGTGCTCGTTGTCAGAGACATATTTCAGACCTTACTTTTAAAAGCACATTTTGACAATTTTAAGACCTTCCTTAGTTTACCCAACACATAACAACAGGTATAAGATTAATTCTTCATCCTTAGGGTTTCGATTTTGCAAGTTTCGATTTCAGATTCTACGATGCTATTAAACCCTAAGTCGGAACGTCAACAATCATTTTGTTTTTACACAGATTACACCCCCAACCCATTCACTTTCTATCATTCCAAGGGGCATAGTACCCATAATCTATCAAGTTAACATGAAATTTTGTCCCTAAGTCAAGACCCACATACGAATTTTTTGTTTCCAATAGAAAATGAACGAGAATTCATTAAGCCAAGGGAATTGAAATACCTGAAATCAGTAGTGGAGTGAATGAGTTGGTGATCTTCTCAACGACCAACCTACGTGCCTGCCTTCGAACGCCGACCGGAGAAAACAAGGGAGACGGAGTAGAATCTGGGGAGGGTAGGGTTTTGGTATTGTAGGGGAAGTTGGGAGTTTTGGGGATTCTGAAGTAAATGAAAGGGAGAGATATGGGGAGTTAATGGGAAAAAAAGGAAATAAGGGGAGGGAAACGATTGGGAGAGAATTTGAAAAGATCTTTGGAGCGTAACTGAATAGTTTTCTTTCAATTTAGCCGGTCAGGTCGGGTCGGGTCACTGGTTCTTTGAACTGACGATACCCCATCGATGATCCATAAGTCAGTCGATGGTCCGTCGACTACACCGTCGATTGTACAAAGACTTAGACAAAATTTCAAGACATACCTAGGATATACGGACACCATCGACGGTCCGTCGATTAAACGACGGCTTGTCGATTGGTCGGTAGATCTGTGCACCAGACCATTTTCTGTAAAATTCTTGGGTTTTGTCCCTGCACATTGAACATCCATTAAGCTATTCTTTTTGTGTTTTTCTGGACACTTTTGAGACACGGACCCTAAACTACTCTATAGACAACACACCAAAAAAAATAGCGCATGAAGATGAGTAAAACAAAAACGAAATAAGAGAATGCAACTATTGCTACAAAGAAAGGAGAAACCTATGGTTGGATAGAGGAGACACCTTGGGTTGCCTCCCAAGAAGTGCTTGATTTAACGTCGCGGCAAGACGCAAGATCCTTGATTACTCAGACTTCATTAAGGTGATATATCTCAACCACTTCATGGACACTCTCCGCATGCCCTAGGTAGATCTTGATTCTTTGCCCATTGACCGTGAACTTTGCACCCTCCTTGTTCTCCAACTCAACCGCTCCATGTGGGAACACTTTAGTGATAAGGAATGGCCCAGTCCACTTAGACTTGAGTTTGCTCGGAAACAAGCATAGCCTAGAGTTGAATAGAAGCACCAAGTCCCCAACCGCAAATTTCTGCTTTTCAATCTTTTGGTCATGATACTTCTTCATCTTCTCTTTGTAGATAGATAAACTTTCATATGCTTTTAGGTGAAACTCATCATGCTCATTCAACCCGTTAAGTCTTTGTTCCACTGCTTCATTCCAATCCATCTTCAGTTTCTTTATCGCCCACATGGCGTTGTTCTCTAACTCAACTGACAAGTGACAAGCCTTCCCATATACAAGTTGGTATGGAGACATACCTATGGGGGTCTTGTATGCAGTACGGTAGGCCCAAAAAGTATCATTAAGCCTCCTTGACCAATCCGTTCTATTAGCATTTACCATTTTCGACAGGATTTGCTTGATCTCTCGATTGGACACCTCAACTTGCCCACTAGTCTGTGGATGGTACGGAGTGGCCACATTGTGGCGAACCCCATATTTCTCCAATATCCCTTTGAACAACTTGTTGCAAAAGTGAGATCCCCCATCACTAATAATAGCCCTAGGTGTACCAAATATGGAGATGATGTTCTTTTTCAAGAAAGCGATGACACTCTTGCCTTCATTGTTGGAAAGTGCTACGGCCACCCATTTTGACATGTAGTCGCCACAAGTATATATTTCATCCCATGAGAACTCACAAACGGGCCCATAAAATCAATGCCCTACACATCAAACAACTCAATCACTATAATGGGATTTAAAGGGACCTCTTGCCTCTTCGAAATTCCTCCATCTCTCTGACACCTATCACAAGACTTGGCGAACTCATGAGCATCTTGGTGAATGGTTGGACAATAGTACCCACATTGCAAAATCTTGTGGGCAGTTCGGATACCACTATGATGCCCACCCACAGGCGAGGAGTGGCATGCCTCCAAAATACTTAGCATTTTGACTTCCGGCACACATCGGCGAATAAGCCCATCAGCACAACTCCGGTATTAGTAAGGTTCATCCCAAAATAACTTTTTCACATTATGCATTAACTTCTTCCTTTGATGAAAGGACAAGTCTGATGGGACTATATCACTGGCCAGATAATTTGCAAAATCGGAGAACCATGGAATCAAGTCATGAGAAGCGGCCAATACATGCTCATCCGGGAAGGTATCATCAATTTCAGCCCTTACACCAAACTCTCGCATAGCTTCATCCTCCAATCTGGACAAGTGATCGGCAACTTGATTGTCAGTCCCTTTTCTATCTTTTACCTCAAAATCGAACTCTTGCAATAGTAGCACCAATCTAATCAACTTTGGTTTCGCATCCTTCTTTGCCATCAAATACCTCAAAGCGGAGTGATCAGTATGCACTATGACTCTCGTGCCAAGCAAATAGGTGCAAAATATTTTGAAAGCAAATACCACCGCAAGGAGCTCTTATTCAGTCACAATGTAGTTCCTTTGTGCTTCATTTAGGGCCTTACTTGCATAATAGATGGGGTGAAGGATTTTATCCCTTCTTTATCCCAATACTACACCAAGAGCAACCCCACTAGCATCACACATCACCTCAAATTGCTTGCTCCAATCTGGGGAAATAATTATGGGTGCATACACCAACTTCTCCTTCAACTCTCCAAATGCCTTCAGACAGGATTCATCAAAATAGAATTTACATTCCTTCTCAAGTAACTTGCACAAAGGATGTGCAATTTTTGAGAAATCGTTAATAAACCTCCGCTAGAAGCCCGCAGGTCCCAGAAAACTTCTCACACCTTTTATAGAGATAAGTGGAGAAATCCTCTCTATAACCTCAACTTTTGCTCGATCAACCTCTATCCCCTTCTCCGAGATGCGACGACCCAATATTATACCTTCTTTCACCATAAAGTGATATTTTTTTCAATTTAGCACAAGATTGCAATCTTCACATCTTTTGAGGACCTCGGCCAAGTGACTCAAACAACGATCAAAGGAGTCACCAACAACTGAAAAGTCATCCATGAACACCTCAATAGTGTCCTCCACCATATCGAAGAATATCGACATCATACATCTCTGGAAAGTGGCCGGTGCATTACACAATCCAAACGACATCATCTTGAATGCGACGTCCCATAAGGGCAAGTAAAGGTGGTCTTTTCTTGATCCTCCGGTGCAATAGAGATGTGATTGTAACCCGAATAGCCATCAAGGAAACAGTACCATCCTTTTCCTGCGAGTCTATCTAACATCTGGTCCATGAAGGTCATAGGGAAATAGTCCTTCTCAGTCCATGCATTCAATTTCCGGTAATCCATACAAACTCTCCATCCAGTCACCAGCCTCATTAGAACAAGCTTGTTCTTCTCATTGGGCACTACTGTCATTCCCCCCTTTTTGGGCACACACTGAACAGGGCATACCCAACTACTATCTGCAATAGGATATATGACTCCGGCATCCAACCACTTAATAATCTCCTTCTTCACTACCTCTTGCATAGGTGGATTCAACCGTCTCTGGTGCTCAATACTTGGCTTGTGATCGGGCATGAGTTAGATTTTGAAACAAATACCGGGAGGGATACCAATAATATCCGCAATAGTCCCACCAATGGCTCATTTGAACCTATTCAAAACTTCCACCAAACACTCTACTTGTTGCACATTCAAATCCAATGCAATGTTTGCCGGCAAAGTGTCATCTCTTCCCAAGAATACATACCTCAGATGAGGTGGTAGAGCCTTGAGCTCTAATTTTGGGTCCTCCTTAATAGATGGTTTCGCGGGTGGAGACTCGCGATGCTTCATATCTAAATCTAATTTCTTTGGTTTGAACTAATATTTGCTTCGTTCAAGTTCCGCAACCAAAGACCCATACTCTTCAATGCCATCACTCTCAAAATTCATGATCACTGCCGCTAGTGCTTCAACACCTAAGCGCTCTTCAATTTGTACCTCAGACGTACTCTCAACCCTGTAGGATATAGCTAATATTGTTTGGAGCTCACCACTCTTCTTTATGGACCTACAAATATTGAATGTTGCTTCTTCATTATTTAACCGAAACTTCATCTGCCCTTTCTCCATATCAACCAAGGCGCGACCAGTAGCAAGGAACGACCTCCCAAGAATAATAGGGACCTCAAAGTCCACCTCACAGTCAAGAATCACAAAAATCGACCGGAAATATAAACGACTCCACCTTCAAGAGAACATCATGGAGTACCCCAATGGGCCTTTTCACTGTTCGATCGTCCATCAGTAACCACATTGCAGTGGGCTTTGGGTCACCCAAACCCAATTTCTTATAAATGGAGAGAGGCATAAGATTAATGGTTGCACCTAGATCACATAGAGCTTTAACAAAGTGTAATAATCCGCTAGTACATGGAATAGTGAAAGATCCCGGATCTTCCTTCTTCTGCACAAGAGATCTTGTAGCAATAGCACTACAATGCTACATTCGGTCATCATCCTCAAAACTTACTGATCTCTTCTTTGTAACCATATCCTTCATGAACTTGCCATACCCGGGCATTTGTTCCAAAGATTCTATCAAAGGGACATTGATGGAAAGTTGTTTCAACATAGTGATAAAATGCCGGTATTTACCATCCTCAGTCTTCTTCACCAATCTCTCAGGGAATGGTGCTGGTGGTCTAGGAATGGGGATCACTTTTTGGGGTACCTTTGCTTCTTTGACCGCTTTGTCCACCAATTCACCACTAGTTCCCACTACCTCTTCATCATTCCTCACCTCATCTTCTACTACAGACGGCATAGGTGGATCAATGGATTGCTTACCTCCTCGAGTAGTGACTGCCATGCAATGTCCATCATTTTTTAGATTATGAATGGTATTTCTAGGAAGAGTGCCCGGTTGACGTGGGTTCACAGTAGTAGACAATTGGGCCATTTGTTACTCAAGATGCTTGATCGAGATCGTATGTGCATCCATCTTTTGCCCGATATTAGCCAAATCACCTCTCAATTCCTTGGCGTGCTCATCACTAGCATCAAACCTCCTCATTATCTTCTGCAACATATCTTCAACCCGCGCCATACTACCTCTACCATCCCTAGGAGCAACTTCCTGATTCTGAGGTGGAACATAGGGCCCACTTTAATCATTTCTGTTACCGTAGTTACCCCGATTGAAGTTGTTGTCGCGGTTGTAGTTTCCATCTCGAACATACTGGCCCTCTTTGTTGTAATTCCCATAGTTCCGACCTTGATTTCCTTGATCTTGGCCCAATTCTCCTGATTGGAGCCTTGGGCGTTTGGTCGGAAACCCCCCGTCTGCTCATTCACTTTATAAGTATCCTCTTCATAGTAGTATTCATCCACTGGCGGTGGTGGTTTAGTCAAGTCATTCACCGCATTTACCTTCTCTGCACCTCCAGTGACATGTTTCAATACCAACCCAAGCTCAACTCTCATTTGAGCCATCTCTTCACGAATCTCATCTACGGCCGAATTGTGTGTAGCTTGCACTGCAAATGTGTTTCTCCCAGTGTCCGACTTTCTAGTGCTCCAACCTTATTGTTGCGAGAGATCTTCTCCAACTTCTCTGCGATCTCTGCATATGTGCACTCACCATAAGAACCACCCATAATTATATCAAGCACTGCTTTATTATAATCATCTTGTCCCCGATAGAAGTACTCTTTCAACGACTCATCATCAATGCGGTAAATTTGTCCTAAGAGCTACTCACCGACTCTTCAGGTAGTGCCACAAAGTTATTCACTCTATCTTTGTGGTTGAGCTTTTTGGACATCGGGTAGTACCGTGCTAGGAACACATCCCTCAACTGATCCCAATTTTAGCTAGAATTATAGGGCAACTCAGTAAACCATATCGCGGCCTCTCCCGTCAGTGATAGAGGGAACACTCTCAACCCGATGACGTTCAAATCCAAGTCTAGCCTCCCTACACAACTCTTGCACACCGGCCTCAGTTTGGCGATGTGAACATATGAAGGGTCAGATGGTATCCCTGAAAACAAACCCCTTACGATGAGAATCTGCATCAAGCTACTAGTTACCACAAATATGTGATCCTGCGGTAGAGGAGGTAGGATAAGAGGCCCATCAGAATCAGTGATGTTAATGTTGCCCCTATAGAACTCTTGAGGGCGTAGGACGGGAGGGGTTTCATCCTCAAAGCATCATCAACTGAGTTTTCCGCAACCACTTGCTTGTGAGCATCAACCGATGGAGGAGGTTCATGATTGATCCTATCACCTAGATTAGCTGGGTTCTGTTGATTATTCATTCTTCGGAGTCTCCAGTTAAGTTCAGGATCGAATGGAAGTGTTGGTTCCCCTCGGCTCCGTGTACTTATCATACCTAGACCTGAGAGAAACAAAAACAAAAGAAAAAGTAAAATTAGGAAATTGTTGACTAAAACTCGGTAATGTTATTAAAGTTAATCTAAAATCCACTGTCCCCGGCAGCGGCGCCAAAATTTGATACGCTCAAATTACACCTCCCAAAAGAAGTATAAGCGGTCGTATCAAGTAAAGAACCCAACTAGTAGGTTGGGGTCGATCCCACGAGGAAAATAGTTTAGACTTAACTTTAATATACAATTACTTCGATTTAGTCAAGTTCTTTCCGAAAATAGGTAATTAAAGGGGGGTTTTTTTGTGAAATAAAAGTATTGTAATATTTCTAAGTAGAACAAGTAACAGGAGTAAATGTTTAGTGTTTATCAAGTTGTGAGAGAAACTAGGGTGTAATTGTTCCCCATAGGTTCATAACTCCATAATCCAAGCTACAACAAATTTTCCCTAGTGTTTTGCATGCAACGTGATAAGTTATGTATCTCTAAATCCTTGGTCCAATATTTAGAGAATTTCACCCCGTACCTTGGTTCGGCTACGTGTGTCTAAGTTACTACCTTACCTTTACTTCATATTAAGCATCATATTCGATGTATGGCTTAGTTATTACTTCGTACCAATCTAAACTAGCCTATTAGATAGTATCCCACTAAATCTATGTTGATAATTCTTTTCCTATTAACTACCCCCTTGGTCTGGCAAGTAGAAATAAGGTGAGTTCTAATGCATGCACTCGTTAAAAAGACTTCTAAGCGAAAGAATTATCAATGAATGCAATAACCTATTTGAGTATTGTTATTAAGCTAGGTTTACTTTGTTAATCACCCATGGTTCCCACAACCCTAATTGTGGATTTAGTTACCCATGCATAGAAGAACACAATTCATAGTTGATAAACAATAAATCATGAACTTACTTTGACAAATTCGAAGAAAAACCAGAAATTCAACTTGAAACCACAAAATATCTTGAAAACCAAATCCGAAAATTTAAATTAATGCCCAAGTTGCAAAAACAAATCTCCAAGAACAAAACTAACAAAGTAGTAATAGAATCCAAACTCAAAAACGAGGTTTTACACCCTATTTATAAAAAACATTGTCCTAAAATAAAAGGAAATCAAATAAGGATAGTTGTCCAAAAACGCGGCTTCAATCGACGACCCCCACAGACGGTCCATCGATGAAACAGCGGACCATCGACTGCCTCCGTAAGTCCAGACTTAGCATCTTTTTTTAGCTTTCAACTAGCATCTTCTCTGTTCCTATCGACGTACCAACCAGCACTGTCCGTCGATGCACCTACGGTCCGCCGATGCCTTCCGTTGTTCCATACTTAGCTTTTCTTCAACTTCGGGTACTGGGACATATTCTTATCAGATCGAAAATTTAACAGGACGATCCATCGATCAATCGACGGACCGTCGATCCTTCCGTAGCCCCATACTTGGTCAGAATTCCCCGAGTTTCTCCTAATTCTTGAACCTTCAGTCGACGGTCACCATCTACGGTCTGTTGATGGAACGACGGGCCGTCGATGGCCTTTATGGATCACCTCTGCAATAATTCTCATCTTCCTTCTGCATTTTGGTTTTGGACACCTTTCATGCAAAAAAAAGATAAAAACATGTTAAAATTACTACAAAAAGGCTCTAGACACACACCAATCTTAAAGAAAAACCATTGAAAGTACTATGAAATACCACGGTACATCAATGTTGTCACGGGTATGATCAAACTCTTTACTTTTCCTGTTTATGATTTGCTAGACCCAGGAGCAAGTTTATCTTTTGTAACTCCTTATGTTGCAAATCAGTTTGAGATTCTTTGTGAAAAACTTTATGAACCCTTCTGTGTTTCTACACCTGTTGGGGAGTCTATTCTAGAAAAAAGAGTCTATCGTGATTGTCTTGTTTCCACCATTCAAAACAACACCATTGCTGATCTAGTAGTGTAAGATATGGTAAATTTTGATGTCATTCTAGGTATAGACTGACTTCATGCCTGTTATGCGTCAATAGATTGTAGAACTCGAGTTTTCAAGTTCCAGATTCCTAATGAGCCAGTCATAGAGTGGAGTAGTAGTTCAGAGGTGCCTAAGGGTCATTTAATTTTGTACCTTAGGGCGAGGAAATTAGTTTCAAAAGGGTGTATCTATCACTTAGTCCGAGTTAATGACTCAAGTGATGATGTACCTTTCCTTCAGTCCGTTGCTATAGTAAATGAGTTTCCAGAAGTCTTTCCTGATGATCTACCCAGAGTCTCTCCTAAGAGACAAATAGATTTAGCATAAACATCATCCCAGATACTCGTCATATCTCTATTCCTCCATACATAATGGCACCAGCAGAGTTAAAAGAGCTAAAAGAACAATTGAAAGATTTGTTAGATAAAGGCTTCATTCGACTAAGTGTCTCACCTTGGGTCACTCCGGACTTGTTTGTAAGGAAGAAAGATGGTTCCCTTAGGATGTGTATAGACTACCGACAATTGAATAAGGTGACCATCAAGAATAGATATCCTCTTCCAAGTATAGATGATCTTTTTGACCAGCTTCAGGGTTCTTCTTGCTTCTCGAATATTGATCTCAGATCAGGCTATCATCAGTTGAAAACTAGGGAATGTAATATTCCAAAGACAACTTTTAGAAGAAGATATAGGCATTATGAGTTTTTGGTTATGTCTTTTAGTTTGTCGAATGCGCTTGCAGCATTCATGGATCTTAAGAATAGGGTCTTCAACCCTTATTTAGATCTGATTGTCATTGTTTTCATTGATTGCATACTGATTTATTCAAGGAACAAAGAAGATTATGCTAGTCACCTCAGGATAGTTCTACAGACTAAGAGATAAGGAGTTATATGCCAAGTTCTCCAAGTGTGAATTTTGGCTTAAGTTTGTGGCATTCTTAGGCCACATAGTTTCCGGTGATTGGATTAGAGTTGATACCCAAAAGATAGAATTAGATTAGAGTTGGCCTAAACCCACGTCTCCAAAAGATATAAGGAGTTTCTTGGGTTTGGCTGGCTATTATAGGAGATTTGTTGAAGAGTTTTCACCAATCTCATCTCCTTTGACCAAGCTGACTCAGAAGACAGTCGAATTTCAATGGTCTAAAGCTTATGAGAATATCTATTAGAAGTTGAAAAAGAGATTGAGTACCGCTCCAGTTTTGACCTTACCAGAGGGTACTCAAGGTTTTGTGGTGTATTGTATGCATCCAGAGTTGTTTTGGGCTGTGTGTTGATGCAGAATGGAAAGGTTATAGCTTATGCCTCCAGATAGTTGAAGGTTCATGAGAAGAATTATTCAACTCATGACTTAGCATTTGCTGCAGTAGTTTTTGCTTTGAATATATGGCGCCACTACTTGAATGGTGTTCATGTTGACATGATCAATGTTCACAAGAGCCTCCAATATGTGTTCACTCAGAAGGGGCAACATCTCAGACAGAGGAGGTGGTTAGAATTACTCAAGGATTATTACATAAGTAGTCTTTACCACCCATGTAAGGCTAATGTGGTTGTTGATGCCTTAATCAGGTTATCCATGGGGAGTACCGCCCATGTTGAAGAAGAAAAGAGGGAGTTAGCTAAAGATGTGCACATCACACATGGGAGTCAAACTTATGGATTCCACAGAAGGAGGCATAGTGATGACCAATGGGTTTGAGTCATCATTAGTGTCAGAGGTGAAAGAGAAGCAAGACCAAGACCCTATTTTGCTTGACTTGAAGTCAAATTTTCATAAGCAAAGAGTGTTAGCTTTTGAACAAGGGGGAGATGGTGTGCTGAAGTGTCAAGGTAGGTTGTGTGTACCTAGGTTGGATGAACTCCAAGAAAGGATCATGGAGGAAGACCATATCTCCAAATATTCCACCCATCAAGGTTTCATAAAGATGTACTGCGATCTGAAAGAGGTATATTGGTGAAAGGTATAAATAAGGAATTGTTGAGTTTGTTGCCAAGTTCCCAAATTGCCAACAAGTGAAAGTAAAACAACAAATGCCTGGAAGTTTGGCTCAGACTATAGAACTTCCAGAATAGAAGTGGAAAATGATTAATATGGACTTTCTCAAAGGCTTGCCAAGATCTCGCGGGCAACATGATTCTATTTAGGTGACTGTCGATAGAATGAAAAAGTTAGCCCATTCTTGCCGATTAAGACTAATTATTCGGCCGAGGATTATGATAAGTTGTACCTTCAAGAGGTGGTGAGAATTCATGGAGTTACGGTCTCCATTATTTCAGATAGAGGTGCACAATTTACTGCATAGTTATATAAATCTTTCTAGGTTTAGGTTCAAAGGTGAACTTAAGCACTCCTTTTCATCTTTAGATAGATGGACAAGTAGAGCGTACTATCCAGACCTTTTGAGAGATTGTGTGATCGACTTCAAAGGGAATTGGGATGATCAGATACCTCTCATTGAGTTCTCTTACAACAACAGTTACCATTCTAGCATCCAAATGGATCCATATGAAGCTCTTTGTGGGAGAAGATGCAGATCTCCTATTGGGTGGTTCGAAGTTGGTGAAGCAGGGTTGATAGGACTTGATCTACTTCACCAAGATATGGAGAAGGTGAAATTTATACAAGAGAGATTGAAAATAGCACAGAGTCACCAAAAGTCCTATACAGATGTTAGGAGAAGGCAATTAAAGTTTGAGATGGATGATTGGGTGTATCTGAAAGTTTCACCCATGAAGGGTATTATGAGGTTTGGTAAGAAGGGGAAACTTAGTCCCTGGTATATCAGTCCCTACAAAATCTCCAAAAGAGTTGTCAATGTAGCTTATGAGTTGGAGCTACCCCAAGAATTAGCAGCAGTTCACTCGGTATTCCATATTTCTATGTTGAAGAAGTGCTTCGGTGATCCTTCATTGATTTTACCAACTGAGGATGTTGGGATTAAGGATAGCCTATCATATGAAGAGATTCTAGTCCAGATTGTAGATTGTCAGGTTCGCATGATGAGAACTAAGGAAGTTGCATCAGTCAAGGTCCTTTGGAGGAACCAATTCGTTGAAGAAACGACTTCGGAAACTGAGGAGGATATGAAGAAGAGGTATCCACATCTCTTTGAATCCGGAGAGAATGCATACCAAGTTACTAAATTCTTTTCATAGCACTTTATAAGACTATGTGTAAGCATGTTATTACTTGCTTTTGTTGTTGAGTGCTGAAATGGCGTTACTACCCTTAGATTAGTGAAACAGTTCTCATTCGAGGATGAATGTTTCCAAGGGGGAGATATTGTAACAACTCGTAACTTGAAATAGCTATGAATAATCCTAGAAATAACAAATAATCACTTTTGGAAATAAAGGGAAAAATCTGGAAAATTTCCTAAGTTTAAAAAGTGTGTTTTGGTCATTTTCAAACAGCCATAAATTCTAGCTCATGAGGATTTAGGGGCATTTCTTTATATGTATGGAAATTCTTTGGTAATATCTTTCCAACAGCGCCAAGTTTGCTCATTTTCAATGTCGTATGAGGGAGATATGCCTTTCGGAAGTTGGGTTGTTGGACTGAGGAAAGTCCAATCCGGATTTTACTAAGGGTAAAGTAGTCTTTTCACCCTACTATTTCCTAATTTGTTTTAAGGGTTTATTAGGGGTAAAACTAAACCTTAATTCAGTTTAGAAAAGTTGAATACGCTTAGGGCTTGGGAGAAAAGAAAAGAGAAGAAGGAGAAAGGAGAAAGGACCAAGAATTTTTCAAGAACACCAAGACCGTTGGGTGGAATTCGTCGGGGGTGATTCCTATAAGGTATGTGAGATCTTTAAATCTTGGGTTCTTCCATCCATACAACAACATGTTTAATTCAACGAAATTAGAGTAGATTGAATGATGAACATTAAAGTTCTTGATGAATAATCGTTGAATTCTTGTTGGTTGAGTTGTAGTATACCTTTAGTTACTTGATTCTTGTTTCTGGGCTATTTTACGAGTCTAAGCTATTGGGTATCGAGAATATTAGTGATACTAAGTGTTTGGGGAAAGATCTATGGAAGTTTAGAAGGTTTAGATTTGAAAATTGGAGAAGAAAAGTCAGAGATCTCATCTGACAAGCCATGGGGCGCCGCGCCAACCAGAGCCCCTCAGGACAGACTCTATCCGTCAGGATCTGGCGCGCCTCACTAGCTTGAGCGCCTGAGGACATTGTCTGTCCGTCAGGCTCTGGCGCCCCGCGCCTCTCAGAGCGCCAAGGCCACCTGGAGACCTCATTTGCCCCTATCTTTTCTAACTAGTCCTAAGTGATGTACCTACAATTTCTAGTCGATTACAATACTCTAAGGTACATCTAAACATCATGATATCATCCATAAATATGAATCATGAACCTTGAATCCATAATTCAATTCAAGGAAAGTTAGGATTAAAGTCAAGTAAGTTAAGGAGTTAAGTCTAAAGTTATGAAGTAAGATAAAGTAGAGTTCTTAAAGTTTACAAGAGGTTTATTTAACGTTTTAACTTCGTTTTAAGGCTCAAGTTTGAGTTAAAGAAAGATCAAAGAGTTGAGCTAAATTCTCGAAAGTTATAAACGAACTAAGTATTTTCTAAGAGTTAAGTTTCAAATTAAGCAAAGAGTAAGAGTTGAGTTCATTTCTCAAAAAGATATATAAGGGAACTAAGTAGTTTAGAAAATTATAAATGTTCACATTTAAGTTATGAGGAAAGTAAAATTTTCCTAAAAGAGTTTTGAACAAGAAAAGGGAACATTAGTTCCAAGAGAGCTTTTTAAAAAAAGCTAAAGTGTTGAGCAAATTATCTCAATCCAAAGAAAGTAAGTTATTTTAAAAGCATGAGCTAAAGTATATTTTGGAAGTAGTATTTAGCACTGATATGGGGATGAGAGTTCATATTAACTCAAGTCTCCATGTAAACCATGTAGTCATCATAGGTATTAACGGGTCATACTTTTAGATGATCACGCAAGTTAAGCTGGTGGATCCACTAGGTTGAGGATGTTCTATGTGATGGCTAAGTATAAGACAATTCTGGCAGCGTGGGCGAGACGTTGTATCACCACTTAGGCTCATAGTGGTGGTTATCAGTTAGAGAAACTCCCACAGAACTATATTACTTTCATATATAAGTAAAGTTGAGTTGCTATTGTATTTTCTTTGATGAACTAAGTTGCTTTACTATTTTACAAGTTTTATACATAAATCACATGTGTTTTAAATTGCTTTATATACATACATTGAGTTGAGAATTTCTTGAGTTGAGAATTTCTTGAGTTGTGCAGAGCCAAGTTAAGTTTATCTTATTCTGATCAAGCTTAAGTTGTTATTTAGCATTCCAACTCGCATACTCATACATTCAATGTACTGATCTCAGTTGGCCTGCATCGTCTTATGATGCAGACACAGGTAACTAGGATCAACATCCAGCGCATCGTTGATCCAATTTAAGCACTCAGAGTCAGTGGTGAGCCTTTTTGCATTCCGGAGGATCATTTATATGCTTTCCAGTCTTTCAATTTCAGAATGTTGTGGTTTCTGTCCCAACATTCATCATAGTATGCTTAGAGGCTTCATAGATGGATAGTCAGATAGTTCAGTTGAGTCTCTTTCATTTCACATGTTATATTTGAGACTTAAGTGTCATTTTGGCCAAGAAGTTAAATTAAGTTAATTATGAGTTTGTTCTTGCTTTACTATTGAGTTAAGTCTTCCGTTGTGTTAAGTAAGTCAGACTAAGGGTTCGCTCAAGGCTATATATGGTCATTGGGTGTCGGCCACGTCTAGGGTGTAGGCTCAAGGAATGACAGGGGACATGTGAGGTCCATATACAGACATAGATGATCTCCACGTGTCATTGTAGATGATCTCAATGCACTATCATAAAATAAAACAATCCCCAACGGAGACGATATTCACATGCCCAACATATAATAATAAAATCTCACAGCATAGACGATCTCCATGTGCCCAACTTATACTTAATATTATGTCAATGCATGTGCACAATGTGATTTCACTAAAAATGGATGATGATGCATCTCAATCAATCAAATATTTGTATGACATATAATCACCTCAACTATCACAAACATACGAATTCAATAATGAAACGCAATTACACAAAAGAAATTAAGTCAATAACACAATAATTAATGTCCATATGCTTTGGCATTCTCGGATTATAATACGTTAATATATAGAAATACATTTTTCCTTTATAAGATTGGTACTCGTATCAGTGTCCATCACACCATTGGTACGAGACCCCCATCTTTCTCCATTACTCATTGTCTATTCCAGTTTAACTTTTAATTAGAAAATGTCCCTCAACGAAGTCTAGAAAGTCTTAATATAACTTGAATGTCGAACACATATTCACGAATCCTCAAGATCCTATCTTTCCCTTTCATAAAGCTTCAAAGTGCTTCAAATTTATCATATATGTAATCCTCATAAAAATATAAATTCAAAGACACTCATATTACTATATTTAATTTCGGCACAAAAATCAGGTCAAAAAGTCATCCCGAGCCACCAAATTCGAATCTTAAATTTTCTTTCACATTATGTTTATCCCTGATAAAACAAACCCCCGTGCAAAATTTCAGCTAACCAAATCAAGATTTTGTTCTAAGAACTCTAAGACAATATTTTCTTAAATCAGCCCAAATTCTACACGTTTATACCCTAAAAATCTATTCATAATCACATAAAAGTTTAATGGAAAGGACGAGAATCATTACTATAACGCTTTGGGATGAAAATATCAACTTTTGTCCTTTTTCTCTTTTCTTTTCTCTCTTTCTTTTCTTTTCTTTCTCTCTTGCGTTGTGTACGTGCGTTTTTTTTTTTCACGGTTTGCAGCGTTTTGCTGCTTTTTTTCTTTTTTTTCTTTTTTTTCTTTATGGGTTTTTTTCATTTATTATATTTATTATTTTATTTTACATAACTCATTTCTCTCACTTCTCTGTAAATTCTCTCTACCCAACCTTCATTGAAGAGCATTGGAGCTTGAAGAAGAAGGTCAAGTCCCCCAAGTTTCTAGTCAAAATTGTGACTAAAGTCTTCATAAGGTATGGATTCTTTCACTCTTGGGATCCCTTTCCCTAAGATGTCCATCCAAAGATGATTTCAAAATCACCCGAATTGAAGAGTTTTCTCTACAAATGAGTTTTCTTCTAATACTGAAATTGTGGATCAATTATGATGAATTATGATTACTTAGGATGGTTTAAGTGTATAATGATTTTAATTGTTGTGTTTCACTCGAATTATCCATTGATTTATGTTTCTCCCCCAAATTCCATAATCTTGGATCTTGTTTAATGAATAGGTTGGAAGTGATGAATGTATCCATTGTTAGACTTGTGTTAATTATGTTACTACATTCATGGACTGTCTATTGTCCTGTATTGTTGAGTTTTGATCTATATCTTGAAAAATCCATGGATGTCCCTTCTTCCCTAACCTTAACTTTTGGATTATGTAAATTGATGGCTAGAGATAATGTAATTAAGTGTGTTCTTGTATAATTGGTTATGGTATGATGATGATAATGGGTTTGATGGGTGTATATCATTGATTTGGAATGAAGTGTTGAATGGGTTTCATGGAGGCCATTGGTAGGACCTTCAATGTCATGAACTAGGAGTTGCTATTATGCTATTGTTGGCATGTTCTTGATAATGTTGTTCAATTGAAGTATGAATATGTTAGTATGATAGGAATGTGATGAAGTTATGAATATGTTTGCATGATACGAATGTGATGAATTGTGAGATAATGATAGGTGTATTGTTATGAGAAATTGGAGGTGATTCCTCTCTGCATCTTATTACCATGTTTATGAGGTGATATTCTCACATGATATTGGATTGTGATGAAAGGACTTTCTCATCCTAGAACCCATGCTCTATGAACATGATATATGAGGAGATAAACTCCTAAGACCTGTACTATGAATTGATGTTTAAGAAAGACTTAAAGACACATCAAAAAGGGAATTTAGCTTAGCACCGAGTAAACTTGACAATGAGAGGTGTTCCTTCACAAAGAAAAGGAGGTTCACACTATGTTCTCTCATGAGATGGAATCTACAATGCTAATTAGCATAAAGAGGGTTTCTAGTAACAACCTACTAGATCCTTAACTATGTTCCCCCATAGGAAACCTAGCTAGTGGATCCACCTAGATGCTACTATGATGTATATGTCCTGCCTTGGCAAGTAGGATGCCCTCTTTTCGGTGTGAGGGGATAACACCGAATTCCATGTTTAGCTTACATGGTCTATTGTCGATTATGGCGAAGTTTTCCGAAAGTAAAATGAATGAATGATGATAATGATAAGATGAACACTAACTAGGACTACTTAAGAGGTATCACTTAGTGTAGGTAAGGGAATGAGACTTTATCTATACATTGCACAAGTGACCTTGAGGGGAGTTCTAGGAGGGGTTATTTATGTATACATGATATATGTGATGTTGTTTTTACATGATGATGGTTTCACTTGATATACATGATGTTCGTCTAAATTGTTATATATGATGTTGACTACACTTGTTATGAAGTTATATGAGGGTAAGACAATGCTTATGGTATCTTTGCTAGTTTACTTGGTTTATGTGGGGTTATGGGGCTTTACATAGACATTGCACTAATTGGCTTGGATTGGGATTGTGAGTAAGGTATTGTGATATTTTGATGAAATGTATTCTAAACATGAATTGTTGATTATGGCTTTATTATGATGTACTCTTGAACATGAATATTGATATGGTTCATTGTTGTTGTGTTATAGACTTGTATATGCTTGGAATGTTCATAAAGGCTTTTAAAGTAAATTTAGTATACTAAAATGTCCTTTTAGGCATGTTTCATAATGTTTTACTTGCATATATTCATACTTAGTAAATGTGGTTTGTATTAACCCATATTCTCTTCTATTTGTACAATAATATAGGTTTGGGCCATATTGAAGGGTTTCAAGGCCAATATTCAAGAAGTTTGGATAGATTCCCAAGTTGGTGAGTCTTCACGTCCAAGGACGAAACCTATTAATCTAGTTCTTGATATTTGATTAGTCTAAAGACAATGTTCACTACAAAAAATTTGATTATAAGGGACAAATTATTTCGTCAATAATAAATCATATTTCATCATTAAAAATCTTGTTAGACGAAAATTAATTCGTCACTCAGTCGTCACTCAGTCGTCACTAAATGTGTCTCTAAAAGTATACAAATATTATGTAGTGCTTCGTCACTAATAGTATTATTTTAACTACAAAAAAAATCATCCCTAAATGCTTAAACATTTGTGACAAATTTGTTTTTCGAAAAAAAGTATTTTTCTGTCGTTAATAGTATGCTTTTTCACTAAAAATGTTATTACTACCGACAAAATTATATAGTCGCTAATTAGTTTACTTCAAATAGTGACAATATCAATTGTCTCTAAAAGTTTATGTGTTTTGTAGTTGAACAAAATCTACTTTCGTATTAATGACGATATTTTATATACAAAAAATATTTTATTCTTAACGAGAGATAAATTTATAATTATAAAAATGATTAATTTTCCTAGGATATACATGTGTTCATGTATCTCGCATCTCTATTTTTTTAACACCTGGCAAAGAGCTCGCACATTATGCTTTGTTGGGGAATCAAACTCACAACCTCTAGTTTGGAAGTGAAGGGTGCTTACCATCTGACCAACACTCTCTTGTCTCTCATTTTTATTTTATTTTTTACTTCATTTACTTCTTTTAAATTTATATTATATAAATAATATATTTTATGATTATTTATACTCATACACAAATGTATGAAATTTACTACCCACAATTCATTCAAATGTAGATTATATTTTAATTAAACTGTATATTTTTTAAAAATATCTTTAAATACATTCAGTACGATTCTAACGTTTTATTTACTTATTTTTATAAATTTAAAAATTATTCAGTACAATTATAAATTTATATAAAATTAAACTTTTGATTTTATTAAAAATATTTAATAATCGATTCAATTTGATCAGTAAATCAATTGTTTCGAAAAAAAAAACATTGATACCCATAACTATAATACATCATCATAATAAATTTGAAATCCTAGTTGGTTCATTTTTTATTTTTCACTTCAATTTTCACACTGATGAAAAAAGCTAATAGAAATTCATGAAATATTTTGTAACTTTGAGAAGTCTAAGTTTATAAGTCGATGTTATCTTTGTATAGTTGATCTACGTACGTATGTGGAATTACTATTATATATGTACATATTTATAGACAAAAGCAAATAGATCGACTTGGTCTATGCAGTTTATCAAACATAAATCAATTGACACATACAAAAAAAAGTACGGAGACTTGAGAAAATATTTTTTTTATCGTATTTATGAATAAAAGTGTATCAAATAAAAAATAAAAGTGCGAAATCAACAAATATCGGCAATATAGTGGTAAAATCGTACCTCACTCACAATACTTATAACCTAGATTATACTTTTCAAATGATGCATTTTTTAATTGCGTAATTTAAGAAAATTGATGTATTTAACTTTATAATTTTTACAAAATTGTTTGAATTCGTTGGTTTTAATATTTTCCCTCGACAATTAACGAATGGACTCTGTCTATTTCTTATGAAGCACTTGTATTATTCCTTTTGTAAGTTGTCACTTGTAATTATAAACAATTGTAGCCAAAAAAAATTTATATTTAGCAATGAGTTTTTTCGTAGCAAATAGTTGAATTATTCACTACAAATTTTAAGTCGCTGCTATTTAACACGTTACATATTTTGTGACAATTTTTTTGTTGTCACTAAATCACAGATTGATTAGAGAAAATAAAATCTTTGTCACCAATTATTTATATTATCAGTGACGAAAGTAAATGTCATAATTAAATCTAAATTTTTATAGATAAAACTTATAATATTTAATTACGAACTCTAATTTGTCGATATTGTAACAACATATTTTTTAGCTGAACTTTTTTTATGTCAAAAAATTAGTAAATTTTAAGACAAATTTTTTTTTGTCATTAATTAGAAACATTATTAGTGACGAAATAATGTGTCACCGATAACTTTAAATTCGTGACTAACATTACATAACAAATGGCGCCAATTAATTTTTTGGTGGAAAACATTAGTGGACAAAACTTTACCACGAATTTTTACGTTTCGTCACTAAAAGTATGTGCCTCATATATTTAAGCACGAAAAGTAACTTTTGTCAATAAAAACAAACAATTAGTGACGAATTTGATGTCATAGCTAATAATTTTGTAGCTATATATCATATTTGTTGTAGTGTCTATTCCTTATCTTTTGAGACTATATTGTTCTACTTATAATATATTGTAATAGTGTAAGGGCTATGTCCCAAATCTTGTAATCCTATGCTAGATGGTTGTGTGTGAGAAAATGTAGACGATTTTCAATGTATGAGAAGTAGACTTGAACCTCAAATGTAAAGTTTTAATTTTTTTCGTATTTTTCTACCTATAAAATGCAATGATGTATGCTAAGGCCTAAGGGCTTTTCTAAGGCCTCTAAGAGGACGAAAACGCCGGTTACGACTAGGGGTGCTCCCCGGTCATGAAATTTATCCCTTAAGTATTTCTTCTAGGACTACATTAAATATTTATTTTTCGTCGTATTTTAGTTAGTTTATTTTAAAAGATATGAAAACTTTTAAAAAAAAATATATGTTTTCTTTTAATTTAAGTTTTTATAAATAAGATGGTATTTCCTAAATATATATTTAGACTAACTATACATTACATAAATTGGGATTAGAAGCAGACACCCCTTCTCGACATATCTGCTTCTAGCGGAGTGTTTTTATGAAATTCATGTGCTTTCTTCATTTTAATTTGTATGTTTTATTTTTAGTTTTAGTTTTCTATATATTTAAGAATTACATATAAAAAAATATTATAAATTACAATAATTAATAACTTAAAATATTTTAAAGATTTTTTTGGCTAACAATATTTTGTGATTATTAGCAAATTTACCAAAATGCCTTATAGGGATCATATTGCAAAAGGTGGGAGTTATGTGACATAAAGTAGAAGTTCAAGATAGTTTTGTCATTTGAATCCCAAAAAAACAAAAGAAGCCCCCTTCCCATTTCCCAAGCAAGATAATTTACAAAAAGTAACATAGAATAACCATATTGAACTCAAAAATATTTTTAAAGACCCTAAGCTGACATGTTTGTTGTGTTGATATTGCCATTTATTATACAATATATTCCCTATTCCATCTTTACTTGTCTATTTTTGAATAAATAATTAATAATGTAGTGAATTTATCATTTTACTCTTACTAATTATAAAGTGAATGAAAAATTCTACATTTTTCAAAGTAATTACTCATTTAATTGAGGATAGAATAGATAAAAAAATTATTCTTTCTTAATTTATTAAAAGATATTAGATAAGTATGTCCCGTGCTAGCATAGGCCCAACGTTTAGTCTAGGGGCTTAAAATTGCGGAATATGTTCAAATCCACCAATATAATATTAAAATTTCCCTTTATTAATTGTTACTTATTAAATAAAAATACATTTCAATAAATGACAATATTATTATCTCGAACATAGTATAAATACCAAATATGTTATGTATATATTTATGTGAATGTTATACGATTGAATGATTAAGCAGTTCAAGTGAGAGTACTAATTCCATCTCTCTCTCTCTTTATATACAGAGGCAGATCCACATGTATCCGTGACAGTGCACATGCACCCGATAACTTTTTTTGAAAAGTCGTGTATATATATAGAGAGAGAGAGAAAGAGAGAGAGACCGTTGATAAACTGAACATATATTTAATTGTGCACTCTAATAACCAAAAATAGTTGTGGGTGCATTGGTCGTATGCCCCAGCTCCCGGTGCGAGTGCGCGAGATCTATTCCAAGTGGACGCAACAATTTTTTTAACAATTCAATTAAAATATAAAACTAATTTTTCCTAACACAATTCTAAATAAAATATAAGACTACTAGAAAATTTGTAAATTCTTTATATGTGTATTGTTTTTTGCAATAATTTGTTATTGATTCTTGTGATTTGAGATGAATAGATTTTTGACGAAAAATAATTCTTCTTAACCAAGTGCTAGTTTTAGAGACAATTCTTTGCGTTTTATAGATGAGTTTGATTTGCAGTCACTTAAATGGATCCTGAAGAAAGAATATCTCTGGATAAATATAGCCCTAGAATACGATATGAAGTGAGAGAATACTATATTTAACAAGGCTTTGTCAACCGAATATTAATGATAATGAATATGCTCAAAGTAGATTCGGGATGAAATGCGTCAATTTTGTATACTAATATTCTTGATAAAAAGTAGATTGTTCTTTTTTTAAAATTAAAAAATAATAAATTCAGTATTAAAATTTATTGGGGCCTCAAACTTTTGAAGGCCTAAGCAGGCTTTGCTAAGGTCACCCTTGTGTCACTCCTAACCTTACCCTTGCGTCACTCTTAGTAGTGCCCCCTATCTTCAAATCTTGAGTTATATATATATATATATATCAGACAGTATGCATCTTTCATGTTGTGATCACCTATCTGTGGACTGTTAATCAATATCAAAATCACGTATTACACTTGAATTAAGGATGAAATGTCAGTATTTCAATAATTGTAGAGAGTTCAAGGTTCAAATGTAAAACCAAATGAATTGTAAGAAAAATCATGTTCAATTCAGACAAAGATTATTTATCGGAAATGGAGTACGCGAAAGCAGATAAAACCACATGCTATTATTTCATAAGCTTGCTAAATTAGATAAAAATAAGTATCAGACAAATATTTCCACCAGAAAAGAACTAAAAAGAAGCCAAACAATACACGTGACGGCATATTACTTTGATATGTCTTCCATGAAAGAAAATTATTCATAATCATAAATCTTGTATATTGATAAATAGAAAACAATATAAATACTGATGAGAGACAAAGCTTACACCCTGTTTCATCCCATTTAACCTGCACAACACGTACACAAAATGCATCAATGATCACCTATTTAAGCTGCTACTACAATGTTAATAATATAAAATGGATCAAGACACAATTCCAAGAAGCACATCGTGACCTATCAGCCACTCATACCTCAAAGGAAATAACATGCAAAATATATTTTTTTGGGTTAAATTGATCACAAGTTTTGAGATTTTTTTCTATATATCTGATTCAGCTCAGTTAGTTACATTAATGACAACAAAAATTATAAAATATAAAAACAAGGGCTGAACATATTTTCTAAGAGTGATGTACTACTTGAATTGTCATTCCAAATAGTGGTTACCTAATTGATCCAAAGTTGGTTAGCATTTCCGTTTGTAATCTTGTATATGATTAGTTCATCGAATGGCATAAATAATCTTGTAAATGGGTTCTTGGACTCTATTGTAATCCCTCTCATATACCTGATATATATAACGATAGCCATCTGATTTGAAACTTGTGTAAATGATTTGAAGAAGCAAGCAAATTCCTCCTTACTAATAATAAGTTGTTGGGTAATGCAGTTATTAATGACTTTTTGCTTCTGGAGGAATTTGCTTCTGGAGAAAATGATAGAGACTTCACCTATAGGGAGGAATAAGGATTTTAGAAGAAGACGCAAGCAAGCAAGCTATAGTGTATACAATCCACAGTTGAATTTTTGTTGCATAGCATGGTGTCACGACCCAAAATCACTAATCGTGATGGCACATATGTTCCCAACCGATAGTTAAGTCAACTCAATAAATTTCACCAATTCAACTTACACGTGAAAAGGTAAGTATCAAACTAATATCTAACATACTAAGTATTCAAAATAAATGCGGAAAATAGAAATATCACCCCAAGATTTAGTGTCATAAGTACAAGAGCTTCTACAATAGGATACAAGTCCAAACTAATATGAAAATCTAAACATAAGAAATATCCAATCAGAATACCAAAATAACCTAATAAATAGAGGTAGATTGAAGGTGTGAGCCACAGAATATCCCAAGCAGCGCACCACAACTCCAAGATCATCAAAACTCATATTCAAGCTCCAAGACGTGCCCGAATTTGAAATCCAATCTGCACCACAAAAGAGTGCAGCAAGTGTAGTATGAGTACGAAACCACATGTACCCAGTATATCTCATTGACTGACAACGAAGAAGTAATGACGGGAGTTTATATAAGAAAAATCAATTCTTTAATTATACAAGTCTATATTACACTTACTAGTCAAGTTTCATCAAATAGAGGTAATCAAACATCAAGTAACTTCCAACCACCAAATAAAACACATAATCATCAAGAATGAAAGATGTCATGAGATGCAATGCAATATGACACCATGAAATGATATGCCTCAGAATACCCAGTACTCTCTCAACCATATATACATGATACTTCTCGGAAATACATCGACAGTTCTTGACCCATGGGGCACAGACGTTCTCCACGTGTCTGTACGGATGATCTCAACGCACTATTATAAAATCAAACAATTTCCGCACGGACGATCTTCACGTGTCCAAATTATAATCTTTACATCTCACCATCCCCAGCACGGACAATCTTCACGTGCCCAACTTATACTTAATCTAATGTCAATGCATGTGCACAATATTATTTCAAAGAAGGGGATGATGATGCACCTTAATCAGTCAAATATCAGCATAATACATAATCACCTCAATTATCACATATATACGGGTGTAATAAAAAAAACTCAATCACACAAGGAATTCAAGTCAGTAATATATCAGCTAATGCCCATGTGCTTTGGCATTCTCAAATGACAATCCATATTCTATAGTAATAACTTTCCCTTTATAACACCGGTACTCGTACCAAAGACCGTCACACCATTGATACGAGACCCCCATCTTACGCCCTTACCCCTTTGTGTATTTCCATTTTAATCTTTAATCAGGAAAACGACCTTCAAAAAGTCTAAAAGTCTTAACATACCTCGAATGTTGATCATGTGTCACAAATCCTCAAGATAGTTCTTTCCCTTTTTGCAAAGTTATGAAACGTTCCCAATCTACTAATGATGAACATTCGTAAGTAAGCGAGTTTGTAGACATTCAAATTATTATATGTCTATCATAGACCCTAAAACTCACTCATACCTCTAATCAAGCTCCAAATCTTGATCAATTTATATACCAAAATTATCATTTTTTGCTAAATTTCAAGCCAAGAATTGAACTTTAATCTCTCCAAAAATCATAAATCTAATGGTGTTCATATAATACTATACAAATAATATTTAATTATTTACCTTAATATAATATATTTAACTTAGATCCCAATCTGATAATTAACTTAAGCGGGTCAACGTAAAAAAAAACCTAAACTACGGACCAGTGGAATTCCTGCGAACATCACCCATCTGCAATGCCTAACTTTCAAAAAAAATTGTCAAATGCCAATCATTGGCATGATTGCCCAATGATTGGCTTAAAAATATTGTCCCCCGCCATTCTAATGCCTTAATCATAAAGGAAAATGCAGACCAAAAATCTTAAATCCATTTTGACAGATATCATCCAAATTTTACCCCATTTATATAATAATGTCAATAAATCAAATCACAGTAACGAATATATAATTGTATTCAATGCAAAGTTGAAATTTTGAGAATTATTGTATCGCCTTACCTGAACAAGGGTTTCTTCTCGTCGATGTATTTGAGTGGTTATTCCTATTTCGGATTTTCCTCAAATTATGATATAATAATTTTAACCCCTTTAATTTATTTTAATGAATGGGCCAAATACAAAGAAAATATTAAATGGGTTATGGACTTGACCCACCAACTATTAACACCAACTAGATACTCATATTTACTTAATAGTTTAAAATATTCATTTAACTTTTTTGGAAGTAGTCTAAATAGTTCTAGTTCTCAAAACGACCTAGCAGGTCGTTACACATGAACAGTGGAAGGGAAGCATTGACAGCTTATCACGAGAGCTTGAAGAATGCTAGAATGAAAACCACAGCGCAGAAGGGGCAGTCAAAAGGATCTAATGTAGGAAAGAATGTCCGCGAGAAGAAACATTGTGATAAAAACCAAGCCATAAATTTAAGACCTTCTTACTACTATGTTTTGACATGAATGACTACTTGATAGGCAACCAATAATTAGTGTTATTGTTAAATTTAGTGATGGGACAAGAATCAAAGCTAAAGGACCTATGCTGATTTTAGCCAAGAGAATAAGAGAAACAGAGAACAAAAAAAGAGAGACAAGAGGAAAATAAAACTGTCTAATAATATTCTTAAAGAATTAACACTACCTCTATTTCTTATTAGCTTCTTGAAGAATAATATTGGGTACTCGTGTAAGATCCTTCTAAAAAGAATTTTCATCCGCAGAAACAAGCGATGTGTTGCTTATGAGGTAGTTGAAGCCACACAAGTTATTTTATAACAATTCATATCATACTATATACAGATAGGGGTGGCAAATGGTTGGATTGAATTTAATTTAGATGGGTTGAATATGAATTGAGAAAAATGGTTTGGATTACAATTCATCCAAATATAATATGGTTAAATATGGATTTTGGTCAAATATGGTTTGGGCAAAGTGGTTCTAGCCCATCTAAATAAATTTGTTTTCCAAAAAAAAGAAATTTACCCCTCTCTACAGGCACCCCGCCGACCTTCCACCAACCTACCCCTAAAAAAAAAATTATTTTCGAAAAACAAGAAAAATCTGTTTTTTCAAAAAAAAATAAAAAATTTTACCCCCTCTCCCGGGCATCCCCCCCGACCCCGACCCCGACCTTCCACCAACCTACCCCTAAAAAATTTTGTTTTCAAAAAACAAGAAAATCTGTTTTTTCAAAAAAAAAATAATTTACCCCCTCTCCCCCCCCCCCCCCCGACCTTCCACCAACCTACTCCTAAAAAAAAAATTATCCCTCATACCCCCCTCCCACTCCTCGGCATCCCCCACCTTCCACCAACCGACTCCTAATTTTTTTTGTTTTCCAAAAATTAAAAAACAAATTATTTATTTTCTCACTTATATGAGCTGAATATGAATTTTCTTGTTAACCTATTTTGTCCATATTTGTATGACCTTAAATAAGTTGAAGACCACATATTAACACATTTAAGAAAATGAAAGAAAATATGAGTGATTCATTTAATTTAATATGGACAAAATGATTTCATTTCACTAATATGGGCTCAAATTGTCACCCCTATATACAGATAGAAATGTGATGTTAATCGTCAATAAAGTGCAGAATTGAGTAAGTACTACAGCACAATACAATATCTAAAGCAACATACTTCATTTTACTCGGAAGAAAGGAAACTCTGCCATTCAACAAGATCCTTAGAAATTTCCAGAACCACACATACACATGGATTTTTTGCAAAGTACTATTTGATAACATAGCAAGAAGGAGCTTTGAACTTACATTTTCAATCAATGCCAAGAATTCTGGGAGTTAATTATTGCACGAGCAGGAGAAATGAAGGGCCCTGTATTAGAGGCAACCTCGATCCAAATGATGTGTGGAACAAAGTCGTTACACCTGATACAAGAAGCACAGTGGAGATGACATTTGATGTATCCTCCTATAAGTAGTAACTTGTATCAATTCACATCAGTTAAATAAAACAAAACTAATGTTGTTGTAACTATATTTCTGCTATACAATAAAATTATTCTCTATAATAGGACAATTAGTTGGTCAAGCAACTAATTCATAACCAATTGTACCTACAAAGGTGTACAAAAATAACCACAACCTAAGTTGCTCATACTCTTGTGTAGGTGTCCGACACGGGTGCCGATTCTTCATGATCAAATTTTTAAGATTTGGGTATATAGATCCATGTACGTGTACGGGTGCAGGAATTCACACAAAAACAATTAATATATCTCAAACCTAAATTATGAGATATTATGGGGAGAACTTGAGGAGAATCCTGGAAGGAGTTTAAAGGAAATGAGTGACATAAATTTTTTGTACAAAAGGTAATTCATGTTCTTCATGTTGCCAATCTATGTTTGAAAACAGAATTACTGTTTCCAACAAAACTTTGCAAAAATACGAAGTAACCAAAGTTTACTAAATCAGTACAAAATGAACAAGAATTAATTTAGAAAAACTAAAATCTGTAACGTACCAGGATCTGGAAAATTTGAATAGAAAAAGACCAAGCTCACTGAATGCACAGTGTCCCCTTAAAGAAATTATTCCCCTCTAGTATCCGAGGTTTGATTTGGAATATGTCCTCCCATGATTGAATGATCTCAATCACCAGCGTATTGATAACTAAAACTCTGGTGTCAGCGAACCACTCAACAACAGTAAAGTACACGAAAATAATTTGTACAGAAGAAGAAAAAATCCAAAAAAATTGTAAGGAAATATTTTGAAGAATGAATGGTATTTATAGGCAAGAGGAACATGTTCCGAAAGGTTGCAACTCTTTTAGAATCCACACGACTATTAATGAAGTTGTTCCTGAAAGTTGCAACCTTTCAGAACAGTCATGTTCAAACGGTGGGATATTCAAATAAAACGGGAAAGATTTTTAATCGAAGGGGTCGTACGGATCCGAATCGGGTCGAGTTAATCAACTAAAAAGTTGAAACATTTCGGTTAATCTCAACTAAATAATTGAAAATGTTTCTGTTATCAACTAATTAATTGAATACGTTTTGGCTATTTAATTAAATTTAATTAATTAAATAAAAAATTAACTAAATAATTAAAACAAACATCATCTAAAAAATAATCTCTCGATCATTTTCCAAAGCCAAAGCCAAAGCCGAGCCGAGCGAGCGCAACGATGACGGCGCGAGGGGGTCCTTCTTTCCAACCCTTTTAACAATTAATAGGAGTGTTTCCATATTTAAACTCTCCTATTTTTCTTTCCACCACCGATGAGGGACAAATGCCTTTTCACTGAAGAATAAGAGGACTTTTCAAGTTCCCAACTCTTCAAGTTCCCAACTTTTCAAGCTCTTCTCTTTTCATCTTCCCTCCATTTCCCATTAATTCTTGCTACATGCCCAACAATCCCCCACATTAATGGGGAATGGTTATAACATAGGAATACACGGAAAAGTGTGTAATGTATATGCAAGGATTAATTGCATCTAGATAAGTAGGTTTCTCCTTGGACTTTCCGTAGTGAACATATGTCGGATATACTCGGTCAATTGGTAGATGCGATATCTTTGTACCGTCGAGCTTTGGTGTGTACCTAGACAACCATATGTCACACAATTAACCCTAAACTATTTATGGTTCTTACGGTTGTGTTCGTTTCATCCATGAACAGCTCCTGGTTTCATGAGTGTATAGAGAATAGGTTTTTGATATAAAATTCTCTTTGAAGCGGCTTACACTTCACACTCACTTAGGTGATTTCTAACCGTGTCATCTCGTAGATACACTATTTGGTCAAATCTGCCAAACTTAGCAAATCATTAAAAACTTTAAGCTTTATTAACTCATTAACAAGCCTTAAAGTCTTAATCTTGTTTCTGAACATTGTCTTCATCATGAGAATGTATTGAGTTAATTGAAAATGTTGAACCGTCAGCACAACTTTGTTTTTCTCCTTGAATCTAGCTCTTGGGATCTCCAGTCTTCTAGATAGAGTTACTGTCATGTTGACTTGTCCTAAGTCTCACTAGGACTTTCGTTAGTGGATTTGACACATTATCGCTTGACTTTACATAGTCAATTGTGATAATTCCACTAGAGATCACTTGTCTTACGGTGTTATGTCTACGTCGTATATGATGAGACTTTCCATTGTACATAACGCTCCCTGCCCCACCTATTGCTGCTTGACTATCGCAATATATGCAGATAGGTCCCACACGTTTGGGCCAAAATGGAATATCCTCTAGGAAATTTCGGAGCTTTCAGCTTCTTCCCCAGCCTTATCTAAAGCAATAAATTCAGATTCCATTGTGGAGCGAGCGTTACATGTCTATTTGGACAATTTCCAGGAGACTGCTCCTCCACCAAGTGTAAACACATAACCACTTGTGGATTTTACTTTATTTGACCCAGTGATCCAATTTGCATCATTATATCCTTCAATCACACCAGAATATTTATTATTATGCAAATCATAGTGTTGTGTATGTTTCAAATAACCCAACACACGTTTCATTGCCATCCAGTTAGTTTGATTTGGATTACTTGAACCGACTCAATTTTCTAATAGCACATGCTATATCTGGTCGCGTACAATTCATAATATACATCAAACTTCCCAACACTCTTGTATATTCCAATTGAGAGTCACTTTCACCTTCATTCTTTTGAAATGTAAAACTTAAATCAATTGGAATTTTGGCAACATTTAAATTCAAGTACTTGAAGGTATCCAATACTCTTTCAATATAATTAGATTGAGATAATGCTAGTTCCTGAGGAGCTTTGAGAATCCCGATCCCTAAGATCAAATCAGCAACTCCTAAGTCCTTCATATCAAACTTGCTGGACAACATGCACTTAGTAGCATTTCTATCGTTAATATCCTTACTTATTATTAACATGTCATCAACATACAGACAAACAATGACTTCATGATTCGGAATATTTTTAATGTAAACAGACTTATCACATTCGTTAATCTTGAATCCATTTGCCAACATTGTTTGGTCGAATTTGGCATGCCATTGTTTGGGTGCTTGCTTGAGCCCATAAAGCGACTTCACAAGTCTGCACACTTTCTGTTCTTTACCAGGAACTACAAACCCTTCAGGTTGTTCCATGTAAATTTCTTCCTCCAACTCTCCAGTTAAGCATGATGTATTTCCATCCATTTGGTGGATTTTAAGATCATACACTGCCACTAGTGCTATTAACAACCTAATTGATGTTACCCTTGTTACTGGAGAGTATGTGTCAAAATAGTCCAGACCTTTTTTTTGTCTGTATCCTTTGACTACAAGTCTAGCCTTATATTTGTCAATAGTTCCATCAGCTTTCATTTTCCTTTTAAAGATCCACTTTGATCCAAAAGGTTTATTTCCTCGAGGAAGATCAGTCAATTCCCAAGTATGATTACTTAAAATTGATTTGATTTCACTATTGACAACTTCTTTCCAATAAGTTTGACTCAGATGAAGACATAGCTGCTTTAAATGTTTGAGGCTCATTTTCAAGAAACAGTGCCATAAAATCTGGACCGAAAGAAGTAGGTTTCTTTCCAGTGGCGAGTGCTACGCCTAGGATCCTCAATAGGTAGTGTATTTTTTGTTGATTTTTCCCGTGGTCATTTAAGTCTTTCACTTGTTGATCACATTCAATTTTATACGGATAAATGTGTTCAAGGAATCTGACTCAATTATCGTATTAACATGAATCTCAGTATTATCAGATTTGTGAACCAAAAACCGGTAGGCCTTGCTGTTCACAGCATATCCAATAATTACACAATCCACCGTTTTGGGTCCAGTTTTCACCCTTTTGGGTAAAGCAACCTCTATCTTGGCTAGACACCCCCACACTTTGAAATATTTCAACTTGGGTTTCCTTCCTTTCCACAACTCATATGGAATTGATTGTGTTTTGCTACGGTGTACCCTATTGAGTATCTTATTATCCGTAAGGATGGCTTCCCCCCAAAGTGTAACAACCCTAAAAATGGATATGCTAAGTAATGCTTAATGTGTCTAGAATGCCTACGATTAGACCGGGTTCACATGGATTGATGCGCGTAGAACCAGACCTCTAAACCTCTGCAACAGCCAAGCCAACTAACTTGGTGAGTTATTTGAGCTAGGAAAGGTTGGGTCCAGCCATGTAGGGCACCCAAATATGAAGATTTACCCGGATGAGTCTTTACCGGACTTAAAAAGGGGAAATCTTAAGTTTGGAAGGTCTAGGGGTAAAATGGTCTTTTTCTAGGCTAAGGGTAGTATCGTAATTACCCTAAATATTTAATTAATTATTTAATTAATATGGTGGAGGGGCATTTTGGTGAGAAAGGGCCGAAATTGGCCTTTGAGCAAAATCTTGCTCCACCCGGGTTCGAACCTAGGTGGGAGCAATGATTTAATTTGATTATTTAATTTTGTAAATTAATTAATCAATTAATATTTAATATCTGATTTAAGAAAAAGGAAAATCAGATTTTTATTATTAATTATTATTTATTAATTAAGATATTTTATTTGACTAAGTCTTGCCTAAAAGTCCTAGTTCTAAGAGAACACTACCTCACATCTCTCTCTCTTTCACGTCTAAAACCCACCACCATCTCTTTCACGTTCTCATCATCAGTAAAAGAGAAAAAAATCAGAAAAAAACAAAGTTCTTCACACTTGAAGAACTTACACATAAAAACTTAAACGAAAAACTAAAGGTAAAAACGAAAATCAACAACAAGTTCTTAACGGGATTTTGCTTGAAGTTTCGGTGGTGAAGCTTGGTTTCGTGGTAAACTGGAAGCATTTAAATAGATTTTGAACAACATTAAGGTATGATTTAATCTCCTGGACTCCTTTCTCTAAGAGAATTTCCTTTCCACGAATTCAGCGAATTTTGAAACTAGGGTTGTTCCCGTTCTTGTCGAACTCCTTGTCCCTAGTATCCTTCTGATTTCAATCTGAAATAGGTTAGAGATCACGTTGTTGGTATGTTTGCTGGTAGTTTAAGTATGAAGTGTGATTTTCGTAATAATGTGTTCATGATTATGTGTTTGGAATTGTAAGCATGTTAATTTATGCCAACCGAAAGTATGTGAAAAGTGATGTTTGTGCAAATGTTTGTGTAAATCATGATGTGCAAAAGTGGTGTAATGTTGCTGGATTTAATGGTAATTCTTGGCTGAATATAACAATGAACAAAATATACTTAAAGATGCACCAAATGATTCATGAAACGTCCTAAGATCTAATGTACAAATGATGATAACAAGGAGCTGAAAATAGTGAACAAATTTCCAGCATTTGGTAGGTTGGGTTCGGCCAATCAAAGTGGTATAAAATGCAATGAAAAATGAATATAAAATAAGTGAAATCACTAAGGATTGAACCCAAGACATCATTACATGAAAGCTACAAAAAAATCAACAAAAAATTAAGACAAAAAAGGATTGGAGGATACAAAATTTCCAGCTTGCTGGAAATTGTAGTCTCGGCCAACTTTTAAAAAAATGAACTTCGTTTAAATTATTTTTTAAAATGTGAGGTCATTGGGGATTGAACCATGACCTCACCAAATGAAAATTTTATAAAAATTTCATGAGAAAAATGAAAGGAAAAATAGATGTGGTGAGTGGGGATTGAACCCACAACCTCTTGGATAGGTGAGAAAGTTAAGAGATAAATTAAAAGAAAAATAATGAGCTTGTGGGGGATTGAACCCACAACCTCCTTGCCTTAAAACGAAAAAGGGGAGGAGAACAAGAAAGAAATATTATGGGGTTGATGGGAATCGAACTAGGGTCTCCCAAATCTGAAAAATGCAATTATCAAGTTTAAAATAAGATTAAGTGTTGTCCAAGAAATTCGAAATCGGGTTCCCTTGCCCAATTCCGTATTGACACATAAGAAATACGTAAGTAAATATTTAATGAATGCTGCCTCTAAAGATTGAAATCAATATCTTGGCATATCTACAAGATGCATAAGTCTTGTACCACATAATCTTGGGTAAACATGAATCACTTAGACAAACTATGAATAAAGCCTCATGGCTTGTATGTGTGGACTCATAAGTCTAGCATACGTTTAAAAGTAAGTGAACCTAAGATGTATGTGATGAAATGATGTAACCCTAGAAGGGTTAAGTAAGAGTGTGAAACACACTATATGGCCAAGTGCATTGGCATATGATGAAATGAATATTCACGTAAAGGGGTGAGTAATTATGAAAAGCAAATGTGTTAAAGTTAATGAATGAGGTGACAATATGATAAGAGGCCAATGTTAAAGATGAGAGCAATCTCAAATGAGCCTAAGTAAATGTTACCAAAACGTACTCGCCTATGAGAGTGTAAAGCTAATGAAGAGACCAGACTCTATGAACATTCTAATGAAAGTATTGAAGTTAATGCATACTTAATACTAATGATGAGATGAGAAATCATCTAATGAGCTATGATGTCCTCATGCTAGAAGCCAACTTCCATGATGTATGAGTTGAATGTAATGGAACTTTATATTGAGCACCGATAGGCTAGCTATGAGCGGTGATGCCTTCCTTCGGAAAGGGCGGAGGTTCACGTAACTCTCATGAGATGAGACTGTCCGGCATCCCGAGTATGGGTCTCCTTATATCTCCTAGTCTTTGAACCTATACTGCCAATATAGGAATCTAGCAGGGTTCGACTCCCTATATACGCTAGCATGTTTTGGTTCACTTTGGCCGGTGATTCCACCTCTTTTCGGTGTGGGGATTACACACTGGATTTCATGATGCTCACATGATCTATGTCGGTTAAGGTTAAAGTTCCCAAAGAAAGAATGAGGCCAGCCTCAATGAATGTACATAATGAAATGAATGATACCAAATGTGTTAGGATAGGATAATCAAGAGGTGAGCTAGACTTAAGTAATGACACTAGGTTATTCTTGGTCATTGCATAGAAAACCTGATGAGAGTCTTAAACTTTATCCTAGGTATGACTGGTGATTGCACTAGTATATGAATGAATGAAAATGAAGTACGTATGAACGAACGAAGCAGACTCTGTGTTTGCTGAAGAAGGCTCCCTAGTTGAGGTCCCATATGTTGAGCCCTCATTTTGGGAAGTCCTAATGTCAAGTCCATGATTCCAAGGTCTCATGGCATATGAAAGAATGATATGAACTACGTCATATGATATGTGCAATATGTTATGTGCTGCTTGCAAAATGATAAGTATGATGATGCATGTTACTCTCATGGCATAACTTTTCTAATCCAAATTTGGCAAGTTCACTGACTTTTCTAATCCAAATTTGGCAAGTCCACTGACTTTCCTAATCCAAATTTGGCAAGTCCACTGACTTGACTTTCCATAAATCATGTTGTTAGGAAAGAGCTATTCTTACTCATGCATGTCCTTGGTGTGTGCTTGCATATACCCATACTTAATACAAGTGTGTACTAATCCCATACAATATCTACTTTTAGGTGCAGGCACAGGTGGACGTTAGAGCTTACAGTACGGTGTTGCAGCTATCCGGACGTGGAGCTTTCATATGGATTTGGTAGGCCCTCATGCTTTCGAGGATGTCTACTTTTATTATCTAGCTTAGATGTAGGCTTTAGCTAGTGGGGCATGTCCCACTAGTGTTTCACTTCCCATTTCTTTTCAGACTTTGTATTGGTGCCGTTTTGGCAAGGATACGTCTAATACAATTATGAACTGCTTCTTTCATTTGATTATTTCTATATTAGATGGTTGATTTGTGAATGCCTATGATTGTAAGAATAATATGTTTCACATGAAATAATAAAACAAAAAGTTCAATTTTTCTGCTAAAATTAACCTATATGAAGTAACATGACGTATGTAGGCTTGTCTGCGACCTCTGAGAGGTCAACGACGGCAGTCTCGTCTGGGGTATAGATTTCGGTCGTGACAAAGTTGGTATCAGAGCACTAGGTTAAATTTTGAGGATAATAAGTTCACATCAACCACATTGAGTAGTTTCTAAGTCATGGTAGTGAAGTGCACCACTATCCTGAATTAGAGACTGCATGATGCATAGGAAAATTTCCCTTCTTCTGATCTTATCGTGCCTTTTCCTAATGTCTGATTTCTTGGTGTTATGAGCATATCTAACACCAATTCTTATCTTTTAGAAAATGAACACAAGGAGAAACGCTGGTCGGGGAAGAGTAGGAGCAGCTGCTGGGGACAACCAAGTTCCACCCCAGGCTCCAGCTGCAGGAGTGGCCATGCCAGTTAACCCAGCTGGGTTGACTGATGCTGAGGTGTGGACAACTTTGGCACAGATGACCCAAGCCATCACTTTACAAGCTCAGGCTATGACAGCCCAGGCAGAGCAACGAGGTGTTCCCAAAGAGAACCCACATGTCAACACCATGGGTAGCAGGTTAAGGGACTTCACGAGGATGAATCCTACCGTTTACACTGGATCTAAGACTACGGAGGATACCCAGGAGTTTGTGGATGAGATCCACAAGATAGTGTGTGCAATGGTTTTGACTGAGGTGGAGAAGGCTGAGCTGACATCCTACCAGCTAAAGGATGTAGCTCAATCTTGGTATAAGATGTGGCAGGATAGCAGGGCCTTAGGAGGAGGTCCTATGACTTGGGATCTTTTCAAGACGGCTTTCCCGGAGCGGTTATTTCCCAGATAAATGAAGGAGGCTAAGGTTGAGGAATTAATCAACCTTAAGAAGGGATCGATGATAGTCAGGGAGTATTCCCTGAAGTTTGTGAAATTATCCAGGTATGCCACTTCTCTTGTGTCTAACAGTAGAGACGAGATGAGTAGATTCTTCACAGGGATTGCTGAGGATCTCGAGGAAAAGTGTAGGGCATCTATGTTGGATGATAGCATGGACCTTTCCAGGCTTATGGTCCATATCCAGCAAGTGGAGGATAGCAGGAAGAGGAAGCACACTAGGGCAGGGAATAGGTCAAGGCAAGCTGAGGAGAATTTTCAAGGAAGAGTAGTACTGAAATCAGGGATAAGCCCAGGTTTAAGAAGGGACTCTCCCACCAAGGGGATTCAAGTTCCTCCAAGGGTCGCTATGATAGGGATTCCGAGTCCAGAGTTAAGAGAAACAATGAAGTAGATACACCTCAGAAGAGGCCACCTTGCAGAAAGTGTGGCAAACTACATGAAGGAGAGTGTATGATGGGCTCTAACGCTTGTTACAGTTGTGGCAAACCGGGTCACATGGTGAAAGATTGTCCGAATAGGAGAAGTCAAGAACAAGGGAAGGAGAGAGTTCAGCCTAATGGTCCAAGTGATGAGGCTCCAAGGAGAAAACGATTCTTTGCACTCAAGTCTAGGGGTGCAGGGGAAGACACTTCTGGTGAAGTCTCGGGTGCGTAGCCTTAATTAGTCTTTCATGTACTTGACTGTGTATGGTGTTTATGCACTAGTATGAGGTTAATATGTTTGAGTCATCATGTTAGTTGCTGATTTGTATGACTTATATGTTTATTTATGTTGTATTCTTTGGATGAGACTAGTTTAGGAATGAGTTCCTTAGTCTATTAATGTGAAGCTATTTGTAGGTTTCGAGGATGTGCACCATCATGTTCATATGTGAATCAGATATTCACCAATGAGGAGTATTGAATTACCTATGTGTGCATACGTTCTATAGATGACGTACTTATTGCTAGTAAGAGTAGTGTCATTCGGGGACGAATGTTCCTAAGGGGGGGGATAATGTAACAACCCTAAAAATGGATATGCTAGGTAATGCTTAATGTGTCTACAATGCCTACGATTAGACCGGGTTCACACGGATTGATGCGCGTAGAACCAGACCTCTGAACCTCTGCAACAGCCAAGCCAACTAACTTAGTGAGTTAGTTGAGCTAGGAAAGGTTGGGTCCAGCCATGTAGGGCACCCGAATATGAAGATTTACCCGGATGAGTCTTTACCGGACTTAAAAAGGGGAAATCTTAAGTTTGGAAGGTCTAGGGGTAAAATGGTCTTTTTCTAGGCTAAGGGTAGTATCATAATTACCCTAAATGTTCAATTGATTATTTAATTAATATAGTGGAGGGGCATTTTTGTGAGAAAGGGCCGAAATTGGCCTTTGAATCACTTAGACAAACTATGAATAAAGCCTCATGGCTTGTATGTGTGGACTCATAAGTCTAGCATACGTTTAAAAGTAAGTGAGCCTAAGATGTATGTGATGAAATGATGTAACCCTAGAAGGGTTAAGTAAGAGTGTGAAACACACTATATGGCCAAGTGCATTGGCATATGATGAAATGAATATTCACGTAAAGGGGTGAGTAATTATGAAAAGCAAATGTGTTAAAGTTAATGAATGAGGTGACAATATGATAAGAGGCTAATGTTAAAGATGAGAGCAATCTCAAATGAGCCTAAGTAAATGTTACCAAAACGTACTCACCTATGAGAGTGTAAAGCTAATGAAGAGACCAGACTCTATGAACATTCTAATGAAAGTATTGAAGTTAATGCATACTTAGTACTAATGATGAGATGAGAAATCATCTAATGAGCTATGATGTCCTCATGCTAGAAGCCAACTTCCATGATGTATGAGTTGAATGTAATGGAACTTTATATTGAGCACTGATAGGCTAGCTATGAGCGGTGATGCCATCCTTCGGGAAGGGCGGAGGTTCACGTAACTCTCATGAGATGAGACTGTCCGGCATCCCGAGTATGGGTCTCCTTATATCTCCTAGTCTTTGAACCTATACTGCCAATATAGGAATCAAGCAGGGTTCGACTCCCTATATACGCTAGCATGTTTTGGTTCACTTTGGCCGGTGATTCCACCTCTTTTCGGTGTGGGGATTACACACTGGATTTCATGATGCTCACATGATCTATGTCGGTTAAGGTTAAAGTTCCCAAAGAAAGAATGAGGCCAGCCTCAATGAATGTACATAATGAAATGAATGATACCAAAGGTGTTAGGATAGGATAATCAAGAGGTGAGCTAGACTTAAGTAATGACACTAGGTTATTCTTGGTCATTGCCTAGAAAACCTGATGAGAGTCTTAAACTTTATCCTAGGTATGACTAGTGATTGCACTAGTATATGATGAATGAAAATGAAGTACGTATGAACGAACGAAGCAGACTCTGTGTTTACTGAAGAAGGCTCCCTAGTTGAGGTCCCATATGTTGAGCCCTCATTTTGGGAAGTCCTAATGTCAAGTCCATGATACCAAGGTCTCATGGCATATGGAAGAATGATATGAACTACGTCATATGATATGTGCAATATGTTATGTGCTGCTTGCAAAATGATAAGTATGATGATGCATGTTACTCTCATGGCATGACTTTCCTAATCCAAATTTGGCAAGTTCACTGACTTTCCTAATCCAAATTTGGCAAGTCCACTGACTTTCCTAATTCAAATTTGGCAAGTCCACTGACTTGACTTTCCATAAATCATGTTGTTAGGAAAGAGCTATTCTTACTCATGCATGTCCTTGGTGTGTGCTTGCATATACCCATACTTAGTACAAGTGTGTACTAATCCCATACAATATCTACTTTTAGGTGCAGGCACAGGTGGACGTTAGAGCTTACAGTACGGCGTTGCAGCTATCCGGACGTGGAGCTTTCATCTGGATTTGGTAGGCCCTCATGCTTTAGAGGATGTCTACCTTTATTTTCTAGCTTAGATGTAGGCTTTAGCTAGTGTGGCATGTCCCACTAGTGTTTCACTTCCCAATTCATTTCAGACTTTGTATTGGTGCCGTTTTGGCAAGGATACGTTTATTGCAATTATGAACTGTTTCTTTCATTTGATTATTTCTATATTAGATGGTTGATTTGTGAACGCCTATGATGTTAAGAATAATATGTTTCACATGAAATAATAAAACACAAAGTTCAAATTTTCCGCTAAAATTAACCTAGATGAAGTAACGATGACGTATGTAGGCTTGTCTGCGACCTCTGAGAGGTTAACGACGCCGGTCTCGTCTGGGATCTAGATTCCAATCGTGACACAAAGGTTTCGCGGTGAACCAGAATTGATAATCAAGTCATTCATCATTTCCTTTAATGTCGTGTTATTTCGTTCTGCCAAACCATTTGAATGCGGTGTATAGAGTGCAGTAGTTTGATGAATAATACCATATCCCAAACATATCTCTGCAAAAGGAGATTCGTATTCTCTACCCCTATTATTTCGAATCATTTTTATATTTATATTTAATTGGTTTTCTACTTTATTTTTGTATTGCTTAAACGCATCAATTGTTTCATTCTTACTATTAAGCAAATATGCATAACAAAATCGAGTGCAATCGTCAATAAAAGTTATAAAATACTTTTTCCCACCACGAGATGGTGTCGACTTCATATCACATATATCTGTGTGAATTAAGTCTTAATGTTTTGGATTTCTGTTAACTGACTTATAAGGATGTTTAACAAACTTACTTTCCATACAAATTTCGCACTTCGATTTGTCGCATTTAAAATCAGGCAATACTTCTAAAGTAACCAATTTTCGCAAGGCTTTGTAATTTACATGTCCCAAATGGGCATGCCATAAATCATTTGACTCCAATAAGTATACATAAGCTGAATTCTTATTAATACTGTCGACAATCATTACATTCAGTTTGAAAAGGCCCTCATTGAGGTAGACCTTTCCTATGAACATCTCATTCTTACTTATTTATAGTTTTATCACTAACTAGGACACACTTAGACCTCATTTGTTTGCACTTAATGGAGGTCTGAATCTTAATCATTCAGATTCAGCCTATTAAGTAGATTTGATTTTTAGGTCTGAATCTCAATCATTCAGATTCAGCCCATTAAGTTCATTTGTTTTGTTTTTTAAAAAACCTCTTAATGGGTCTGAAGAGGTCTGAATGAATCAGATCTGTAGGAGACTCTTAACAACATTCAAACTCATGTAATAAGTTATCAAATAATAATATCGCTTCTCTGCTTTAAGCGTGCTTTTTTATCTCATAACAAAAAACTTTCTTTCTCTCTTTTCTCAATCAAACACCATTTTCCCCTCTTGAATTGGTAAGTTTTCATAAATCCTTTCAAGTTTTTTTTATATTAATAATTTTCTTGTATTGACTGTGTCAAGAACACTGTTGGTGTATTGGTATATATCAAGGTTTTTGAATGAAAAAAATTGTATTCCAAATTATGATTATTAAAATTTTTTTTAATCAAAAGTGATATATTTTGTATAAATGAAATTTTTATGATATTTTATTAATTTAATGTTAATTTCACATGCACATTCAGATATTGAAAACAAACAATATTAATTATTTAGTGTTCAAATTTAGAGACTACATCTTAATATTCAGATGTGTATTCAGATCAAAAAACCTGAATCTTAATGCAAATCTTAATATTCAGATATGTATCCAAATTCAGACCTCTTAATCTTAATGAAAACAAATGAGGCCTTAAACCCGTTCTTAACGGGTAGTGCAGCAGAAACTAAATTCTCTCTAATAGTAGGGACATGTAGAACAATGTTCAAAGTCAAAACCTTGCCGGATGTCATTTTCAACATTAGTTTCCCAGTTCGTGCAATCCTTGTGGTTGTTGTATTTCCCATGAACAAATATTCATCGTACTCAGCAGGAACGTACGTTGCAAAGGCTTCTTTTGCGGAGCAAATATGTCGAGTGGCACCTGAGTTCGAGAAACCACTCCTTGGAATCTCCAACTAAGTTACACTCTGAGATCATTGCACATAAGTCATCTGCATCTTCCATCTCTTCCACGATGTTTTCTTGACTTTTGCCTTTGTCCTTTGTTGGAACACAACAGTCAGAAGGCCTATGACCAGCCTTACCACAATTGTAACAGTTGTCTTTGAATTTCTTCTTGGCCTGTTCTGATTTCCGCCTGTTGGACTTCTTCTCTTTTTGCTTTGGTAGGAGCTTCCTCAACAATATTAACTCTCAATGATTGTTGAACTCTTACGAGACTTCTTTTCGGCAGTTTTGTTATCTTTCTCAATCTTGAGCCAAATCACAAGATTTTCAAGCTTCATTTCCTTATGCTTGTGCTTTATATAATTCTTGATGTCGTTCCATGAAGGAGGCAACTTCTCGACCATTGCAGCCACTTGAAAAACTTCATTTACTACCATATTTTCAACAATCAGATCATGGAAAATAAGTTGAAGTTCCTGCACTTGTGATCCAACAATTTTACTATCTACCATTTTATAGTCTAAAAACTTTGTGAACACAAACTTTTTCAAGCATGCATCTTCTGTCTTACATTTCTTCTCAAGTGCATCCCACAACTCTTTCGAAGTTGTCATTGCACTATAGACATTATATAAGTCATCCTCTAAAGCACTCAAAATGTAGCCCTTACATAGGAAGTTTGCTTATTTCTATGTTTCAATAATCATGAATTTTTCTCTGTCTCGCATTTCCGCAATAGGCACTGGAGTTTTTTCGCTCGTAAATTTCTGCAGACCAAGAGTGGTAAGCCAGAAAAATACCTGTTGTTGCCATCCTTTGAAATTCACACCAGTGAATTTAGCCGATTTCTCTGCTTCTGGTACAACAGTTCGATTTGGTGCAGGAACAACCACTGTAACATTGTTGTTTTCCTTTTTTGATAAAAAAAAAATTGATACAGTCTTAGTAAGCAATAACTTAAAATTGCAGACTTCAAGTAGTATAAAATCACGAAGATTTTTGTCTCTACCAGAAACACAAATTAATGTAAATAAATATTTCCTTAAGATTGTTGCCAATTTGTGTTTGAAAACATAATTACTTATTCAAACAAAACTTTGCAAAAACACGAAGTAATCAAAGTTTATTGAATCAGTACGAAATATGAACAAAAATTAATTCAGAAAAACTAAAATCTTTAACGTACAAGAATCTGGAAAATTTGAATAGAAAAAGATCAAGCCCACTGAATGCAAAGTGTCCCCTTAAAGAAATTATTCCCCTCTAGTATCCGAGGTTTGATTTGGAATATGTCCTCCCAGGATAGAAGGATCTCAATCACCAGCGTATTGATACCCAAAACTCTGGTGTCAGCGAATCACTCAACAACAGTAAAGTACACGAAGAAACTTTTGTCTAGAAGAAGAAGAAGAAATAAGAAAAATTCATAAGGAAACATTTTGAAGAATGAATGGTATTTATAGGGAAGAGGAACATGTTTCGAAAGGTTTCAACCCTTTCAGAATATAGACGACCATTAATGAAGTTGTTCCTGAAAGTTGCAACCTTTCAGAACAGTCATTTCCAAACGGTTGGAAATTCAAATAAAACGGGAAAGATTCTAAATGAAATGGGTCGCGCGGATATTAGTCGGGTCGGGTTAATCAACTAAAAAATTGAAACATTTAGGTTAATCTCAACTAAATAATTGGAAACGCTTCTGTTATCAACTAATTAATTGAAAAGTTTTTGTCCATTTAATTAATTAAGTAAATAATTAACTAAATAATTAAAACAAAATTTATCTAAAAATAATCTCTCGATCATTTTCCAAAGCTGAAACTGAAGCCGAGCGAGCGACGACGATAACAACGTGAGGGGGGTCCCTCTTTCCAACCCTTTTAACAATTAATAGGAGTGTTTTCATATTTAAACTCTCCTATTTTTCTTTCCACCACTGATGAGGGACAAATGTCTTTTCACTAAGGCATATAATGACTTTTCAAGTTCCCAACTCTTCAAGTTCGTCTCTTTTCATCTTCCTCCATTTCCCATTAATTCTTGTTACATACGCAAAAAAAATTCACCTTAGATTTAGTGTTAATTACCAGAATCATAAAAACTATCTAGACTTTCCCCATCGATTATGGTCAAAGTACCTAAAATCGGTTGACCAATTCAGACACGAATCCGACACCCACATCCCATATCATGTCAACACGAGTGCATCACCAAAAGTGAAGAGTTCGAGCAACTTAGACCTCAATAATTAACTTACATATGTACTAAAAGAAACAAGTTTTGCAATTACCCTCACATTCTAGTTGAAGAGGGGTATTCAAGATTTAAACTTTGTGATTAAACCTTTAAATCTTACTACTGAACCCATTACACTTCTAGTTGTGTATGGATTCCTATTATGTCAAAAACAGTAAGCACAATTCAACCTGTCAAGTTTATGCTTTATCAGCCAGTATGTCTAGCCATGTTGTTCAAACTCTTCAAAAGTCATGTCCCACCCATATTGATACGACATTAATGTAGGTGCGGAATCCCTATTGAATTTGGTCAACTTAGCTGTGGGTACTTTGTCTATATTTGAAGACCAAAAAGTACATATATATTGGATATTTGATTAGATTTTTGGATTTTTTTCATACACATATAGTTGTATAATGTATGAGAATATATAATGATAGCCATCTGATTTGGAACTTTAGGGAAGCAGTGGAAAAAGCAAGTGATTCCTCCCTACTAATAATAAGTTGTTGGACAATGTGGTTATCAATGGCTTGCTCTCAGGAGAAAAGAGGATAAACTTATTGTGACAACTCAGGTGCACAAAAGGGATGAGGAGAGAATTCACGTACAGGACAGAGAGTGAGGAAAAATCCTCATATAGATGATAAGGTGTTGGATTAGCATTTTAATATTATTATTATAATATATTAAATTGCTTAACTTTGAGTTGAAACAGTGCTCATAGGTATTATTGCCCATCATTTTTGGTTACAAAAACGTTCATGTGAACGTTGAAAACTTGGGCAGCATATTCATCAGCCATTGATGGCATTAGTTACCCCTCTCATTATATCATTCTTTATTCCTCCATTATTCTTTATAACCTATGTAACTCCTAAGACCATTATCTTTATTATTTACTAATCCATTATCTTCCTATTCATTGCTAGGAAGACTTCTTGTAGTATAAATAGTGGTGGTTTTCATTAGGTTTGATACACACAACACACAAGAGAAAAATGTAGAGTGAAAGAGTTAGTCAAAAAGAGAGTTCTTATTAGTTTAAGGGAGGTGTTCTTCTTTGTGGAGATTTGGACTCAATTCTTGTCCAGAGTTATTGAGTTATAATTTGTGTAGGCTATTGTATCTTGGAGGGGACAAGTCAAAGAGGACTACTGCTGGACCGGTGTAAACATTTGTTGCAGTGGGCTTGAATCTTTTTAAAGAGAGCAAGATATCCGCGCCTCAGCTTGAAAAAAATTATTTCTTCATTTTATTTTAGATTGTATTCTTGTACTTTTGTTATATTTTATGTTTTTTCACTAAAACATTTAAAGAGATTCAACATGACTACAATTGAAAAAACCGCGGATGTCAAGATGGGAGATCTTAACAAGACATTTCGGTTCAATGGTAACCATTTCAACAAATGGATGGGTAAAGTAATTTTCTACTTAAGTTTTCTCAATGTTTCTTATGTGTTAACTGAGAAGAATCCGAATAAAGTAGACATCACCTCCATGGATGATGATGAAACTATTTCTCATCTAGAGAAAGTGGAAAAGTACAATGGTGATTTCTATAAATGTCGGTATTATATTCTTAATTGTCTATCTGATAATTTTTATGATTATTATGATAGAACTTTCTGTAGTGCCAAAAAAATTTGGAAAGCATTGCAGAGTAAGTATGACACCGAAGAGGATGGAGCGAAAAAAATATGCGGCTTGTAGATTTTTTCATTTCCAAATGATGGATAACAAATCAATGGTAGACCAAGCTCAAGACTTTATCATGATTGTTGGAGAGCTTAGGTCTGAAGAGGTTAAAATTGGATATAACTTTATTGTTTGTGGCATAGTAGATGATATTCCACCTTCTTGGAAGGAATTTCAAAAACTATGCGCCACAAACAAAAGGAAACCTCTCTTGAAACCTTGATAATGAAAATCTGCACGGAAGAAGAAGCAAAGGGCCAAGATGCACTTTTACAAATAGAAGAGAACAACATCATATCGAAGGTAAATTTAATTACTTCGAATAATACTACTCTTGAAACTCACAAAATACTTCTTTAAAGTCTAAGAAGAAAAAAATTCAAGAAAAATAATGGTAGACCTCCCAAGAAAAATAATGGTGAAAATAACCAAGTACAAAATCACCAAGTTCAAGAAAAGGGACCATGCTTTGTTTGTGGCAAGAGTGGGCATATTTCTCAATTTTAAAAATTCTAGAAATGTGGTCTTAACCCTCACGCAAAACATTACCGAAGAACCTTTTGTGGCGGTGATTACTGACATAAACATAGTTGAGAATGTTGATGGATGATGGGCTGATTCTGGTGCAAACCATCATGTCTGTTATGACAAAGACTGATTTAAAAAATATATCATTTTGAGGAGCCCAAAACCATCATGCTTGGTGATGCTCACACTACTCAAGTTCTTGGAATGGGAGATGTCGAATTCTATTTTACTTCTGGAAGGGTATTAACTTTGAAAGATGTACTTTATACTCATTCTATGAGGAAAAAATTGAAGTATATTTTTCTTCTTAATAAAGCAGGCTTTAAATTGAATCTGATCAATATGTAATTTTGAAGAAGGTTATTTTTTGTGGGAAAGGGGTATGCATGTGATGGGATGTTTAAGTTGAATATTGAGATGAATAAAACTTCTACTTCTGTTTATATGCTTTCTTCTACCAATTTTTGTCATGCTCGTTTGTGTCACATTAATGATCATTATGTTGGAATCATGAGTAGTTTAGGATAAATTCCAATGGTTAAAAAGAATTTTGAAAAGTGTGAAGCTTGTAGTAAAGCGAAAATCACTAAAAGGTCTCATTTTCAAGTTGAATGAAAAACTGACTTGTTAGAATTAGTTCATACTGATATTTGTGAACTTGGTGGAATTTTAACTCGTGAAAGTAATAGATATTTTATCACTTTTATTGATGATTTTTCTAAGTTTACATATGTTTACTTGATGAAAAATGAAAATCAGTTTGGAAGAAAAACAAACAGAATTAGAAGTGATAGAGGCCGTGAATATGAATCAAATGAGTTTAATTCTTTTGTTAGATCATTGGGAATAATTCATGAAACTCCTCCTCCTTACTCTCCTTCATCTAATGAAGTAGCACAAAGGAAAAATAGAACTTTGGTTAAATTGACTATCATGCTTATTGAGTCACATGCACCTTTGAATTTTTTGGGTGAAGCTATCTTAACTGCTTATTATGTGTTGAATCGTGTGCCTCATAAAAAGTCTAAATTGACACCTTTTGAATTGTGGAAAGGTCACAAGCCAAGTTTGGGATATCTAAGAGTTTGGGGTTGTCTAGCCTTTGTGAGGCTAATGGATCCCAAGATTACAAAGTTGGGTAAGAAAGTTACTAATTTTGCTTTTCTTGGTTATGCTTTAAATAGTACAACCTATAGATTTTTTAATCTTGAAGATAATATTGTGATAGAATCAGGTGATGTTATTTTTCATGAAAATAAGTTTCCTTTTGATTCTAAAAATAGTGGGGGTCAAAGGATTGAACAAAATATTTGTCACTACCTAGTTCTTCTACTTCAACTTTGAAAAGTAAAGAAGTTAATGATTTTGAGTTAAGAAGTAGTAAAAGAGCAAGAGTAGAAAAAGATTTTGGTCCTCATTTTTATGTGTTTAATGTTGAAAATGACCCTCTAACTTTGAAAGAAACATTATCTTCACATGATTCTATTTTTTGGAAAGAGACTATAAATGATGAAATGTAATCACTAATTTCTAATAAAACTTGGAAACTAGTTGATTTACCACCGGGTTGTAAAACTATTGGTTGCAAATGGGTCTTAAGAAAAAAGTTGAAACCGGATAGATCTATTGATAAATACAAGGCAAGGCTAGTTGCAAAAGGTTTTAAACAACTAGAAGACCTAGAATTTTTTTATACTTTTTCTCCGGTAACAAGAATTACATCCATTAGACTTTTAGTTGCTATTGCTGCAATTTTTAATTTGCAAATTCATCATATGGATGTAAAAATTGCCTTTTTAAATGGAGACCTAAATGAGGAAATTTATATGGATTAACCCGAGTCTTTTGTTGAAGCAGACCAAGAAAGCGAAGTATGTAAACTGACTAAATCCCTATATGGCTTGAAACAGGCACCAAAGCAATGACATGAAAAATTTGATTCTTGCATGATTGAAAATGGTTTTAAAACAAATGAGTGTGATGAGTGCATATATCATAAGTCTTGGAATAATTCACATGTGATTATTTGCCTATATGTTAATGATTTGTTGATCTTTGGCTCTAACATGAATGTTATTGATGAAGCTAAAAATATTCTTAGAAGCCATTTTGACATGAAAGATCTTGGCGAGGCAAATTTTATTCTTGGAATAAAAATAATAAGAACATGTGAGGGAATTTTCCTTGACCAGTCACATTATGTTGAGAAATTTTTAAAAAATATAACTTTCATGATTGTAAGCATGTTGCTACTCCTTTTGATTCAAGAGTTCACTTATATCCTGTTGAGAGTCAAAATGATGTAATAAATCAAAAGTAATATACTAGTATAATCGAAAGTTTGAGATATATGACTGATTGCACTAGGCCCAATATTGCATATGTAGTAGGAGTACTTGGCAGGTTTACAAGCAAGCCAGGTAATGAACATTGGCATGCTGTAACAAGAGTTATGAGATATTTAATTGGAACGAAAAATTGTGGTTTGTTCTATAAAAAATATTTTGTTGTACTTGAAGGCTTTTGTGATGCAGATTGGAACACTTTATCAGGTGATTCCTGTTCTACCACTGGTTATGTCTTTACTTTAAGTGGTGGTGCTGTTTGTTGGAGATCAAAAAAATACACTATAATTGCTAACTCTACCATGGAGGCTGAATTAATTACTTTAGCTTCATCTAGTGAGGAAGCGAATTGGTTAAGAGATTTATTATTTCAAATACCTTATTTTGAAAAACAAATTCCTCCTATATTAATTCATTGTGATAGCACCACTGCAATTGGTAGAGTTCAAAACCGTTATTACAATGGTAAATCCAGACCTATAAGGCGGAAACACAGTAATGTAAGATCGTATTTGACAAATAGTACCATTAATGTTGATTATGTCAAATCTTGTGATAATCTTGCAGATCCTCTTACTAAGGTCTTAACAAGAGAAAAGGTCTGGAGCACATCGAGGGGGATGGGATTGAAGCCTACAAATCCTTGAGTCATATATGAGGAAACCAAACATGGGGACTAGAGATCCTATAGCCAGGTTCAAAGGGAAAAACTAATCATATGATGACTTGTTGTGAAAAATGCACTATCTTATTATTCCCTCCCTAGGATGTGAGTGCATTGTTTCCTGTAATTTGTGAAGGTTGAGTTGATAAAACTCTTAATGAATATCGTAGCCCGTATGGGTGGAGTGTTAAGCTTACAGGATCACTCTCGACAGATTTCACCTATGTGATGTGTGGAAGTAGGTCGCTTCATATGAGAATTGGGCATATTTTCAAAGGCACTCATGAAACCGGGATAGCACATGTCCATAACGTGCGGTCTTTTAAAGCTTATGTCAACACCTTGATTATTATGTGAGAAGTGATATTTATTTCCCTTAAGCAGTTATAATTCAAGTCTGAGACCACTATGACTCTGCGGTAAAAGTTTCTATTTCACTAAGTGGAGGTTCAATGAAGAGCACACATTCATTATGCATGGTAGTCTTCCTTCAGTTGATAGACACTCTTGATTAATATTAAAATGAGTGGGGGATTTTTGGATTAACATTTTAATATTATTATTATAATATATTAATTTGCTTAACTTTGATTTGAAACAGTGCTCGTAGGATTGCCCATCATTTTTGGTTACAGAAACGTTCATGCGAACATTGAAAACTTGGGCAACATATTCATCAGCCATTGATGGCATTAGTTACCCCTCTCATTATATCATTCTTTATTCCTCCATTATTCTAAGTAACCTATGTAACTCCTAAGGCCATTAACTTTATTATTTACTACCCCATTATCTTCCTATTCGTTGCTAGGAAGACTTCTTGTAGTATAAATAGTAGTGGTCTTCATTTGCTTTGATACACAGAACACACAAGAGAAAAATATAGAGTGAAAGAGTTAGTCAAAAAGAGAGTTCTTATTAGTTGAAGGGAGGTGTTCTTCTTTATGGAGATTTGACTCAACTCTTGTCCAGAGTTGTTGAGTTATAATTTGTGAAGGTTGTTGTATCCTGGAGGGGACAAGTCAAAGAGGACTACTGTTGGACCGGTGTAAACATTTGCTGCAGTGGGCTTGAATCTCCTTAAAAAGAGCGAGATATCTGCACCTTAGCTTGAAGAAATTTATTTCACATTTTATTTTCAATTGTATTCTTGTACTTTTGTTATATTTTAAGTTTTTCACTAACATAAGGATTATAAAAAACAAAGAAATAGCAACCAAACTACAGTTTATAGGGAATCAATAGTTCATTCGGAGAAGTTTGATGTAATTTTTCTTCATAACATAGAGCAATGGAAGGGAAACATTGACAACTTACCGCAAGAGCTTGAAGAATTCTAGAACGAAAACCATGATACAGAAGGAGCAATCAACCAAAAGCTCCTTCAAGGCATATCATCTATATCTTGCATCATGCCCATTTACAAAGATTTCATTGTTCTCAAATTCTATAAAGTATTACCACTAAACACCATTTGTGTAGTACTCATTCCAAATATCTACAACAAATGCATCGCAACTATCATCATTTGATGCTATTATGTATGAGAAATAAAATTCCATTAGTTTTTGTTCAGTGACTCCTCTTTTCAAAACTGATTCTAGTTCGATTAATTAACAATCGTTATATATAATTATAGGTTGTAATATATAATTTTATCATATTCCAGCACTAGAAACTCCTTGATTCCACCCCTAAATTTATGTGACAAAAAGTTCGACCTCTAAATCTGCATCTGACCTGATACCATCATAGATATGGGTGTGGAATCCAAACAAAATGAGTGTCTAGACATAAAAGTAGATGAATGTAGCCTTTTCATATTGATTAAGCACGTTTAATTGCATTTTAGCACTTACATTTAGGCATAAAAGCACACATTTTCCTTCACTTCCACAACTTTAAAGTTAAGCTTGAAGCTTGAGGTGTGACACACCCTGGAAATTCTATGACCTAGACTAGAGCTTAACAATATGACTAATGATGATTTTAGACCTAAGTAAGTGTAATAAAACTTTTCTAAGAAGTGTTAGAACCAAAACGCTAAGCAACGGCCATGACGTTCGGAAACTAGCAAAATAGAACTAGTGAACGTCCTTAAGTTTTGGGAAGGTTTGAGAGTGTTGTATGAAGTCTAAAACTTGTAAAAGGGCTTTCAATAGTTAAAATAATGTATATAGGGTTAAAAAGTCCAGGTTTGACCCCCCAAGAATTGCCCGAGAGGTCCACAAAGGGACCCCACTTTGGACCAAGCAAGCTGCCAAGAGGCAGCAGCTTTTGTGCTAAGAGGGAGCAAGTCTACGTCGCGGACTTGGCACACCCAAAGACAAAAGTTTGTTATGCGACCTGGACACATCGCAGACTCTTCTGTTTCAAATTTATTTTTGGAAATTTTGCGGGAACAGCTCCGCGACGTTGACTTGTTCCCCAATGAAAAATCTAAAACTTGAATTCGAGTTTGACTTCATTAAATGGTCAAATTAAGTGAGGGGTATTTTGGGTATTTTAGGGGAGGGTTATATATTGATTTTCCATCAGTTTTACCTCACAATCTATCACTCAAATAAAAAACCCAAAATAGGTCCCAAAAGCTCTCCCTTCTCTCTACATTCTCTCTCTACTCATCCCCCATTGAAGAAGCTTTGAAGCTTGGAGAAGAAGACCAAATTCCTCAAGTTTCTACTCAATTCGTGGTGATTCATCTTTAATGTATGATTTATTTCACTCTTGGGATTCTCTTCCCCAAGAGGTCCCTTTAAAAGATGATTTCTAAATCCCCCAAATCTAGGTTTTTCATCTACAGATGGGTTTTCTTTGAAAAATGAAATTATGAAGTAATTGTGGTTAATTATGATGAATTAATGTTTTTTAAGTATATATTGATGTTTAATCGATGATTTTCTTTGATATTTCCCTAGACCCATGTCCTTCCCCCAATTTCATGAAAACCTTGAATTGATATGGTGAATTGTGCAGATCATGAACATGTAGATTGACTACATTGTTGTTAATTATGTAATTGCTTCTAGAATTTACCTTGTTTATGTAATTGGTTATGTATTCTTGGTAATTGAAGTATGAAGGTTCTTGGAAGGGCAATGAGGTATGTTGATTGGTTCTTTTTCGATTCAATTATGAATTATGAGTTACTTAGATAGTAATGCTTCTAGGTCTAGTGTGTGGTTGTGATGTTGATGTTAAGCATTCCTCATCCTTAACCCTAGACTATTGAATTGGTTATGAATTATGCAAGTATGTTATGGTATTATTATTATATGATTGAAAATAGTTTCTCATGATTATAATAAAGTGTTAAGTGAAAGGTTTACTCATTTATGAGGTGGTGTCTAAAGTGAAATGATTTTTCTCACTTGTGATGACCTATGCGCTATATATCATAAGATGTTTACATAGGGGTCTAGAAGAGACTAATATGAACTTGTATGATGAAATAATATGATTACTAAAGGGAATAATTGCTTAGCACCGAAAGGTCATGTAAATGAGATGGAGGTCTCACGTTAGTAAGTCTGGCCTCCCACATGGGCTTCCTCACGTTAGTAAGTCCAGATTCCCTAATTTGTGTTGTCTTATGAGATGGGAACCTCCATGTTAGTAAGTCAAGGTTTCTAGAAACAATCTCCTTGACCCTTAACAATGTGCCCACATAGGACTCTAGCTTAGTGGATCCACCTAGATATCTACGTATGAATACTTACACCTTAGGCAAGTGTTAACCCTCTCTTTTCGGTGTGGGAGTAGAACACCAGATTCCATGTAGCTCAAATGGTCTCATGTCGGTTATTGCACTTCTTTCCCTAATGTAAAAGTAAATGGACAAGTTAAGTATGTGAACTTTTATTAGGGTTGTCTTGAAGGCTACTACATAGGGTGAGGGAGGGTATGAGACTTCTCTTACTCATTGCACATGTGGGATCCTAAGGGATGGTTCTAGTAGTGTTCTTTTATGATTATGATTATGATTATTTTGATAAGCTATGAGTAGTATTCATGTATTAACTATGTCATGATGAATTATGAGAATATGCTATAAGTATGAACTGGGTTGCTTAATGTGATACTTAGCCTTGGATAGGATTATGGGGTTCTATCTTTGGCATTGCACAAGTATTGCTTGGGTGGTCTACATGTTGGGTTGCTATTATGTTGAATTGACTTATTATGCTTCTTATATATGCATGTTGAGTTAAATTTATAGAAAGCGTGATTTTGACTAAATTGTCATTTTCTCATGCATTGATGATTTTGTGCATAGAAGCCATACTTAGTACATGTGGTTTGTACTAACCCATATTTCTCCTTATTCCCAAACATTTTATGTTCGGGCCAATTAGGAGATTCGTGGCTATTGAAGAAGAAGACTTGGATCTTTCCTATGTCAATTGGTGAGTCCTTATGAGTTCTAAGGATAGAGCCGCTCATCAAGCCTTATTAGTTTCGTCTATGTTTTGATACAATTATTCCATTCTCATGTTGAGACTTCATTGTAGCCTATATGGCATATTGTAATAGACTAAGGGCTATGCCCAAATTATTGTGATTCATACTCTTGTAGATGGTTTGTATGTGAGATGAGACTTTAGACTCCTATATGATTTGTTATACTAAAAGAGAAGTGTATGTACACTTCCTATGTGAGGAGTCTATGTAAACTCCATATATATGCGAGAAGCCTAAGTAAGCTTCATAATGAAAAGTTTTAAATTTTCTCGTTTTTTGACCTATGATGTGCTAGGATGTATGCTAAGGGCTTGTCTTAGTACTCTTAGAGGACGACGAAGCCGGTTACGCCTAGGGGGTACTTTGGGTCGTAACAAGCTTGGTATCAGAGCATGAGGTTGAGAAATCTTAGGATTGATGTCTCACGAAACCACGTTTATGTAGGGTCTTATTTATAATTGTGAAGCACACCATACTTATGAATGAGAGACTATGTGATGCTTAGGAACTCTGACTCTCTTGTTATTCCTTAGTCGTTCCTAAGAGTCTTAACTCTATCTAGTCCTTTCTTCTAATCCTTTTATTGTGCTTATAGGCAATCAATACAATAAGGAACAATGCTCGGGCCAGAGATGAGAATATGAATGAGGTGGTTCCCCCTAAAGATCCTCAAAACCCTCAAGTTTCTTTTGAAGAAGGGGCTATGTCTAATGTTGAGATAAGGTCGGCCATTCATAGCTTGACTCAAGTGTTGGCTACCCAAGTTGCTAGAGATGCAAGGGTGCAAGTGAACCCAATGCTAATACCAGCGCTTCATGGATTAGGAATTTCACAAGGATGAATCCCCCTACTTTCTATGGTTCTAAGGTGGAGGAGGACCCACAAGGGTTCATTGATGAAGTGTTCAAATTTCTTGATGCTATGGGTGTTTCTTCTGAAGAAAAGGCAGAACTAGCTGTCTACCAACTCAAAAACGTAGCTCAAGTTTGGTATGAGCAACGGAAGGATGAGAGGCCGGATTACTTGGGGAGCTTTCAAAATGGCTTTCCTTGATAGGTTCTTTCCCTTGGAACTAAGGGAGAGGAAAATGCAAGAATTCATCAACCTTCGTCAAGGGGGTATGAGCGTGAAGGGGTATAGCCTCAAGTTTACTCAACTATCAAAGCATGCTCCTACTATGGTTGCGGATTCTAGGGACAAGATGAACAAACTTGTCATGGGGATATACGATCTTGTGGTTAATGAATGTAGGTCGGCCATGTTGATTCTTAGCATGGACATCTCTCGTCTCATGGTTCATGCCGAATAAATTGAGGAGCAAAAGCTTAAGCAAGTTGGTAGGGAGTTGAAGAAGGTGAAAATCGAAGAGGGGAATTCTTATAAGAGTAGGTTTGAGGTGCAAGACAAACCAAGGTTAAAAAGGAGGTTTACCAACCAAGGACCTCCTAATGCTCCAAGGGTCAACAAGAGTAAGGTGTCTACTCCAAAGCCCCAAGAGGGGAAAGGTGGTGGTTCTTATGTTGAGAAGCCTCTTTGTTCAAAATGTGGTTGAGAAACATGATGGTAAGTGCCTAGTTGGCACGAGTAATTGCTATGGTTCTGGTAAGAGTGGTCAAATGAAGAGAGATTTCCCTATGATGAAGACTCAAGGAAGGGGAAATTCGCAAGCACAAGCAAATGCCCCAAATCCGAATGCTCCTAAAAAGAATCGATTTTATGCTCTCAAATCCCGAGGTGATAAAGAGAGCTCACCGGATGTGGTTACCGGTATGTTACAATTATTTTCCTTTGATGTAAATGCTTTGTTAGATCCGGGAGCTACATTGTCATTTGTGAACCCTCTTGTAGCCATGAAGTTTGATATAATATTCGGCATATTAGATGAACCTTTTTCAGTTTCTACCCCGGTGGGTGATTCCGTAGTGGTTAATAGAGTCTATAAAGGTTGTCCTATTTCCTTGCCCAATAGAGTTACATTAGTTGACTTGATAGAACTTGATGTGCTTGATTTGAATGTCATATTGGGAATGGATTGGTTGCATGCTTGTTTTCCCTCTATTGATTGTAGGACAAAGGTAGTTAAATTTCAATTTCAAATGAACTCATTTTTTGGTGGAAGGGAGGAAACTCAAATCCTAGAGGTAAGATCATTTCATGTTTAAAAGCTTTCACATTGATTGATAAAGGGTTGTCTCTACCACATAGTAAGAGTTAGGGATCTTGAATCCGAGGTCCCTCCCATAGAGTTGGTACCCGTAGTGAGGGAATTTCTGGAGGTCTTTCCCGATGACCTTCCCAGAATTTCTCCCGAACGGAAGATTGACTTTGGCATAGATTTATTGCTGGATACACAACCTATTTCAATCCCTCCTTATCGGATGACGTCGGCCGAGTTGAAAGAACTAAAGGCTTAACTCAAGGATTTGTTAGATAAGGGTTTTATTCAACCAAGCATATCCCCATGGGGTGCCCCAGTATTGTTTGTGAAGAAGAAGGATGGGTATTTGAGAATGTGTATCGACTATCGTCAATTGAACAAAGTTATTATAAAGAATAAGTACCCGCTCCCTAGGATTGATGATTTGTTTGATCAAGTCCAAGGAGCGAGTTACTTTTCAAAGATTGACTTGAGGTCGGGTTATCATCAACTTAGAGTGAGGGAGGTTGATTCCGAAAATGGCATTCCGAACAAGATATGGTCACTTTGAATTCTTAGTGATGTCATTTGGTCTAATAAATTCCCAGGTGGCATTCATGGACCTTATGAATCGAGTTTTTAGAAAGTATCTTGATTTGTTTGTGATTGTCTTTATCGATGATATTTTTATATACTCTATGAGTGAGAATGGTCATATGAGACACTTGATGATAGTTTTGCAAGTTCTCAAGGATAACCAACTTTTTGTTAAGTTTAGCAAGTGTGAGTTTTAGTTGAGGTCGGTCGCTTTTCTTGGTCACATTGTCTCTAGTGAAGGGGTAAAGGTTGATCCAAGGAAGATGAAAGTGGTCAATAGTTGGCCTAGACCGTTGAGTCCTATCGACATTCAAAGTTTTCTAGGGTTGACCGGTTAATATAGGAGGTTTTTTGAGGGATTTTCATCTATCGCATGTCCATTAACGGCCTTAACCCAAAAGAAGTCCAAATTCAAATGGTCAGAATCGTATGAAAAGAGTTTCCAATTATTTAAATATAGACTCACCTCCGCTCCGGTGTTGACCTTATCGAAGGGTACCAAAGGGTTTGTGGTTTATTGTGATGCCTCCCGAGTGGATTTAGGATGTGTGCTCATGCAACATGGGAAATTCATAGCGTATGCCTCTAGGAAACTCAAGCCACACGAGAAGAATTACCCAACTCATGACTTGAGCTTGCGTCGGTGGTATTTGTGCTAAAAATTTGGAGACATTATCTCTATCGGGTGCATGTTTATGTATTCACAGATCAGAAGAGTCTACAAAATGTGTTTACCCAAAAAGATTTGAACATACGTCAAAGAAGATGGTTGGAACTTTTAAAGGACTATGACATGAATGTCCTTTACCATCCCAGAAAAGCTCATGTGGTAGAGGATGCCTTGAGTAGAGTGTCCATGGGTTGTGTGACTCATGTAGTTGATAATAAGTAAGAGTTAGTAAAAGAGGTTCATAGGTTGGCTCATTTGAGTGTCCGACTAGAAGACTCTCCAAAGGGTGGTTTTGTGGTTCGCCACAACTCCGAGTCATCTTTAGTGGTTGGGGTGAAATCCAAGCAACACCTTGATCCTCAATGATGGAGTTGAAGGAAACGGTCCTTAGTAAGTCTAGTCTTTCTCTCAAAGAAAAGATGGGGTACTTAGGAACCAAGGAAGGTTGTGTGTATCGGATGTGGAAGGATTAAGGGAATTGATCATGGAAGAGGCTCATGGAGCTATTCCATCTATACGGGTGCTACAAAGATGTACCGCTACTTACGAGAAATTTATTGGTGGAATTGTATGAAAAGGGACATAGCAGATTTCGTTTCTAAGTGTCCAAACTGCCAACAAGTCAAATCGGAACATCATAGGCCGGGCGGCTTGACTCAAAATATAGATATTCCTACATGGAAATGGGAGGATATTAACATGGACTTTGTAGTAGGGTTGCCTCGTACTAGAAGGTAACATGACTCGATATGGATCATCGTGGATAGACTAACCAAGTCTGCACATTTTCTTCCCGCCAAAGTCACATATTCGGCGGAAGACTATGTCAAATTGTACATCAAAGAGATAGTGAAGTTACATGGTGCCCCTTTGTGCATCATTTCGGATCGAGGTAGTCAATTTACCTCCCATTTTTGGAAAGCTTTCCAAAGTGGGATTGGTATGAAGGTGAAGCTTAGTACCGCTTTTCATCCCAAGACGGATGATCAAGAGAAACGCAATATTCAAACCCTTGAAGATATGTTGAGGGCTTGTGTCATTGACTTCAAAGGTAATTGGGATGACCATCTACCTTTGATAGAGTTCTCTTACAATAATATCTACAATTCGACTATCTCTATGGCACCTTTCGAGGCACTTTATGGGAGAAGGTGTAGATCTCCGGTTGGGTGGTATGAGGTAGGTGAGTTTTCTCTACTTGGTCCCAACTTGGTCTATGAAGCCCTCGAAAAGGTTCGAGTTATAAGAGATAGACTAAAAACAGCTCAAAGTCGGCAAAAATCTTATGCCGACAATAGAGAAAGGGACCTTTAATTCGAAGTAGGAGATTGGGTTTATTTAAAAATTTCACCCATAAAAGGGGTGATGAGGTTTGGAAAGAAGGGAAAGCTTAGTCCTCGTTATGTGGTCCCGTATGAAATTTTGAAGCGAGTTGGGAGTGTTGCTTATGAGTTGAGGTTGCCAAATGAGTTGGCCATGATTCATCCGGTGTTCCATGTTTCTATGCTTCAGAAGTGTATAGGTGATCCGGTTTCCATTCTTCCTCTAGAAGGTTTAGGGGTAAAGGAGGACCTTTCTTATGAAACGGTCCCGTTTGAGATTTTGGATCACCAAGTTAAGAAATTGAGGAATAAGGAGGTTGCCTCCGTAAAAGTTCTATGGAGGAACTTCCTTGTTGAGGGAGCAATATGGGAGGCCGAGGTCGACATGATGTCCCGTTATCCTTATCTTTTTCCCCTTACTCCTAGCCAAGATTGAGGTTAGTAGTTCCTTTACTACTATTATAAATAATGTTAAACTTATCATGTTTTTTCTAAATATGTGCATATTATAGTAGAAATTCATGCTTAAGTTGAATTCTTTTCTTTCCATGAAATATGTTTCTTATGGTTGAATTTTACTTGATATGTGTGGTGTGCTATAAGTATTCATGGAAATATGGTGAGCATGTTTAATATTGTTTTGATAAGAAATCAGCATGTCAACTCTTGATGTTCATATTGATGCTCATATTGAAATGGAGAAGGTAGTTCCTCCTTATATGATATGAAAAAGTTGAGTTTATGTATATGGTATGTTGTGGACTAAGTTCTTATGTGTTATTGCTATGCTTATATATTGAAAGGAGTGAATGATTCCTCCAATGAGCTGTGACTCATTCTATTATGTTGTTGTTGGTTGGGCTGCTAGTCTTGAGTCTCTTCCTCTTATAAGGGTCTAGAGTGTCATTCGGGGACGAATGTTCCTAAGGGGGGAGTATTGGCACACCCCGGAAATTCTATGACCTAGACTAGATCTTCACAATATGACTAATGATGATTTTAGACCTAAGTAAGTGTAATAAAACTTTTCTAAGAAGTGTTAGAACCAAAACGCTAAGCAACGGCCATGACGTCCGAAAACTAGCAAAATAGAACTAGTGAACGTCCTTAAGTTTTGGGAAGGTTTGGGAGTGTTGTATGAAGTCTAAAACTTGTAAAAAGGCTTTAAATAGTTAAAATAATGTATATAGGGTTAAAAAGTCCAGGTTCGACCTCCCAAGGATTGCCTGAGGGGTCCACGAAGGGACCCCACTTTGGACCAAGCAAGCTGCCAAGAGGCAACAACTTTTGTGCTAAGAGGGAGCAAGTCTACGTCGCGGACTTGGCACACACCCAAAGCCAAAAGTTTGTTATGCGACCTGGACACATCGCAGACTCTTCTGTTTCAAAATTTATTTTTGGAAATCTTGCGGGAACAGCTCCGCGACGCTAACTTATTCCCCGATGAAAAATCTAAAATTTGAATTCGAGTTTGACTTCAATAAATGGTCAAATTAAGTGAGGGGTCTTTTGGGTATTTTAGTGGAGGGTTATATATTGATTTTCCATCAGTTTTACCTCACAATCTCTCACTCAAATAAAAACCCCAAAACAAATCCCCAAAAGCTCTCCCTTCTCTATACATTCTCTCTCTACTCATCCCCCAATGAAGAAGCTTTGAAGCTTGGAGAAGAAGACCAAATCCCTCAAGTTTCTACTCAATTTCATGGTGATTCATCTTTAAGGTATGGTTTCTTTCACTCTTGGGATTCTCTTCCCCAAGAGGTCCCTTTAAAAGATGATTTCTAAATCCCCCAAATCTAGGTTTTTCATCTACACATAGGTTTTCTTTGAAAAATGAAATTATGAAGTAATTGTGGTTAATTATGATGAATTAATGTTTTTTAAGTATATATTGATGTTTAATCGATGATTTCCTTTGATATTTCCCTAGACCTATGTCCTTCCCCCTATTTCATGAAAACCTTGAATTGATATGGTGAATTGTGAAGATCATGAACATGTAGATTGACTTATTGTTGTTAATTATGTAATTGCTTCTAGAATTTACCTTGTTTGTGTAATTGGTTATGTATTCTTGGTAATTGAAGTATGAAGGTTCTTGGAAGGGCAATGAGGTATGTTGATTGGTTCTTTTTGGATTCAATTATGAATTATGAGTTACTTAGATAGTAATGCTTCTAGGTCTAGTGTGTGGTTGTGATGTTGATGTTAAGAATTCCTCATCCTTAACCCTAGACTATTGAATTGGTTATGAATTATGCAAGTATGTTATGGTATTATTATTATATGACTGAAAGTAGTTTCTCATGAATATAATAAAGTGTTAAGTGAAAGGTTTACTCATTTATGAGGTGGTGTCTAAAGTGAAATGATTTTTCTCACTTGTGATGACCTATGAGCTATATATCATAAGATGTTTACATAGGGGTCTAGAAGAGACTAATATGAAATTGTATGATGAAATAATATGATTACTAAAGGGAATAATTGCTTAGCACCGAAAGGTCATGTAAATGAGATAGAGGTCTCACGTTAGTAAGTCTGGCCTCCCACATGGGCTTCCTCACGTTAGTAAGTCCAGATTCCCTAACTATGTGTTGTCTTATGAGATGGGAACCTCCATGTTAGTAAGTCAAGGTTTCTAGAAACAATCACCTTGACCCTTAACTATCTGCCCACATAGGACTCTAACTTAGTTGATCCACCTAGATAGCTACGTACGAATACTTACACCTTAGGCAAGTGTTAACCCTCTCTTTTCGGTGTGGGAGTAGAACACTAGATTCCATGTAGCTCAAATGGTCTCATGTCGGTTATTGCACTTCTTTCCCTAATGTAAAAGTAAATGGACAATTTAAGTATGTGAACTTTTATTAGGGTTGTCTTGAAGGCTACTACATAGGGTGAGGGAGGGTATGAGACTTCTCTTACTCATTGCACATGTGGGATCCTAAGGGATGGTTCTAGTAGTGTTCTTTTATGATTATGATTATTTTGATAAGCTATGAGTAGTATTCATGTATTAAATATGTCATGATGAATTATGAGAATATGCTATAAGTATGAACTGGGTTGCTTAATGTGATACTTAGCCTTGGATAGGATTATGGGGTTCTATCTTTGGCATTGCACAAGTATTGCTTGGGTGGTCTACATGTTGGGTTGCTATTATGTTGAATTGACTTATTATGCTTCTTATATATGCATGTTGAGTTAAATTTATAGAAAGCGTGATTTTGACTAAATTGTCATTTTCTCATGCATTGATGATTTTGTGCATAGGAGCCATACTTAGTACATGTGGTTTGTACTAACCCATATTTCTCCTTATTCCCAAACATTTTATGTTCGGGCCAATTAGGAGATACGTGGCTATTGAAGAAGAAGACTTGGATCTTTCCTATGTCAATTGGTGAGTCCTTATGAGTTCTAAGGATAGAGCCGCTCATCAAGCCTTATTAGTTTCGTCTATGTTTTGATACAATTATTCCATTCTCATGTTGAGACTTCATTGTAGCCTATATGGCATATTGTAATAGACTAAGGGCTATGCCCAAATTATTGTGATTCATACTCTTGTAGATGGTTTGTATGTGAGATGAGACTTTAGACTCCTATATGATTTGTTATACTAAAAGAGAAGTCTATGTACACTTCATTTGTTAGGAGTCTATGTAAACTCCATATATATGTGAGAGTAAGCTGCATAATGAAAAGTTTTAAATTTTCCCATATTTTTGACCTATGATGTGCTAGGATGTATGCTTAGTGCTTGTCTTAGTCCTCTTAGAGGATGACAACGTCGGTTACGCCTAGGAGATAATTTGGGTCGTAACAAAGTGACATGCTGTTGATCAAATGAATCTTCCCATAGTGCAATTCCTAATAATTATCCCGAAGAAAATATATAACTCAACTACGTAAAAGGTTCCAAAAGGATAAATTGAAGTACTATCAATTTGCATGTTAAAGTGGGATGCTTTTAACAATTGATCATAATATAACCTACGTGTAAAGTCCTATGAGTTAAGTGTTAAAAGCAACCAACTTTAACATGCAAATTGATAGTAAAGATGGATACCAGTTTAATTTGAGCACAAAGGAGACAAAGAGGTTTAAGAAAATACATACCTAGTAGTTTGAGCTTGAAGAATATTTGGGCAAACAGTGTAACTTGAGAATGTGTTGGGGTTAACAAAATGTGAATGGGAAAAGAGAAGAGAAAAATGGAAAATTGAGAGAACCAATTTTGGAGGGAAAATGAAAAGTCATTTGCAAAGTACAAATTAAAAGTAATTTCTCCCATATTGGTAGAAGAAAGAAAATTGTTGTCCTTATATTAGGAAACACTTCCTATACATCTTAAACGTTTAGGAAGAAGGTGTCCCCTCACGCCGTCGTCGTCGCTCGCTCATCTTCGACTTTGGATTTGGCAAATGATATGATGTCTGAACAAACACATTTCTTGCTGAAAATGGCTATAAAAATGAAGTCATTTTTCATTTTTCAAACACAGAAAAAAATTTCTTCTCTGCATACGTTTTCTCTCATAAACAAAGTGTCGATCGACTGAGTTTGTGTGTGCTTGTTACTGTTCTTACGTTTGCTGAAGTTATTGAAGTTTGAGGTACCGCTACTTCTCTAACAGGTTAATCCATTTTATCTTGGGAGAAATTAATCTGTAACCTCGGGTACAGTGAGGGGATTAAATTTCTTAAGGAAACACTGTGGTTCTGTGGACCCGAATTAAAAGTTTCTGTCTATTTCATCTTATTTTTGTTTCTGTATTTCTTGACTAACCTTAATACAGGTGATAACAATCTTAAGAAATTTAATAGTTTATATATTTGAGGTTTGTGGAGATTAAAACCTTTATGGTTTTCTACTCTGTTTGAATTTTTAAAATTCATTTGATTAACGATTAAAAGAACATAAAAACTTTATCGTTAAATCAGAAACAGGTTGTGTAAGGATTTATTCTTTACTGTTAGTATTTCACATACTAAAATCGTCTGTCATTTGTGATAAAAAAATGACTAATTCAAGTCAAGTAAATGCTGAAACAATGAGTGTTGCAACATTAAGTACTGCAACAACCTCAGTTGCACACAACCGTTCAACTGCTGCCTTAGCACCGGCTGAGAAACCTACAAAGTTATCTGGAGTCGACTTTAAGAGATGGCAGCAGAAGATGTTTTTCTATCCCACTATGCTAAGTCTGCAGAGGTTCATTGATGAGAATGTTCTTGTTATGTCGGATGAAACTCCGACTGAAGAACGATTCTTGGTAACAAAAGCATGGAAACATTCAAATTTTTGGTGTAAAAATTATATTCTGAGTGGCCTGCAAGATGATCTGTACAATATGTACAGCAATGTCAAAACCTTAAAAGACGCTGGGATGCTTTAGAAAGGAAGTACAAAACAGAGGATGCCAGAATGAAAAAGTTCATTGTGGCAAAGTTTCTGGACTATAAGATGATAGACAGTAAGACCGTCGTCACCCAAGTTTAAGAAGTGCAAGTAATAATCCATGATCTCTTTGCTGAAGGTATAAATTTACTTAATGTCTATGTTATAAATATTAAGTTCATTCTTAATACTCACATATTATTTAATGTAGGATTGATTGTGAATGATGTCTTTCAAGTGGCTACCATTATTAAGAAGTTACCTCCATTGTGGAAGGACTTCAAAAGCTACTTGAAACATAAACGCAAAGAAATAACTGTTGAAGATCTCATAGTAAGGTTGAGAATCGAAGAGGATAAAAAGGCTGCAGAAAAGAGGTCACGTGGTAATTCAGCAATATCTGGAGTAAATATTGTTGAAGAAGATCCCACAAAATTAAAGAAAAGAAAGAAAGCATCTAGTCCAAAAAGCAATCATTCTAAGAAGAAATTCAATGAAAGTTGCTTCAATTGTAGAAAACGTGGTCACAGGGATACTGAATGTCGAGGTCCCAGAAGGACAAGAAGAAGAAGGATCAGGCAAATTTGTCTTAATCCAAAGGAGAAATGGACGATATCTATGCAATGCTTTCATAATGTAACTTGGTTGGAAATCCAAGAGAATGGTGGATAGATTCTGGTGCCTCATGTCATATTTGTGCCAACAAAGAACTATTTTCATCATAAACTCCAACACCTACAGACGAGAAGTTGTTTATGGCAAACTTCGTTGTTGCAAAGGTGGAAGAAATTGGAAAGGTCCTATTAAAGATGACATCAGGAAAGGTGGTGACTTTGAAGAGGGTCTCATATGTTCTGGAATTGCAAAAATATTTTAGTTTTTATTCCAGTTTTGACTAAGAATGGATTCAAATGTGTATTTGTTTCTGATAAAGTAGTAGTGAGTATGAATGAAATGCATGTAGGAAAAGGTTACCTTAGTGATGGTCTTTTCAAACTCAATGTAATTGCAATTGATATGAATAAAGATTATGCTTCTTCGTACTTGCTTGAGTCTAAATGTTTATGGCATGAACGTTTGGGACACGTTAATAACAAAACCTTGCGGAAACTGATTAACTTAAATGTTTTGCCAAAATTTGAGTGCAATAAATCAAAATGTCAAATTTGCGTTGAATCTAAGTATGCTAAGCATCCTTATAAATCTGTTGAAAGGAATTCAAATCATTCAGAACTAATTCACACTGATATTTGTAACATGAAGTCAACACCATCACGTGGTGGGAAAAAGTATTTCATAACTTTTATTGATGATTGCACTAGATATTGTTATGTCTATTTGCTAAATGGTAAGGAAGAAACAATAAATGTATTTAGACAATATAAAACTGAAGTTGAAAATCAGTTGGATAGAAAGATCAGAAGTGATAGAGGCGGAGAATATGAATCTCCATTTTCAGAAAGATTTTTGGAAAATGGAATAATCCATCAAACTACTGCTCCACTCCTCAATCTAATGGGATTGCAGAAAGGAAAAACCGAACTTTAAAGAAATGATGAATGCATTATTTATAAGTTCAGGTTTACCACAAATCTTGTGGGGGGAAGCTATCCTTATAGCAAATTGAACACTCAATAGAGTGTCTCACTTGAAGACACATGTTATTCTATATGAGAAATTGAAAGGCAGAAAACCCAACTTGAAATATTTCAAAGTGTGGGGGTGTCTAGCCAAAGTCTAGGTTCCTATACCTAAGAGGGTAAAAATAGGGCCTAAGATTGTGGATTGTGTATTTATTGGATATGCCACAAACAGTAAGACATATCGCTTTTTGGTTCATACGTCCGAACATCCAGATATCATGACAATACGGTAATGAAATCAGATAATGCTGAATTTTTGAGCATATATATCCGTACAAAACTAGATTCAAGTCATCTAGTGGGGGGTCTAAACAACCCCGAGAAGAACCAAACGAGAATGAAGAGAGTCCAAGGCACAATAAACATCAAAGGATAACTACTTCATTTGAATCTGATTTTGTAACATTTCTTCTTGAAAGTGAGCCTCAAACATTCATGGAAGAAATATTATCTAGCGACTCAACGTCTTGGAAGGAGGCTGTCAATAGTGAGATTGAATCAATCCTAAGCAATCATACTTGGGAATTGGTTAATCTTCCTGCAGGAAACAAACCCTTGGATTCAAAATGGATATTGAAAAGAAAGATGAAAGATGATGGAATTATTGACAAATATAAAGCAAGACTTGTTGTCAAAGGCTTTAGACAAAAGAAGGTCTTGATTATTTTGACACATACTCGGCAGGACTAGATTACATTAATTCGTATGTTAATTACCCTAGTTGCAGTATATGGTCTTGAAATCCATCAAATGGATGTGAAAAACGTCTTCTTAAATGGAGACCTAGAGGAAGAAATTTACATGGAATAGACTGAGGATTTTGTAGTTTCTGGTAAAGAAAAGAAAGTGTACAAACTTATTATGTCATTGTATGGACCAAAACAAGCACCAAAACAATGGCATGCAAAGTTTGATCAAATCATATTGTCTAATGGATTTAAGATCAATGAATATGATAAATGTGTTTACATTAAATATACTCCTAATCAGAAGTCATTGTATGTCTATATGTGGATGACATGCTGATAATAAGCAAGGACATTGCCAATGTAAAAGCTACTAAGTGTATGCTCGCTAGTAAATTTGATATGAAAGATCTAGGAGTTGCTGATGTAATTGGGAATTAAGATCTCAAAACTCCTAATGGTTTGGCATTGTCTCAAACTCATTATATTCAAAAGGTACTTGAAAAGTTCAAGTATTTGAATTTTAAAAGGGCAAAGACCCCAATTGATGTGAACCTTCATCTTGCAAAGAATAAAGGTGAAAGTTAGTCTCAATTGGACTATGCCAGAGTGTTGGGAAGTTTGATGTATGTCATGAATTGTACACGACCAGACATAGCTTGCGCTATCAGTAAACTTAGTCGATACACAAGTAATCTCAATCAAAATCGTTCGTTGGCAATGAAGAGAGTTTTGAGATACTTAGATGACACTCAAAATTATGCTTTGCATTACAACAAATATCCAGCATTCTTGAAGGATATAGTGATGTAAATTCGATTACTAGGTCAACTGAAACAAAATACACAAGTGGATACATTTCACTATTGATGGAGGAGCAATACATGGAAATCATCCAAACAAACATGTATAGCTCGCTCTACAATGGAGTCTGAATTCATTGCCTTAGACAAGGCAGGTGAAGAAGTTGAATGACTCCATAATTTCTTAGAAGATATTCTATTTTTTCCCACACCAATGGCCCCTATATGCATCCACTATGATAATCAAGCTGCAATAGGAAGGGTTGGAAGCGTTATGTATAACAGCAATTCAGGCAAAGATATAACTCTGTTAGACAACTACTCTCTAGTGGAATTATCACAATTGACTATGTAAAGTCAAATGATAATGTGTCGAATCCACTTACAAAAGGACTAACTAAAGAGGGAGTTGAGAAATCATCAACAGGAATGGAACTATGGTCGAGAACAAGTCATCGTGGCGGTAAATCTATCTATAAAACTGGAGATCTCAAGATCTAGGTTCAAGGAAATAAAACAAAGTCATTGATGACAGTTCAACATTGTCAAATATTATTTTATGGTTCATTCTCATGATGAAACAATGTTTAGTAACCAAGATAAAGGCATAAGGACTTTTAAATGGTTTCTAAGTTTGATACAGGGTATATCAAATAGTGTATCTACAGGATAACACATTTAGAAACCACCTATGTGAGTGTGAAGTGTAAGTCGCTTCAAGGAGAATCTGGTAAGGCCAGTTCTCTAAGAACTTACTAGCCGAGATGTATTCATGGATGAAACGAGCAAAATAGTGAGAACTAAGAATAGTTCAAGGGTTGATTGTGTGACTTATATTGTCTAGGTATACACCAAAGCTCGACGGTTCGAAGATATCAAATCTACCGATTGACAGAGTATACTGATATATGTTCACTACAGAAAGTTTAAAGGGAAACCTACTTATCCAGATGCGATTAACCCTTACATACAAGACACACAAGTTTTTCATGTATATATTTTAAACAATATCCATTTCCCATTCATGTGGGGGATTGTTGGGTTTAGCAATATGTGAATGGGAAAAGAGAAGAGAAAAATGGAAAAGTGAGGGAACCAATTTTGGAGGGAAAATAAAAAGTCATTTGCAAAGTGCAAATGAAAAGTCATTTCTCCCATATTAGTAGAAGAAAGGAAATTGTTGTCCTTATGTTAGCAAACATTTCCTATACTTCTTAAAGGGTTAAGAAGAAAGTGCCCCCTCACGTCGTTGTCGTCGCTCGCTCGGCCTCAGCTTCGGCTTTGAATTTGGATTTGGATTTGGATTTGTCAAATGATGTGATTGATTGATAAATTTTGTTAATAAAATAAATCCAGTTAATCAATTTCTTTTCTCTTATAAATTAATTCAGAACGTTAGTTAAATAAGATAATTAATTTTGATGCAACAAAATTTATTTAAAATTTGCGTGCAACGGTAATAACAATTTGATTTCCGAAAATCATTATATTTTCCCAAAAGACACGTCTTTCAGAAAAGTTGTCATTTTTCCCAAAAGCCACAACTTTCTAGAAAAATGGGTCTGCATACATTTTCTCTCATAAACAAAGTGTCGATCGAATGAGTCTGTGTGTGCTTGTTGTTATTTTACGTTTGCTGAAGTTATTGAAGTTTGAGGTACCGCTACTTATCTAACAGGTTAATATGTTTTATCTTTGGAGAAATTAATCTGTAACCTCTGGTACAGTGAGGGGATTAAATTTTTTAAGAAAACACACTGATTTCTGTGGACTCAGATTAAAAGTTTCTGCCTATTTCATCTTATTTCTGTTTTTGTATTTTTTTACTAACCTTAATACAGGTGATAACAAAATGATGAGGAGAGTTGAAAGAGTGGGATGGAATTTAGGAGAGGTTATTTTTCTTGTTTGTTGTTTTCTGTTTTCTGTTTGTTGTTTTCTTGGAAGGCTAAAGAGCAATCCAAATGATTCTAGAAATGGGATAAGTTAGTATATATAAAACGGAGAAGGGTCTAAAATACCCTTCAAGTATAGAAAATGGAACAAAAATATCATTTTTCCACCTTTGGGCTCCAAAATATCACCCTTTCACTTAAGAGATTTTTTAAAGGAATAATTAATTCTTTCATTAATGACGTGGCGACCTTTAATTGGATGAAATTTAAATTAATATACCATATTTAGTTATTCAAATAAATTCTTCATCTGTTCGTCCATGGACATTAACAAATTAGCATTCGTAAATTTCAAAATTAAAGAAAAACAAAGGATCTGTTATGAAACTATATAAATTTAGAAGAAGAATAAAGGGAGAAGAGAAAATACTTCTTATTCATGTTGAAGTATATTCAATATTCCATAGATCTTATTTACAATGAAGGAAAATCCTCTATTTATAGGGGAAATCTGACTTGGTCCCGAAGTAGGATTCCTAACCATATCCTAAAAGGACTCCACATAATTAGACATTCACTATAATACAAATATGTTTATAACACTCCCCCTTGAATGTTGGTAGATTATGTGCCTCGTTAAAACCTTACTAGATAAAACCAGTGGGAAAAAAATCTAGTGAAGGAAAAAGAGTACACATATCTAATAATACGCATTATGGATGTCTCATTAAAAACCTTATAAGGAAAATCCAATGGGACAAAACCTTGTGAGGAAAAAAGAGTACATCACGTATTAACTCCCCCTAATGAGAATATCAATCCAAAGAGTTGAATCTTCGTTTTCCAAGCTTGAGCACCATCTTCTTGAAAGTTGTAGTTGGTAAGGACATGATGGATAAATCAACTATAATATTACTTGAACGAACCTCTTACATGTTGACATCACCATTCTTGGGAGCTCATGAGTGTAGAAAAATCTTGACGAAATATGTTTTCTTCTATATGCTTTTATGAATCTTCCCTTCAGGATCAAAGATTTCTGCAAGTTCCTTACTTTAACTTCTTTAAGCAAATAATCAATTGCCTTTTGAAAACTCTTCAAGAGTCAACTTGCATAACAATACTTGTATATGCTTCCTGCATTTTGATATCGATTTAATCCTTATAAGGATTATAAACAAGTTCTCCAAAAACTTGCACATACTTTAGATTTTGAATCCATTGGATATTTCATATCAATTTTGTCAATTGACAACATTCAATATTAGATGATGACATCTTCTAGTGCCTAGATTGCAAGTCAAATAAGTTTTACGCTTACCAAGATGCACCATTCCACTTTTCACTTGATAATTATTTCTACACCAACATTCTTTAATAGATGTAGATTTCATATCCTCACAATCTTTTACAATATTGCGCGCTATTGTATCAAACATATCGTCAATGATATATTATTTTGTATCAATTTACAATATGACATATTGAGATCTCATCACTTCATTATTGTTAGGTAGCTATCCCTCTCGTGAGGTTTCATAAAGTGTTATGTCATAGGCTCTTCAAGAGCTCATTGTCTCCTTATTATAATCATTTTGATTCTTTGATCCTCCCCCTTTTTCAAGGATTATTTTATTTAGAATTGATTAGTCTATCATGCTTCATGCATTTCATAGACTTTATACTTAAGGGACATTCAATAGGAGTATTTACAACTCTTGTGTTGCTTCTAGTCTCCCCATTATGTTAGACAAACTAACATATTATCTCAATCATTTGGAGAATCTATAGTTGTGCATCATTGTATATTCATTGATTATATACTACATACAAAAATAATCAGATGAAAAATATTTGGTCCCTGACCATAAATTAATTGAAAGAAAATCTGATCATAATTTATTGGTTTGATGCATACAATTATTTTTGTATGCGGTATCATATTTCAGATCAACACATGTAGCTTTATTTTTACAAGCAATGATTTCACTATCTCAGACATTTAATGTCACAATATCTTGAGTATTTATCAATATTATCAAGATAAATTGTCTTGATTACATATTCTGAAATTGTGCTCTTAACTCAATTATTTTTGCACAAACAATTTTGTGAATGTCAAATTACAGGTTGACAACAAACGCACATGTGATTATCTTATAGATGCATCTTTTTATCATGTCACATGATAGGTGAACGGACCCATATTCACCTTTTATATTTTTCAAATTTAGAGATTTAATCTCAATATTAGTTGATCCAATCAACTTGTCATGAAACAAACAACAAAAGAATTCTTGAAGAATCTTCTAGTTTTTCAATGTATGTCCATTACTCAGTATGCACATCTTTGGATGATCAAATTATTCATGCCAACTAATGAATTATTAGTACTTGTAAACTCCAAATTTATTATGCCATGTGTTTTTTTGCATTAGTAAATTCTTAATTTATTACTATTATATGAGAAAAGTTCAACTTTAACACTGCGAGAGTACATTTCAGATTTTGTTTCTCAATTACTCTACCTTTTCTAAAGGTGAGTCGTGATCCCATCACTGAGTAGACTACCTTAATTATCAGAAAATTATGCATGTAATCGTATTATTCGTGCCAGCATTTTTTGCAAACATCAAGTTGCGAGATAAGAATCGACACGCATAGACCATCAAGAAGAAACATCTATTAGGACCATTAAGTATCTAAACAATCCACTAGGTGGATGAATAGTTCCACAAATATCTGTATAAGTTCCTAGAACGTAGAGGATTCAATCTCAACTTTCATTTATGATGGTCTCACAATTAACTTGCCTTGCTAACAAACATGCCTTGCTAACAAACAGTACAAGAAAATTCACCATTTAAAAGAATCTTTAGGTTCTTTAATGGATGTTTATTCAAATTATCTATAATTCACCTCATCATTATAGACTCATGATGTCCCATACAATCATGCAAAAGTAAGACAATATTGGAATTAGTATTAGAATGTGCCTCAATTATACTAATTATTATCCAAAAAATCAAAAGATAAAGTATGGAACTTTTCTTTAACATATGTCTGCCCAGAGACAATCTTGGTGATACCACATCTACAACCAAAGGTTGCGATCTTTTCCACGTCTAGCATGGTGACTACACCTTATTCACTCTAAAGAATGGATTTGTATTTTTACCATTTATCAAAGGCTCTCATTCTTCATGAATAGAACACAATCATCTAAGTACATCAAATTTCGATAACTTAGTACCTCATTCCATATTCATGTGCATCATTTAATCAATTGTCTTCTTTTAGACATTTATGCACTGCTACATTCACTTCGGGGAATGAATTTGCTTCAACGAGATATATTTCATGACTAATTTTATCAAAAACTCATTATTTGCCTTAGTCATTATTATATAATCAATATGGTGCATTGAGATTCAAACCCAACGTCTTATGTCATAAATCAATGAGGGACTTCAACCCAATATCTTATCATCACGATGCACCAGGACTTTAACTTGGTGCGATTGGATGTAAATTCATCGTTTTATCCATATAAAGACATCTTAGGTCACAAATCGATGAGACTTGAATCTGACATCTTTATCTTGATGTCTTACCCCTTTTGATGTGATTAGACATAAATCCATCATCTTATAAAAATGTTATATCATTGCAATAAATCAAAAAGGCTATAATTTAATGATAACTAATGTTATACCCATATAAAAATATTATACCAATAACATGATAGAAATTTGAAAAATAGAAATATTGCAACTTTGCAACCATACCGATCTATTGTTTTCATTGTATAATTTTTCTTTTAACAGATACTTGGATGGTTGTGTCTTCTAACCACACTACTAAGACCACATTTAATATTTGAAAGTAACCAAAATTTTCTTATTTCTAAAGATTTAAAGGTGAGCCAGTAAACAGTAAATAACGTGTCATCTTTAATACTTTTCATAGTAGTTAAAGTCGGCAACAATACTAATCCATAAAATCAATGAAAAAGAACTATACTTGGAACATGTTACCTGGACTAAAGGAACGTAATATCGTGTGAATTTCATCTCCAATAAAAATAAATTGATGGCAGAATCTCGTGCCGATAACGTGTTATTAAACTATATAAATTTAGAAGAAGAATAAAGTAGGGAGAAGAGAAAAGACTTCTTATTCATGTTGAAGTAAATTCAATATTCCATAGATCTTATTTACAATGAAGGTAAACTCTCTATTTATAGGGAAAATCTGACTTCGTCCACTAGTAGGATTCTTAACCATATCCTAAAAGGACTCCACATAATTAGACATTCACTATAATACAAATATGTTTATAACAGGATCAAAATAATTACCAAAGGAGATACACAAATGGGCAATCTTTAAATCTCTTATAAAGAATCTTGAATACCCACCTAGCTGCTATACTAAACAAATTGGGTTCCCTAACATTAATCCCCAATTCAACTATTAAGAAAAAAACACAATAGTTTACCATAAAGAAGAGTAATGTAGTTCGCTGTGCGAAAAGATTTATAAAAATACCATATTTAGGAATTTAAATCAACTCTACAACTATACATCCATGACACAGTAACAAATTAGCGAAACTTCATTTGTAAATTTCAGAAAATCGGTAATCCCCAACAAATCGCACCAATCAAGTGTTCGATTCAGGTCCTTCGAGAGTTCTCTTTTTAACTACTTGATGTTATTATATTGTTATCTTTGCTAACAAGTGGACAATTGACTATCACTCCTTCACTCTACGCGGACAAAGATTCCTGACATAGAGAAATGCTTGGATATAGTTGCTACTTTGTAAGCTAAGATGGACAACAGTGAGGTTTGTCCCAGTGCTACATGTTTTTCCGGTGAATGAATTTTACCGAAGCACTCTTAGACATTTTCATTTTAGTTGAATCTTGAATTAGTAGACTATTTTCATATTTTATTTAATTAGGTCTATAATTTGATGAAAAGGTAAACATTATGCAGGGTAGGGATTTTTATGCTTTTCTCCATTGAGAAGAAGCTACGCTTGGAGAGTATGATGGTGAGGAAACAACTTTAATGGTGGAGAGTATTTTACTATTTTTGTTTAATTAAAACTACATTCAATTAAAGGCCGCCACATCAATAATCTAATTATTAATTATTACTTTTTAAAAATCTGTTAAGGAAAATTGTATTAGAGGTCCATATAAGTGGATGGAAGGGTATTTTGGAGCCAAAAGGTGGAAGGAGGGTATTTTTGTTTCATTCTCTATACTTGAAGGGTATATTAGTCCATAAGTGCTTAATAATGCCAATGGAAAATAATTTATTAAAAAAATTGACCATAATAGTAAGTGACGTTGAATAATTAAGAGTTAAAGATTAATAACGACATTTAACTGGTTAGTTGGAAATGCTATACAAAGAAAACTTCACACTTAAGAAATTATATGTAATTGATTTTTCATTCTTATGCTTTAGAAATAAGTAATTTCCTAAATTTACATGAAAATTTATTCATTTTATCAATTGAGATTTTGTCATAATATAAATTAATTTTGCTTATTTCTTAAATCATTTTAATTAAATGATTTTGATAATTAAATTATATTTAATTAATTTGTTAGGAACATGATTAGTCTGACAATAACAATAGACAAAATTTATAATCTAAAGAGAAATACACAAATTTTAGGTGTGACCCATAAATAAATTAGTAACTTGTTAGCACCGTGGGAAAGTGATACTGTCAATACGTCACACACTATATAAAACATGATAGCTTTAAATAAGTTTAAAATAAATCAAAGAAAACGGACATAAACATTTTTATTCAGGCTAATAAATATAATATATATAAAATTATCTCAAGTCATATAAAAGTCAATAAAGCGATCGTGCTTAATACGAGACTCAAGAGGTGCTTAATACCTTCCTCTCGGTCAACAAGATTCCTTACTCATACTTTTATTTTCGCAGACCGTAAAATAAAGAGTCAATTTTCTTTTGATTAGAGACTTAAACAAGCTGACTTGAAATATCAAAACTCAATTTCAAGTGACGACTCTGAAATAAAATAATCGCTTTTCAAAATGTCACTTCAATTGGATATATTATATTTTTAAAACTATCGTGAGGGGGTGTGACAATGTACATATTAATTTTTATGTGATCTGGCACTATATAGTGTACTGTGAAGTAATGAGGGGAATGTGGTGAATTTAAGTGTTTTCATATATATATTTTTTTATGTGAGACAAGCTTTGGAAGGTATCTTGACATAGTTATGTAGACGGAAAATAGAGTTATATCTCATATACTCTGTGTTATGAGATATATTGGATGAAGTTTGTATATCAAAAAACAAAGTTATCTTGACAGAAGGTATTGATGTTGTGGTGTCAGTGAACTACTTTCATAAATTGATTTATGGTTTTATGGTGTGTTTAAATATTTATTGTGATTGAATTCTTAATCTTATGTATTTCTCTCTATAATGTAGTAAAATGGATTAGTTATAGTTTGCACCACACACAAAAAAACAAGTATAATTGTAGAAACTCTTTTAATTGGCCATTATTATTTTATAATACTTTCAGATCTTACTTGAAATGAAATTTGATTGCTTATGAGTTTATGCATAGATTTTTTATATACAACATTCAGTTTAATAAGTTGTAATTTAAATGAATAAACAAGATAACAAAAATAAATTTACTGCAATTTAAGATTCGATTAGTTTTGAATTTAGGCATAGATTACTTATACACAAAATTCAGCTTGATAAGGTTTAGTTTATATGAATAGAAAAGATAACAAAAATAAATTTACAATAATATTTCATTATGATTAGTTTCTATATAATCGAGTAGATAAGTAACACATTAAATTATTAATGATATCATAATTTACTTTAAATTTACATTTTATTTTATCGTATGTGTTTCAATAGTTTTATTTTTTTATTACAAAGTTCAATTTTTAATGTAATGTTTTACCATTACAATTTATGAATCATGTACGATGCAAGTACATGTTAGATGTGTTTTAAATCGAAAAATCAAATATTAAGGAAAATCAAACAAAAACGAAGAAAATCTGACTAACTTCTTAATTTTGTGATTAACCATGTTAAAATACAATTCAAATATTTTTCTTACTTTTATGTGTCACAAGTATAACTTAAAACCCCTACCCAGATTTGTTGAGCAAATGGAAAGCATCTCCAAGAGAGTCACCGGAGTATTCTAAACGACATGCATTAGTAGTGCAAAACGTGATTAAATTGTGGATGAAGTAGCGGATTTTTTCCCTATGGAATGTTGTGACGATGATGAGTTTATAGAAGATGGGATATTATATGTGATCGTTTGAACGATGAATCATGTGATCGGAAGAAGGCGAGAAGAATTATTGTGTAGGTGGATGAGGAATAGGAGTATTCGTTTTATGACGAACGTGTTGCGGATAATGAAGCTAGGGAGAAATGGCATCATCGATGCATTATAAAAGATAAGGTGAAAGCAAATGGTGCGCCTCTGATATTAAAACCAAGATAATTCCAACCAATTGATCCAAGCCAAGTGACGTTTACTCAAGCATTGTTTGACAATCTCATTTATAATTATGGAGAATGATGATCATGTAAAGGCGGCAGATTGTGGAAATTATTATATATGCTAGATTGTTGAGCTTCTTCAATGTGTCAATAATATGAAGTATTTTACTGCTAAATGACTTTACAAATTCAGGGATATTGTAATTAAAGCTCATGACTAGTTTATCGACAATAAGTGTGTATTCTTCTTAAAAATTAAGGATTACAACCCTCTTGATTGCCTTGTAAACAAAATCATGATTGTTACAATAACCTCAAATGTAAGCTTACATTTCAAGGAAAGTTTGAGATCAAAATCTGATTATTACTATAACAATAGTCTCATTCTCATCATTTATTAGCTTACTATTAGATCAAATCCTAATAATAAATTAGATTTTATAATATCAAGCGACAATGATGTTGTGAGGTCATTGAACAAAAGAATAAAAGATCTTAGATCTTTCTTATGGTTGTGTTGGAAGTCCACTCGGTTGTGCTTGGGTGATGATGTTTGCGGTGTTAATTTTTAACTAAATGAAATGTTGATCTAAATCGATATGTTTGTTATAGCTTAGAAGTGAACCACTCAGAAATTAAGGTAAGAAAAGAATCAAATTAAGATTTCTTATTGCTTTTGAAGGAGTGTGAGCAACTTTGTGGCTCTTGCTCCTCGTTTAAAAGCAATACACCAGCACACACTTTGCTGAATGTAGGAGATGAAGATGTGATAGATCACGATGATGGTGCAGATGATGATGGGGGATCTAGTGACAATGATGAATGACAATATTTTGAGGTGGAAGAGACTTTAAAAGCTTGTTATGGAGATCCAAAGGAAATAAAGAAGTCAGGCTTTTACTTTAAGATATGTTGGAAGAGTTATGACCCGGATGAAGAGCCTTAGGGTAATTTTGTTTTGAAAAAAAATAACAACATATATAATAAAAAAATGATTAATTTTAAGCCATCCCACATGGACATGATAATTTCAAGTTAAGATAAATAATTTCTTATGGTCAAAACTCTATATTGTTGGTGAAAATTTTTAGGCTAATCGACTACTTTAAAAATAAAAGAAACTAGAATAAATGAGTTCTACATTAGAAAGAAAAGAAAATAGATTATTTGTGACTATTTTGAGGCTCAAATCGAATATATTATGTAAAAATGAGCTTGATGGGGATATTTTTAACTAATTTAAGTGTTAAAATAAATAAATTTATAATTATCTTACTTGCCAAAATTTTCTATTAATTTTATAAAGTGATGCAAATCGATCGAAAGATTTCTCTCTCTCTCTCTCTATCTCTATCTCTCTCTCTCTCTCTCTCTCTCTCTCTCTCTCTCTCTCTCTCTCTCTATATATATATATATATATATATATATATATATATATATATATATATATATATATATATATATATATATATATATATATTACTCTTATTATATAAGCCAAGAAGGATGAGGACGAACACAACAACAAATATTTGTACAAAAAGCAAAATAAGTTGAGTTTGATTCATGGCTCTATGGTGTGTTTAAACATTTATTGTGATTGAATTCTTAATCTTATGTATTTCTTTCTATAATGTAGTAAAATGGAGTAGTTATAGTTTGCACCACACACAAAAAAATAGGTATAATTTTAGAAGCTCTTTTAACTAGCAATTATTATTTTATAATACTTTAAAATCTTACTTGAAATGAGATTTGATTACTTATGAGTTTAGGCATAGATTTTTTATACACAAAATTCAGTTTAATAAGTTGCAGTTTAAATGAATAAACAAGATAACAAAATCAAATTTACCGATATTTAAGATTTGATTAGTTTTGAATTTAGGCATAGATTATTTATACAAAAAATTCAGCTTGATAAGTTTTAGTTCATATGCATATAAAAGATAACCGAAATAAATTTACAATAATAATTGAGTCGATAAGTAACACATCAAATTACTAATGATATCATAATTTATTCTACATATACATTTTATTTTATCGTATATGTTTCAATAATTTTATTTTTTATTACAAAGTTCAATTTCTGATATAATGTTTTACAATCACAATTTATGAATCATGTACGATGCAAGTACATGTTAGATGAGTTTTAAATCAAAAAAATCAAATATTAAAGAAAATCAAAAAAAGAAAAGAAAAAGATCTGATTAACTTCTTAATTTTGTGTTAATCCATGTTAAAACATAATTCAAATATTTTTCTTTCTTTTATGTGTCAAAAGTATATGTTAAATCTCCTACCCAGAATTGCCGAGCAAATGGAAAGCTTCTCCAAGAGAGTTATCGGAGTATTCTAAACGACATGCATTAGTAGTTAAAAACGTGATCAAGTTGTGGATGAAGTAGCAAAAATATTTCCTATGGAATGTTGTGACGATGATGAGTTTGTTGAAGCTGGGATATTATATGTGACAATTTTAACGATGAATCATGTGATCGAAAGAAGGTGAGAAGAATTATTGTGTGGTGAATGAGGAGTAAGAGTGTTCGTTTTTGTGGATAATGAAGCTAGGGAGAAATGACCACATCGATACATTATAAAGGATAAGGTGAAAGCAAATGGTGCACCGCTAATATCAAAACCAAGATAATTCCGATCCAACAAATTAAACCAAGTCAAGTGGCGTTTCAGTCAGGCATTGGTTGACAATCTCATTTATAATCTTGGGGATGATGAACATGTAAGGGCCGCAGATTGTGGAAATTATTATTTATGCTAGATTGTTGAGTTTATTCAATGAGTCAATGATATGAAGTATTTTACTGCTCAATGACTTTTCAAATTCAGGGATATTGTAATTAAAGCTCATGACTAGTTTATCAACAATAAGTGTTTATTCTTCTCAAAAATTAAGAATGACAACCCTCTTGATTGACTTGTAAATAAAATCATGATTGCTAGAATAACTTCAAATGTAAGCTGACATTTCAAGGAAAGTTTGAGATCAAAATTTGATTATTATTATTATAACACTAGTTCCATTCTCGTAATTTATTAACTTACTATTAGTTGCTTTAAGTCCTACTAATGATTCAGATTCTACAATATCAAGCAACACTGATGTTGTAAGGTCATTGAACAAGAGCAATAAAATAATATATTGAAAGTCCACTGGTTATGCCTGGGTGCTGATGTTTGCAATGTGAAATTTTTAACTAATGGAATGTTGATCTAAATCAATATATTTGTGATAGCTTAAAAGTGAACCACTCAAAAACTGAGGTAAGAAAAGAATTAACTTAAGATTTCTTATTGTTTTGAAGGAATTTGAGCAGCTTTGTGCCTCTTGTTCCTTGTTGAAAAGCAATACACCAAACACACTTTGCTAAAGGCAGGAGATGAAGATGTGAAAGATCATGATGATGATGCAGATGATGATGGGGGATCTTGTGAAAGTGATGAATGAGAATATTTTGAGGTGGAAGAGATTTTAGAAGCTTGTTATGGAGACCCAAAGGAAATAAATATGTCAGACCTTTACTTTAAGATACGTCGGAAGAGTTATGACCCGAATGAAAAATCTTAGGATAATTTTGTTTTGAAAAATAAATAACTACATATCTTTTTAAAAAATAATTAATTTTAAGCCGAACGTGCTCTAAACTTGTTTATCTAAAATGGACATGATAATTTCAAGTCAAGATAAATAATTTGTTATGGTCAAAACTCTATATTGTTGGTGAGAAATTTTAGGCCCGAATCGACTTCTTTAATAAAAAAAGAAACTAAAATGAATGCGTATATTTAGGTCCAAATTGACTACATTAGATAGAAAAGACAATAGATTATTTATGACTATTTCGAGGTCCAAATCGAATATGTTAGGTAAGAAAAGAACTTGATGGGGATATTTTTTAATAATATAAATGTTAAAAATAAATAAATTTATAGTTATCTTACTTGCAAAAAAAATTCTTTTCATCAGCTTGCACAGTAAATTATAATCAATATTTATAATTATTATTGAGTTCAATGTTCATTATTTTGTTCCTGGTGATATTATTTAAAAATGCTTGGGATTTGAACCTATTCTCCATCTTCAAACACAATTTAAAGACGCATCACAAGAAGTTACTTGTCCAAGGATTCTCTTATGGCTTGATGCGAAGAAAACGTTATAGTTTAAATTGATGATTTGTTTAAACCTCTATCGGTAAGCCTCATTTTATATTTATAAAGCCTTTAAATTTTAATTTATTTTCATGTTTCACCAATTGGTGAAATAGTTACAACAGTTGCAGTAAATAGACACAACTAATGCAATTGTCATACGTTTATGGAAAATTGTACATACTTATCCATCAATATTTATTTTTTTCGTGTAGATCTTCTTTTCAATCTATGAGTAGATCCTTCTATCACTCAGATGGAGATGAAATGTATTGTTGAAATTGTTCCCCTGGAAGAAAAAACATGGATCCTAAGCTTGAAAAGTTTCAAAAGTATTTGACCAGAGAAACAATCATTAAAAGGGATTTATCTGGTTGATACTGGTGTTGGTGGTAATATTGGTGATATTGGTGGTGGTGCTGGTAATGTTGGTGATACTGTTGTTGATAGTGTTAGTGGTATTGATAATGGTGTTGGTGGTCATGATATTAGAACTCTCTACACCTTCGGAAAATATTTAACTGATGATGGTGATTGTGGTGTTGATGGTGATGGTGGTGGTACTGATGTTTATCATGATATTGAAACTCCATATACCTTAGGAAAATATTCAACTGTTGGTGTAAGTTAAGGTGAACTCTCAAGAGAAAGCCATCAAGACATTGATTTCTAAGGTGAATTCTCAAGAGGAAGATATCAGAACATTGAATTTTGAGGTGAACTCTCAAGAGGAAGCCACCAAGAAATTGATTTCCAAGGTGAACTCTCAAGAGGAAGCCATCAAAACATTGATTTTCGAGAGGAAGACATTGCTATCCAAAAAGGGTATTATTTGATTTTTGAGACTTTATACTCTTGTTAGGGTAAAAAGGAAGAGAAAAATGACTAATAAGATAGTAACAATGCTAAGAAAAACACTAACAACAATCCAAAGATGATAATTGATCAACAAATAAAACTCCAATCAGTACATATTTTATCTACATGTCAATGATAAAAAAAAAAGAAGAATCTCCAGAAACTAATCAAGGAAGAAAAGGTAGTCAAGAGAATATATATCATGCATGAGTTAAATTATAAGGACTTGAAAATGATGACAACAATGAATATGTGATGGGAAGACCGTGTAAGTTTCGACAATTTCTTCTTATATTTAAGTTGCACTTTTAACTAAATGTTTTTCATGGTTGTCGAACATGTTGCATCAATTCTATTTATTAATGATTTTTCTTGATTGCGGTATGTAGATGAAATATTAGGCCTTATGCGCAAAAGACACATAGTTACCCCACACATTATGACCCGACAAATGTAATCTCAACCTGAATTTCTACAATTTTTCTAAAGACTACCTATAATGAGTTGTGCAAGGATAATTTGGAAAAGGGTCCTATTCTATTGAAGGATTGTCTTGATACATACGTGTTTGAAGATTTTTACATGAATTATTGCAAAGGAGTAAAATCCTATCCCGACGGTATCCCATGAATAAATGCTAAGAGAATCTACACTGTAATGAATTTAGAAAAAAATTATTTTGTCTCTCGAGTTTCTAATCGACGATAGAAAGCTAAATGTTTATGATGGCAATCTTTCAATCCACAGGGATGATGAGTTCTTTTTATTCATTGTTTCTGTGCTGGAATTATTTCTTAGATTGTTGAAGTAATTTGAATGTTTCAACCACTTGCCTGCAAATTTTCACAATAATGAATGAATTTATAAGCGAAAGAAGAAAACTTCAATCTGATTACCCACACTGCCATGACCTTGATGAATGATAATACTGTCGGAAGAACGCGGTGAATAAGGGCAATGGGTGTAATTGACAAAACACTGAAGACATAGGTAGGTTGTTGAATAAGTTTCATTTATTTTTTTTATGTTGGTTAACAAATAATATTTTTCTTTTATGTCTTTTGTTTGAATTGTTGAATGATGTTGAACTCTTACGCAATTATATATTCACTTAATTTCTATGTGGTCTTGAACCTCTATGTCAGATGTTGAATCGTTAGAAATAAGTAGACAGTCTACTTCTATAATTTCTGTACTATCTGAGATAAATCTTAGCAAGGCAATGTGGATTCAATGCGAGCACATTAACGTCCTAGGGGAAGGAAGAGTTTCTTCAAACTAGTAAAGTCAGGCGATTTGCGAGCCCTATTGCGTGTGAAATATATATATTTATTTGAGCAAAGTGGACATGCTACAAGCTCATGAGCGTTCCAAACTAATAATAGCTACAATTTTTAAATTTATTGCTTAAATTTCATAGCTATAAATACACAGAGTCTTTTATTCAGTAATATGTATTTATATAGAATCTAAGATACAACTTTCAACATTCTATAACTTATCAATTTTATTCATCAGTAAAGAATAACTATTGACCGATGCAAATTCTAGACAACCAAAATATTAATTTAACTGACAAATGTTTAGTGACGATGCACACCAATGCCCAAATTAATCATAATAATTACTTTCATATTAATTTTACTTTTAGTAAATTGCAACAAGATATCTATAATTTTCTCCACCAGAAAATGTCTATCCACCAAAAGTTGTTGCTGGATCGATTTGCATCATTTATAAGAATTAATAAAAAACTTTTTGCAAATAAGTTAATTATAAATTTATTTTTATACCATTTAAGTTATTCAAAAATATATATATATATCCATCAAACTCTTTTCTTACATAACATATTTGATTTGGGCCTCAAAATACTGACAAACAATTAATTTTCTTTTCTATCTAAAGTAGTAAATTTGGGCCTAAATATATACACATCCATTCTAGTTTTTTTTAATTATCTAAAGTTAATTATTCGAGACTAAAATCTTTGGCCACCATTTAAGCCTTCCATCGGGTCCTAAGTGTTTTCATCCGGGCCATAACTATTTCAATATTTTGAGGTGGAAGATATGTTTGAAGTTTGTTTTGTAGATCAAAAAAAAAATAAAGAAGTCAGACCTACATTGGAAGGATTATGAGCCGAATGAAGACACTTAAGGCTCAATAGACGCCTTAAATGATTGCTATGACAAAATAAAAGATTTTGTAACCAAGAATTTTAGGCTCGAATCGACTACTTTATATTTTTTTTTAAAAAAAAACTAAAATGGATGAGTATATATTTATGGCTTTAGATAGAAAAGAAAAAGGAAAAAAGACAGAAATCATGTACTTTTAAGGTAAAATTACCATTTATCCCTTATAAGTTTATAATTACAGAAATCCCTCAAACTGATAAAATAATATAAGCGCTAATACATTAATCTGATGTGCGACATACATTAATTGTTAAGTAAGATACAATACATTTTATTCATGATACACTAATCTGATGTACATTTTATACATGATACATTATTCTGATGTGCGAGAAATATTAATTTGATGCGCGAGATACATTAATTCGATGCAATGATACATTAATCTGATGTGTGAGAATGAAAGATTTGAGAATTTGTAAAACTTATAGGGGATAATGGTAATAAGAGAACTTAAATGTAGATTTCTGTCATTTATCCAAAAGAAAATAGATTGTTTGTGCGTATTTTGAGGCCAAAATCAAATATGTTATGTAAGCAAGAGCTTTATGGGGAGGTATATATATATTTTTAACTAATTTAAATTGTAAAAATAAATAAATTTACAATTATCTTACTTGCAAAAAGTTTTCTATTATTTTCATAAATGACACAAATTGGTTTATATATATATATATATATTACACATGTTTTATTTTTCGTTTGTTTTTAAGGAAGAGAAATAATATTAATGATGGGGATTTGGTGACAATGATGAGGATAATATTTTAAGGTGGAAGATATTTTAGAAGTTTGATATAGAGACCCAAATAAAATAAATAAGTTAGGCATTTATCTTAAGATACGTTGAAAGCGTTATGACCCGGATGAAGACACTTAGGATCCAATAGAAGGCATAGATGATTGACAATACAAAATAAAGGATTTTGTGACAAAGGGTTTCAAAACAAGTGTTTTTTCATTACTTGGAATGTAGACGTCATATGTGAGGGCCCTCCTTGCCAGGGCATATACAAGAAAACACTCAATTTATGGGGTCTATTTATGGAGATTTATGAACTTCATAAATTAAATTGTGACGGATTTTAAAACCGCTACAATTACTTTTGTCACAATTATATTTGTGGAGCTTTTACTAAACCTCCACGATGTCCTTCACAAAATGACTATTTAATTTGTGGAGGTTTTATAGTTTCTATTTGTGATGGTTTAGAACCTTCACAATTGGATTTTTATCTTTTAAAAATTACTCTGGCGTGGATTTAAAATAATATGATATAATTTGATATTTTACATAGTTTGATTTATTGAATTTAACAAAATTTTTATCATCATAAAATAAATGTGGATTACATCAAACCTTTAAAATAATATATATAAATAATTTTACTAAATAACACATTTAGTACAAATCAAATTTCATCAAATAAACTCGCGTTAATAAGTTCCGCAAGTTTAAATTATTTTTAAATTAAAGTAATACAAACTTGTGTATGACAAATCGAACATTACAATTTTAAATCTTTTAAAATGCATATAAAATAAACATAAAAAGAATTATATTGCATTTGTTTGGTAATTTGAGTTGTTTTCATCCAATCTTTTATTCAAGGGTGAAGTAAGCTCAATCTCCACATCACGTTGTGTAACACCTCGCTAATTAAAAGATCTAGAATTAAAAAGAACCATTTTTGGAAAGAATGAAAAATCTGAAATTGCAAAGTTATGTTAAGTATGAGTTTTGGGTCGACCTCAAACGACCATAACTCTCGGTAAATGATGAGGTAGGTGGCATATAAGATACCAAATTAAAGGTCTTGGAATTATCTTTTCAGTGCCACCGAGTTTGCTAATTTTTGAGCTTGTATGAGGGAGCTATGCCCTTTCAAAAGTTGGGGTCATCTAGAAAAGGAAAGCTAACCGGATTTTAAAGGGGTATTTTGATCTTTTTCATACCTAATTAGATTAATTGATTTTTTTGTCAATTACTTAGGTTCAGTTTACACACTAAAAATCACGCTAGGATTTTTAGAGAAAAGAAGAGCAAGGTCAAGATTCGTAAATTCCTGGAGAAATTGATTGCGAATTTCGCCAAGAATTCGATCCTACGAGGTATGTGAGTTCACACAGCATTGGGTGCGTTCACCCACGTGCCAAACATGTTTATTTCAGCGTGAATTTGTCCTCAAAAGTTCAAAGTTTGAATGTTCCTGATGCATGTTCTTGAATTGCTTTCATTCTTGAACATGAGATGAGATAGAGGAGTTTCTTGAGATTTTAGTGTCGATTATTAGAGTTGTTTGAGTTAGATTCTTGTGTATATTTTGGGTATATAAATCTAAAGAGAAATTGAGAAAAAAGGATCGAAATTAATCAAATTAAGATCAAAAAATGAGATGGAAAATTTGTCAGATTTGACTGGGGGAAGCTAGCTTGTAGTGCCCCTGATGCGCCACGGAAAGTTAAGATCAGCCAAGTCTAGAGAGTTAGCTCAGTCTAGAGAGTTCTTGGAGTCCTTTCAAGAAGTTTTTAGCAAATGTTTTAAACTAGTTTTAAGACTTTAGATGTGAGTTAAGTAAGAGTAACAAATGAAGTTCATTTCTTCAAAAAAAAAAGTATTAAGAGAACTAAATTCCCAAAGAGTAAATGTTTTCACATTTAAAGAAGAAAGGAAACATCGATTTTCAAGAGAGCGCTTGAGATAGTTTTTAAGTAATTATCTCAAACTATAGAAAGATTTTTTATTTTTAAACATATGAGTTGATTATATTTTGGGAGTAGTATTGAGCATCGATATGGGGAGGAGTACATAATAACTCAAGTCGTCATAAACTATATAGCCAACATGGATAGAAAGGGTCATACTTTTTAGATGATTCCTTAATGTTTTTTAGTTTAGACTAGTGGATCCACTTAGTTGAGGCGTTCTATATCCCAACAAGTTATAGGACATTCTTGGCAGCGTGGTCTAGACATTGTATTATCACATAGCTCACAGTAATGGTTGTCGATTAGAGAATCTCCCAAACAAAGTTATTTTTGCATTCTTATATACAACTGAGATGTTATGGTATTTTTCAATACTTTGAGATGTTATCTACTGTTTTAAATGCTTTATATAAACTGCACCTCTACTATTGTTTATTTTGCATTAAGTTGAGTATTCATGAGTTGAGTAAAGCTGGAGTAAGTGTGTCTTTCATATTCCAGTTGAAGCTTATGGGTTGTTTAGATTTCCTCTCACATGATCGTACATTGAATATACTGATGTCATTTGGTCTTATCTCTTATAATGTAGATACAAGTAATCAGGATCAGCATCCAGCGCTTCGTTGATCCAGTTGAGCATTTCAGAATCATGTGGTAAGTCTCTTTGCTTTCCGAAGGATCCCTTTTATTGCTTTATTAGTTCAGTTATTAGGTCTTGTACCGATATCTCTCATAGTTATTAAAGACTTCAGAGACAGTTAGACTAGACGTTAGTAGTTCATTAGTATTTATTCATATCATTCGTTTATAAGACTTGAATTACCTTTATGACTAGGTGAATGTTTTCCTTTATACATTCCAAGTTTGATTATGAATTTCTCTCTTGAGTTGTCTTGAAATGTTGAGTAAAGTCTTTCATTGAGTAGTAAGTCAGGTCAAGGGTTCGGTAGGGGTCAACAATGATTCTCGAGTGCCAGCCTTGTCCAGGGGTAGGCTCAGGCTGAAACAATGAAAACCATGAAAATTGCATACATAATTAAATTAAAAATACATCTATAAAAACACATATCTTTATATATCTCGATTAAGAAAAGATTAAGGTTTATCAAAGATCAATGAAAGTTAGAATATGACAGACTTATGATGTGGTGAGAATACGAACAAATCCTGAACTTTATAAGACATTGATGAATTCAATTTGACAACTTCAAAAGTACAAAATGACTATAGATTATATAATAATAAAAATAATATCATAATCTTTAAATTTTGATGTAAATCATCAGACCCATAGAACAAAAAATTACCTTTATAGTTACTTAATTTTTTCCCCATCTATTCTCCTTTGTTGAACCTACAAAAGAAAACACCAATTAGCAACATAAGAGTCGCAAAAAAATTGAACAAGATAATGGGGTAAAAAGGAAAGAAGAGAGAGAGAGAGAGAGAGAGAGAGAGAGAGTGTGTGTGTGTGTGTGATAGAATTAATGAATTAAAGGGAAATATATTTTGAATTTCATGTGTTACATACGTCGGAAGGGGGAAAGTGGGGTGGTTATTTAATTGCGATTTTTAGGGGGAAAACATGACTCTAGACTATTTGTACAAAATTTTATAGGAAAAGATACTGAAAATTTTGTTGCTTTTGGGTCTAAATGAAAAATGAGAAAATATTTTTTAGTGCATGGAACTAGCTTTTCTTTTTATTTTACCTTATTTTTTATTAGCTAGTAACTATTAATTAAAATATTTTAACTTAGAAAATTAATTAGTATTACAAGAGCTTAAATAAAACTTAAATACAAGTAAAATAAATGAAAAATAGATATGACTATTGATTATTGATTTGGGGTTGGTAATCGCCACAAATTATACTAACTTTTGGTATTTTTTTACCTTTATAATAAAACAATCATAAAAAAATTTATATTGTGGAGTTAGAATAAAACATCATAAATGAATTAGTAGTGGAGTTTCTCAAAACTCTCACAAATTAATCGCCATAAAGTGAGTGTTTGTTTTTTGTAGTGCTAAGTGGATTTGATCGTTTAGGAACTCAAAAAATTCTTTACAAGACCCGAAAAATAAACAACTTGAAGTATTAATGAGCTAGCTTTTGGGGTTAAGTTAGACTCATGTTTCATATCTTTACATGGTATTAGAGCCAGACTCATTCCAACTTATTGTTCACTGATGTTGAACCCTTATTTAGAAGTGCTCACGCCTCAGTTAAGGTCCGGACGTGCGGGATGGGGGTGGGAGTGGAGGTGTTAAGAAGTCTCACATAGACATAATCAAAATAAATATATAACTAAAAGTCAAACACACAATAAATATAAAAATATATATTATTTTATTATATTTTTCTCCTTTTCTTGACTTTATCTTCAATTACTTTATTTTTAAAAGTTGGTTTCATAATTCACACTTTTTCATCTTCATAACTTAGTTTCCACTCTATACTAATAATAATACTTGAAACTCAAATTAAGTACCTTAATTGTAAAAAAAAATAAAAAAATAAGTTACCTCCTTTCCTCTTCAATAATGAAAAATATAAGAAAAAGTTAACTATTATTTTTTTCAAAATTTACCATAAAAAATAATAGAAGGAAAAAATAAATTTAATTATAAAAAAAGAAAGAACAATAATAATTACCGTTTTAAAGGAGTTAGAATAGACAAAAGTAAAGAGATAAAAAATGAGTAGGTAATTAAAATGGAAGTGGAAAAATAATGTTAGAATGTGAATATAATGAAGTATATAATTACATAAAAATTATTAAAATTACAAATAATAGGAAAAAAATAAGATAAAAAATAGGAGATAATCAAGAAAATCAACAAAAAGAGGAGAAGAGATTTCAAAGTAAAAGAGAAAAGATTTCAAAAATGTTAATAAGGTAGTGAGAATATGATCAAATAAAAATAATTTTTATTTTATTTTTGCTTTATCTTAATTATATTTCTAAAATTGTTGAATAACCTTTTAAACTTTTTTTTATATAGAAATCTCCAGAAAATATTGAAGATAAGAGGATTAAAATCTTAAACAATTATCATTTCAGTGAATAATAGTGTTGTAATTAAAGGATATAGAAAAGAAAAATTGACCAACGAGTAAAGATTGATGTTTTTAACAATAATAACAACAACAACAACAACAATAGTAATAATAATAAATTTTCTTTAATGACCACGTGAAGCACGAACGAATTCAATAGTTATATAAATAAATTTTGAGAATAAAGTTTATATTACGTTTGTAATTAAAAACTAATTTTGCAATTAAAAGATAATATATGTATACATTCTTAATTGAGGTCTTAAATAATATATTCTTGTAATTTTAACTTATTATTATCCTTTTTTTTAATTGTAAATATCTAACAACCGGGTTTCGTCTCTATAGAAAAGCCAACGAAAATTTTTTTTAGATCGAAAAACTTTTTCGTAGTAACTTGGAATTTCCCAACTTAGTCCAGATTTGGACGAAATCAAAGTCATTAAGGTGTAGGAAAATCTGGTAGAAATCGAGTAATTTATTTATAATTTTGATTACATGCAGAGATAGATAACTCGTTAAGGAATCCGTACGATTTTAATAAATTAAATTCGGGTGAGTAGAACTCTCAGAATTGATCTAGCGTAAAGGAGATTTTCTGACTGTCGTTGGTTAGAGGTGTGTTGTGAAATGGGGGTCTTGAAATTAATTAAATAGCTCACTGGTTCCGTGCAAGCATTTGGGGCAGGAAATCTGTCGTCAAGGCGGGCACGCTGCAGCGGGGTGAGGACCGCTATGGCAGGCTCGACGCGACTTAAGGTCGTTAATAATTCCTTAAACGATCTTATTATGCATTTTTCAAGTTTTTGATCTAAGGAACGAACCCCAGGCGACTCCTACTCATTTTCACCATTCTTGAGGCTAAAACTAAATTTTTCACTCCCCAAATCCATATTTTGATTCGTAGAACATAATAGAATGAGAAAATAATAATGGGGGAGGGTTTTGATAGAGATTCTATCGTGGAAAAGACGCTAAATTGGACACTTGGGATTATGAGTATGATCTAGGGTTCATAGAATTGTTATAGTTTCGGGTAATTAGAGATTATTTGTTGATTCCCGTGTATGATCATTTGTAGACCAAGAATAAGATGAATCCGAAAAGGGAAGGATCAAGATTCTTAGGGTTTCATGCTCGTTTCGAGGTAGGTGATGGTTGTGATTCTATGATTGTGTGATGTATATATGTCTTGCTGCATTGTTATACTTGTATGTATATGAATTTAGAGTATACTTGTGTTTGTGAATGTGGTGTGTTGATGGATCAGATTGCCACGTTCCGACATAACTAACTTGGATCGGATTGCCAAGTTCCAACATAAAAATGGGATCGAATTGCCACATTCTGGTATAATTATGGGATCGGGTATGACATACCGATATGCTAACAATTTGAATTTGGGTTCCATGAGAGGACCAACTACTTGACATAATTGTGTATATTGAAAAATGTAAAGTTGTAAGGTGCTCATAAATGGTGATAATATTGCATATGTTCTGTTTATGCATGTGTTGATAATGTTGTTTGACTTGCTTATGTTACACTTAGTGGAATAGTCACGTGATCATACTAGTACATTGTAGTTGTTTACTGATTCCGCACTCTCTCTTATTTTTTATTGAGTACAAGAAATCTTCAAGAGGCTATTGACAGACCTCGTCTAGAAGATCGGTGATTGTTCGAATTCAACGGTGAGCCAATGCTTCTGGACTGCCATGAGTTCTCCTTTCGTCTATGTCCACAGTTCAGACATAGACTTGTTCTAGTTAGTATTAGTTCATTAGTTGGCATTGAATCTCTTCTTGTTTAGACTTGCTGAACTCCAAATGTTTTGGTACATTGACTTTTAGGTTCTAGGCATTACTTCCGCAATGTTATTTTATTATTGTTATACCTTTGTTAGATTTTATGGGAACTCTATTTATTTTCTTATTATTTGACTTGTTCCGTATCCTTTAATGCTTTAGTTTTTAGATTAGTTGCTTTTTTGGGTTGTAGTAGTGGTTCTCCCACCAGAGGGTTAGTGTGGGTGCCAATCACGACAGTCTGGGTTGTGACAAAGTTAGTATCAGATCCTAGGTTCGTTGATCTCGATGTACCAAAATGAGTCTAATAGAGTCTCGCGGAACTGTACGGCGACACCTTTACTTCTTTTCAACAGGCTATAGAACTTTAGGAAATCTTTATATTATTCTTGTCTCCACTCATGTTATAACTTGATTTCAATTGGTATTTGTCGATTCAAATTTGTATTTCTCTCTTTCACTCTTCTGTCCATAGATGGTTAACACTAGATTCAACGGTGTTAGTCCCGCAGCTCCCATCAATGCTCCAGCTGAGGAATCTGCAGCGAGAGGTCGCGGTCAAGGAAGGGGTAGAAAAAGAGCTAGGGATAGAGGCGGTGGAAGAGCCACACTTATTAGGGATGGAGCTCCTATTGAAAATTCTCCTTTGAATGAGAACCATCCCGTTCATCATGGGGATATAGAAACGGATATTGAGGTTGAGGATGTTGAGGAAGTTAGACAAGAGAAAGAGGTGTCAGCGGAGACTACATGTGTTCCTCCCATCGATCCGGTGTTAGCTCAACAAATTATGTCATTCCTGAAAGGGTTGGTGGGTCCTGGAGTGCTTCCTTCGATTCAAGCAAACCAAGCTCCCGCCAATCCTTCTATTGTTGTCACTAATCCCAATTTGGGTGGAAACGTAAGTAACGATGCTTTCTTCTGTCCTTTGTTGGGTGATGTTATGACTAGTAATGAACATGATATGTTGACTAAGTTTTCGAAGTTGAAACCTCCTATTTTCCATGGTTCGCGTGAGGATGCATATGAGTTCATCCTAGATTGGTATAAGAGGCTGCATAAGTTGGGAATTGCCCATTAGCATGGGGTTGAGTTTGTGACTTTTCAGCTTCAAGGTGAGGCTAAGTAATGGTGGAGAGCTTATATAGAATGCAGATTTTTAAATTTACCTCCACTTACTTGGACCCAATTCCATGCTCTGTTTTTGGAGAAATATGTGCCTAGAACTTTGAAGGATCGCAAGAAGGATGAGTTTAAAGCAAGGTTGTATGTTTGTGGATGCTTATGAGTCCAACTTCCATGCTTTATCAGAGGCGGAGAATTTTTTTTTGTTTATCAGAGGATCAAATTATGAGTTGCAAGTATTATTTGTTCATATAACTTCTGCAAGAAAGAGTTTTAATGAGGTGACAGATTATGTTAAGAAAGTGGAGGGGGTGAGGCGAGGCGGTCAGGCTAAGGCATTGGAAAAAAGGGACAAGACTTCGGTCAACTTCCAAGCTTCTTATTCCGGGGGTTCAAGGAGGCCAACGCTTGTAGCCAATCCAATTCAGTCCACCATGCCAGCCTTTACAAGTAACTACTCGGTAACTCCATCTCATAATTTTCAAAATAGGCAAAGAGTCACGCCTTCGACGGGCAGCAGAATATCTTTTGATCGTATTTGCTACAATTATGGAAAACATGGGCATATGTGGAGGGATTGACCTCATCCGCGTGTGTTTGATCCCGCTCAACAGTCATCTAGAGCAGTGGTACCCACGAGGAATGGTAATAATTGTAGAGGATGTCCACAAGGTGGGCGAGGAGGTAATCCGTGAGGCCGTGGACATAGAGGAAATGGTAATGCAGGCTGAGTTAACGTGCAACTAGGCAGGGAAATGGCTCATCAAGATGATAGGGCTCAGTGTTATGCTTTTTCGGTCAAGAACGAGACAGAGACATTTGACAGAGTGATCATAGGTACTATTCTTGTCTGTGACTGAATGGCTAATGTGTTATTTGATCCAGGTTCTACTTATTATTATGAATCCATGAGATTTTCCTTAGAATTTGATATGATTTGTGATATTCTTGATGCCCCTATCCATGTTTCTACCCTTGTTAGAGAATCAGTCATAGTTACCCATGTCTATCGTATTTGTCCTATTTTGTTTATAGATTTTTAGAATTGGGCTGATTTGATGATTTTGGATATGACCGACATTGATATAATCTTAGGCATGACTTGGTTTCACCCTATTATGTTGTGCTTAATCGTAATACTAAGTATGTAACTCTAGAAATTCCGAGAAGGGAAAAATTAGAGTAGGAAGGGGTATACAAGCCTAAGAAATCTAAGATTATATCCTTCATTTGGGCTACAAAACTGGTGCGGCAGGGTTGTTTAGCTTATTTAGCTCATAATTTGGATGTTGAGGTTTAGACTCCATCTATTGAGTCTATTCCCGTGGTATCAGAATTTAGAGAGGTGTTCCTACCAATTTGCATCTTATGCCTCCGCATAGAGTTGTAAATTTCTGCATTGATTTGAAGCCTGATACTCATCCCATTTCTACCCCTCCATATCGCATAAATAAAGCAGAATTAAAATAGCTTAAGGATCAAATCCAAGAGCTTCTTGATAAGGGATTTATTCGATCCAGTGCTTTCCCATGGGGTGCTCCAGTTTTGTTCGTTAAGAAAAGAGATGGTAGTATGAGAATGTGTATAGACTACCGGCAATTGAATAGGGTCATTGATCGAAACAAGTATCCCTTTCCTGGAATAGATAATCTTTTTGACCAATTTCAAGGTGCAGTGATTTTCATTAAGATTGACCTAAGATCCGGTTACCATCAATTGAAAAGTAGTCCCGAGGATGTGCCTGAGACAGTGTTTAGAACTCTATATGGGCACCATGAGTTTTTGGTTATGTCTTTTGGTTTGAACAATGCGCCTGCAACTTTCACGAGTTTAATGATAGGGTGTTTAAGCCATTTCTCGATTCCTTCGTCATAGTCTTTATTGATGATATTTTGGTTTATTTTAAAAGTGAGGAAGAGCATGCAAACCATCTTCATATCGTTTTGGGTGTTCTTGTGAAGCAAAGATTGTATGCTAAATTTTCTAAGCGCGGATTTTGGTTGACTTCGATTGCATTTTTGGGGCATGTAGTTTCAAAAGAAAGGGTAATGGTAGATCCTCAAAAGATTGAACCGGTTAAGACTTGCATTCGGCCAAGTTTTGTGACAAAAAGTTAAGAGTTTTGTGGGGATCGCTAGCTACTATCGTTGATTTGTGAAGAAATTTCCAAAAGCTCAAGACTCTCTTGACCACCACTAGCAATATCGGTGGCAGGTAAAGACTTTATCGTTAATGGGATGCTTCACATTCTAGTTTAGGTGTGGTGTTGATGCAGGATAAGAATGTTATAGCTTATGCCTCGCATCAATTGAAGGTGCACGAGAGGAATTACCCAACACACGATTTGGAGTTGGCAGCAGTAGTGTTTGCTCTCAAGATTTGGCGGCATTACCTCTATGGTGTTAAGTGTGAGGTATTTATTGATCATCATAGTTTGCAAAATGTGTTCACTCAAAAGTATCTGAATTATAAGCACAAAAGATGGATATAATTTCTCAAGGATTTCGATGTGACTATTCAATACCATCCGAGTAAGGTTAACGTTGTGGCAGACACTTTAAGTCGAAAGAGTAAATATGTGTAGTTTAGCTTACTTGAGTGTATCCAAGTGACCTTTGGCTAAAGCAAATCGTACCTTGAAGTCCAAATTCATGCAATTACGTGTCACGATCGGGGAGCACCCCCTAGAAGTAAAATGGCGTACTTGACCTCTCGGAGGTCTTATACAAGCCCATAGTTATCATTCACCGCATTGTCATAGGTAAATTTAGCGAAAAATTTAAAACTTTCATAGCACATCATATGCTAGAACATCACTTCCATCATATATAAAAAATAACATAAGTACATAGTTAGACTCTAAGTCTCTTTGCCATATTAGACTCAACATCATTAGAGTAACTTAGGGACACGACCCTTATAACATAAATCATAACTAAACTATTACAAAACTTTACATAAAACATGACATAGGAAATCCTTTAACTTAAGGATTCCTTTCCTTGAGCTTGGGAAACACATATCAATGCCTTCACTTAGAGACATCCTTTAAGCATCCATAACCTACATTTGTATTAAAAAGGTGAAGAAGAATAGTGTTAGTACAAGAATGCACTAAGTATGGCAACCATGCCAAAACATGCATTTAGAAGGGGATATTTTGCTTTGAAACCATGCATCATGCTTTTTTGTGAAAACTTCATAAACTTTGATAAAATAAGTATCATACAATTCACATACTTCATATATGCATATACAATAGTCATAATATCACATAAAGCAATACATTGGCTTTAAAGCAAAATTAGAACCACTTTTCAGTAAGCTCCTTTCCTTTTACAGTAACCTCTTTTTCACTCACAGTAAGCATATTCTTACCTTAACTCCTTAACTTCTCGAGTAACCATCTAGTAATACTTGGTGCAATGTATAGATAATATCCAATTACACTATCCACACTCAAGCATCACCTTAATTCCACAAGGTAATCATACATACAACCTTCGTTAATCAATACATACATACATAGAACCATTTCGTGTAATAAGACATATACTTCACATTTGACCCAACATAATTTATGGGCCACATAGAAGAACTCATTACAAGACCAAATACAAGTCAAGACTTACCAAATATAATCATAAGAGGTATTAGTCAATCAATAGCGTATTTAGACTTCACTTCACTTAGACATCATAAGACCTTATTCATAATCTCAATCTAAGCCTACTAGTGCAATGTACATGTGAAATCCATAAAATCACACATACTAAGTAAACCTACAAAGAGACTACAAGACTTAACATGTATATCATACATCAACCATAATACCATAGTCAACTACATGCATACCAAGTAGGACCTTCATCATATAGTCACCAAGATCAACATTATGCATAGAATGTAAGACCACATCATATAGACTCATTAGGACTCATACCATGCATATCATCACAACAAGTAGAGAACACTACAATGTCATGCATAAGAAACATAAACATAGTCATATACATTAGAACACCTTCTTAGAACTTCCTTCAAGAGCTACTTGTGCAATGCATAGGTAAAGTCCCATACACTCACCTACACTAAGCAACTTCCTTAGGTTATCCTAGTTAGGATCCTTACTTTACTTCCATTGTCCATTTTACTTTAGGAAAACTATAGCCTTAACCGATACTAAGACCATGGGTGCTAAACATGGAATTTGGTGTTGTAGAACATTACACCAAAAGAAGGTGCTCTAGATTGCCAAAGTAGAATATTAACATCATGCTAGCATATTAGGTGATATCACATTCTAGATCTTATGGGGAAAACATAGTTTATGGAACTTGGAGGCATATATGGAAACCCTCTTTATGCCAAATGGGGCATTGTAGTTATCCACCTCGGGAGGATTTTGGTGAACCTACCTTCCTTTCACACCCCTATTCTTTCTCAAAACGAATTATTTGTTTTGAAAGAAAGAGTTTTTCCAATTAAAGTGACATTTCAAAAAGGGATTTATTTTTTTATTCAGAGTCGTCACTTGAAGTTGAGTTATGGTGTTCCAAATCAACTTTTGTTTAATCCCTAATCAAAACGAAATAACTCTCTGTTTGGTCTGCGAACCAGAAATTTAGGTAAGGAATTCTGTTGACCGAGGGGAAGGTATTAGGCATCCCTCGAGTCCCGTGGTTCTAGCACGGTCGCTTTAATTGACTTCTACTTATTTTTATTATTTTTGGATATATTTTATAGGTCATGACTTATTTGTTTTTTTATTGATGAACTTTCATTTGGTCTCAACCTAGATGCGTAACCGCATTCTTGGTCTTGACGCTAAGAGGCATAACTGTCTTCTTCTCTCGAGTACCTCACACCTAATAATTCCAATGTACATCTCTTGATTTAAATTAATGAAAGTTTAATTATTGAATAATTTAGTCAAGGTGCGTAACCGCATCCTTGAAATTATCTTAGTGTCTCAAAAAAGATGTGTAACCACATTCTTAAGTGAAACATATATATTTAACGTGCCAAAGTGTTCGATCTTAGGTTAAACAGAAATATTATTTCCTTATAAAGACAAAACAAATAAAGTAAAATACTAAACCTCTAAAATAAATTTTAGACCATTTTCATGTCATTTTTTTTACTATTCTTAAAGTTGATGGCAAAATTAAACATAACTATGTAATTCAACAAAACAATACTGAAACGTATTAATAAATCTCATTTTTTTATTGATAAAACAAAATAAAATAATATTAATCTATTTACTTATTTTCATATCATTTTTATTTTTTACTATTCTTAAGGTTGACGTCAAATTAAACATAAACTTTCTAATACAACAAAACAATACTGAATCATAAAAATAAATCTCACTTTTTGATTGATAAAATAAAATAAAATAATATCAATCTATTTACTTATTTTAGCCTAACAATTCTTACTTTATTATGATTGTCTAAATATAGACAAGAACAACGTCATGACATTTTATTTTTAAGAGGTTACAACTAATGAATAGAAATAAATAAATAGAAAATAATCATCAATTCATGCTACATTCATTAAGTAAACAAAGATATAGCTCTTTAACCCCATATTCATTTCAATCAAATAATAAATAAAACAAAATTATAATTAAACTAATCATAAAAATTACATCAAATTACATAAATAAATTGAAGATTTAAGGCAAAGTTATACCTCAAACAAAGAGAATAAGTTCCGCAAAACCTTGACCGAATCTCGATTAGAAACATCCACAAACTTTTGTAGATTGTATGGAGTGATATATGTATTGTATTGGTATGAAAATAAAGAAAAGGTAGGAAAAGATATGAATGTGTTAGGCAAATTCTTGAAAGAAAATAAAATAAAAATGAAGTTTTGTTTTTTAACTTCTCGTCCTGATTTTTTTTATGTTGCTCATCTTTTTTTGCTTTTTTCTCCTTTTTCCCTTCTATTCTGTATGTATATGTATGTGTGTATTAATAGTAGTGTACTAGTGTAGGTGATGTGGGGGAAGATGTGAGGAGTAGTGTGTGGTGGAGTGAAGTGGGTTGAGGGAAATGGGTAGTAGTGGAGTTAAGGAAGGTTATTATTAATAATTAATATAAAAATTATAATAAGAAGAATATTATCTAATTATTAAAATAAAAGAATAATTGAATAGCTAATATAAAAATTATAATTAAGAAATATTAGTTTAAACCAAAATTAAAAAATATTTTTTTTTGTTTCAAAATTTTAAAATAAACTTATTAAAATAAGACAAAACTAAAATATCTAAAAGAAATATTTAAGGAATAAAAAAATAAATAAGATAAAAAATAGTGTAAAACCTTATCTTCGGTCAAAAATTACGTGTCTACAGTTTGCCCTCTTTGACTGGAAATACGAAGTGTTTTCAGACAAAGAAGTAGACAAAACGACAAGTTTTGACCGGACTCTTATTTGAAAGAAAAATATGCGACCAAGTCCTTGTTTTGGACTGCCTACATATCTCGGGTTGTAAGGGAATCAGGTCACGTGTAGTTCAAGGAGATGAGGTGATAAATTTAAAGTTAAGTGAGGTTCCATCGGGGCTCCAGATCGCGGATCTTATCCTTATTTACGTAAAAATGAAAACTAATAGTCGAAAGGAAAATAAATGTACAAGCTCCTATCTATGCAGCTTTTCCTTGAGTCTTCACTTGAATCTTGACTTTAAGATATCACCTTGATTTTTGAGTGAGTATCTTAACCTTAAATTGGATTAGAGGTTGAACTTGCCACTTAGACTGAGCTTTTGACACTATTCAAAATGACAATTTGAAGATGCTTTTGAATGGCTGCATGTTTTCTTGATCGAAAGCTGACTAGTAAAGATGTGAAGAAGTCAGGCTGCTACATGCATTGAAGAAGCTGATTCTGACCATCATGGGATTGATTATTCTGAAAAAGATTTGAAACTTGTTCTTGAGTTTCAAATCCATGTTTCGCTTAAGGAAACCTGAAAACCATCACCAACAAAAGAAATAAACAAAATTTATGCCCCAGTTTTCATTGGGAAAATTTTGTAAGTTATTAGCATATGTGAATTAAAATAAATAAATAAACTCAGACTAGAAAATGTTTATTCTAAAAGAAAGTAACCAACTTTCATTATGTGGGAAGATCCTACTAATCCCATTGTCCAGGAGAGTCCTTCGAGTCCCATTATTCAAGAGGGTCATTGCTATACTACGTCCCATTATCCAGGAGGGTCCTGCTAATCCCATTATGAAGAGGGTCCTGCTAGTCCCATTATCCATGAGGGTCCTGCTAATCCCAATATGATGAGGGTCCTTCTAGTCTCATTTTCCAGGTGGGTCCTGCTAATCCCATTATAAGTAGGGTCCTGCTAGTCCCATTATCCAGGAGGGTCCTGCTAATCCCATTATCCAGGAGGGTCGTGATAGTCCCATTATCCAGGTGGGTCTTGCTAATCCCATTATGAGGAGGGTCCTTCTAGTCCCATTATCCAGGAGGGTCCTACTAATCCCATTATCTAGGTGGGTCCTGCTAGTCTCATTATCTAGGAGGGTCCTGCTAATCCCATTATGACGAGGGTCCTTCTAGTCTCATTATCCAGGAGTGTCCTGCTAATCCAATTATCTAGGTGGGTCCTGCTAGTCCCATTATCCAGGAGGGTCCTGTTAATCCCATTATGAGGAGGGTCCTGCTAGTCCCATTATCCAGGAGGGTCCTGCTAATCCCATTATCCAGGAGGGTCCTGCTAGTCCCATTATCCAGGAAGGTCCTGCTATACCCATTATCCTAATCCCTGCGAGGGTCCTGCTTGTCCCATTATCCAGGAGGGTCCTGTTAATCTCAATATAAGGAGGGTCCTGCTAGTCCCATTATACAGGAGGGTCCTGCTAATCCCATTATCCAGGAGGGTCCTGCTAGTCCCATTATCTAGGTGGGTCCTGCTAATCCCATTATGAGGAGGGTCCTGCTAGTCCCATTATCCAGGAGGGTCCTGCTAATCCCATTATGAGGAGGGTCCTTCTAGTCCCATTATCCAGGAGGATCCTGCTAATCACATTATTCAGGTGGATCCTACTAGTCTCATTATCCAGGAGGGTCCTGTTAATCCCATTATGAGGAGGTTATGTTACTCTAATTTCCATTGTTTAGGAGGGTCCTGCTACTCTAATTCCCACTGTTTAGGAGGGTCCTACTACTCTAATTCTTTTTGTTTAGAAGGGTCCTTTTTTAATTGAATCATCAAATAAAACCACAACACTTTTTTTTTTCCAGTTTGCACCATGAAAATATTAGTATGAATGAGAAATACTAGTACCAAAGAGAAAAAATGCAATTAGGGAGTTTGTTCCCTAGAAATTAAAGATAATCAAGTGTTTGTTCCTAAGATTAGAATGTAACTAGAGTGCTTATTCCCTAGAGATGAGAGTGATAAAAATATGGCCCAGTCTTTTAAATTGAGGAACTTCGACACCCTTTTTAGTTTATTATTTTTTGATTTTTTTTTATTTTACAAAAATGATCAAATTTCATTCCTTCAAGGATATGAAATTTTATTTTTGTGAGACCGAGCCTTATTGTAAGACTGCCTACGCATCTCATATACCAAGAATCAGGTCAAACGTAGTTCATAAAAATCTAAAATTATTTTTCTTTTTTTCTTGATTTTTCCTACAAAAGACATTTTTTGAGAAATGAATCAGTTCATGGTTGACAATTTTTTGACTTTAGTTGGTACCAACAATTAGCATGATGAATATGAGTTATCTTCAAATACTTTCAGACAAATTTGAGTTCAACTTTGAGTAATCACTATAATTTCAAATGGTATCTCAAACATACTTAAGTATTTACCAGAGTTCATCTTGCCTAAGTTAAGGGATAAAATTATTCATATCTTCATGTTTCAAGTGCCCTCGCAACAAATGAAGTCCTACTTCGCACTATAGAAGTGTTTCGATCTTAGGACGTTTTATATCAAAGTCACTCACACTCGGAAAGATATTCAATGTATGAGATTGAGATACCATATTCTTAGCCCTTGTGTAAGTATCCATTGATGTGTGAACACACAAAATGGGATCAAATATGACTTGTTATTGGCTTGTAATGTAGGTTTGGAGAAAGGTAGGATATTCAGTTGGGGAAAGTGATTATTTCCTCCTTAAAATTTGCACAACTTTCAATATTTTTTCATTTTTGCATTTGGTCTTTGTTTTCTTAAAATCTTTTTCCCATTCATTTTTTTTTTCATTTTCTCTCCTTTCATTTTTTATTCTAGTTTTTTTGTCATTTTGCTTGAACTTGCACATACTTGATCTTTTCACTTTGATATCCAACTTAAGTCTCGGCGCTGTGTATCTAATTGATGGTGCGCACATGGAGGTGAGATCCAGAAAATAGTGCATTTATGCACTAAAAATGACATATGTGAAGTTGTGATTATTCAAATAAAAAACATTTAGGCTCAAAATGGGAGTCCTATGGATAACATGTCATTTGGTAGGCTTGAAAGGCACAATCGGATCAAAGAAAACTTATAATCATTTCACAAGTTAACTGTTGCTCACAATTTTACTTTAACCAACATTTAGGCCAAGTTCTAGATCAAAAGTCATTCCATTGAATTTTATATCTAAAGCTCACCACACAATGTAGAGGAAACAATGAGGTCGAATTTGTTTTAACCTTAACTTTAAGCAAAATAGTTTCTTAAGTATAACATAAATATATCAAGAGATACCAAAAGAAGTCTATAGGTCACAACAAAGTTAGTTCGTCTTGTCAAATAGTTTAACACTTCATTAATTTTCTTATGCACACTTCTAAGAATGTTGGTACCAACCAAGTCAATATTTTTCTAAATAAAAAAATCTTTTTTTCTTTTTACCCCAGTTTTTGTGACGAGGACTTATTTAAATTTGTTTTAGGCTGCACTGAACCTCAAAATAAGGCTGCCTACATATCTTCTCAAATCAAGAATCAGATCTGCATAGTTCAAAAATATTGTAATTATAAGAAATACTTCTCTTTTTTTAATTTTTTTTTAAGATCACCGCACCCGAGGAGGGTTGCCTACGTATCTCATTGGGGTGAGAATCAGGTGTGCATAGTTCGTTCAAATTGAACGACTTAATTTTTTGATATTGATATTAATACTTGACTTGACAAATGCAATATTTCTCAACGTATTATTAAGTTTTTTAATCTTTTAATTAATTATACCAAAATAATTTAAATATTTTTTTTAAAAAAAGAATTTGTTCAGTGAGAAATCTTTCGTTTCATTTTAAAAAGAAATAATAACTCCTAAAAGAAGATATATTTTTATGTTTTTCCTTTTCTATTCTTCTTTTTGTAAAAATTGCAAGATAAAATTTTTTATTACACTAATCACACCAAAATGAGTTAACTTATAGAGACTTTCTAAATAAATGCATTTTCATGTGTTACATAAAATGATCTAGGTAGTCAAGTAAGAGAGGGATACTTTTCCTTGATGTACCTAACTCTTGTTCAGAGGCTTACTAAGTTACATGCAAATAATGAAAAATATTCGGAGTCTCTTAAGGATAACCATGTCCATATTCTACTTTTAGTAGGTAGGAGATAGGTATCTAGACTTCCTTACCCGAGTGGACAACTCGAGCCAGGGAGTGGCAACTTATCGGTAGCAGCGCTATTCTGACTTAATTGCTTGTTCAACCCCGCCTAACATATGTGACTAAATATCCTTCACTGGGTGCCAAGACACTCCAGCTTTATCTCAAGGGAAAGTAGGATGCATAACTGCATTCTTGTGAATGTGTGCAAGTGTAGTCAGAGGCTCATAAGGTGTGAGTGATTTTTTTATTTTTAATTTTAATTTTAGTTAAGTTCAACAATACAAATATAAAAGCAAAAAAAATGAGCAGGAGATAGCACATTAGGCCATCAAACAAAATATATTTACTAAAATAAAATAATAAAATCAAGTAAAAGTTAATATACAAAGCTCGAATTCTGGTTAGTCCCCAGCAAAGTCGCCATCTGTCACACCCCTATTCTTTCTCAAAATGAATTGTTTGTTTTGAAAGAAAGAGTTTTTCCAATTAAAGTGACATTTCAAAAGGAATTATTTTTTTTATTCAGAGTCGCCACTTGAAATTGAGTTATGGTGTTCAAGTCACCTTTTGTTTAATCCCTAATCAAAAGGAAATAACTCCTTGTTTGGTCTGCGAATCAGAAATTTAGGTAAGGAATTCTGTTGACCGAGGGGAAGGTATTAGGCATCCCTCGAGTCCCGTGGTTCTAGCATGGTCGCTTTAATTGACCTATACTTATTTTTATTATTTTTGGATATATTTTATAGGTCATGACTTATTTGTTTTTTTATTGATGAACTTTCATTTGGTCTCAACCTAGATGCGTAATCGCATTCTTGGTCTTGACGCTAAGAGGCATAACTGTCTTCTTCTCTCGAGTACCTCACACCTAATAATTCCAATGTACATCTCTTGATTTAAATTAATGAAAGTTTAATTATTAAATAATTTAGTCAAGGTGCGTAACCGCATCCTTGAAATTATCTTAGTGTCTCAAAAAAGATGTGTAACCACATTCTTAAGTGAAACATATATATTTAACGTGCCAAAGTGTTCGATCTTAGGTTAAACAAAAATATTATTTCCTTATAAAGACAAAACAAATAAAGTAAAATACTAAACCTCTAAAATAAATTTTAGACCATTTTCATGTCATTTTTATTTTTTTACTATTCTTAAAGTTGCTGGCAAAATTAAACATAACTTTGTAACTCAACAAAACAACACTGAAACGTATTAATAAATCTCATTTTTTTATTGATAAAATAAAATAAAATAATATTAATCTATTTACTTATTTTCATATCATTTTTATTTTTTACTATTCTTAAGGTTGACGTCAAAATTAAACATAAACTTTCTAATACAACAAAACAATACTGAATCATAAAAATAAATCTCACTTTTTGATTGATAAAATAAAATAAAATAATATTAATTTATTTACTTATTTTAGCCTAACAATTCTTACTTTATTATCATTGTCTAAATATAGACAAGAACAACGTCATGGCATTTTATTTTTAAGAGGTTACAACTAATGAATAGAAATAAATAAATAGAAAATAATCATCAATTCATGCTACATTCATTAAGTATACAAAGATATAGCTCTTTAACCCCATATTCATTTCAATCAAATAATAAATAAAACAAAATTATAATTAAACTAATCATAAAAATTACATCAAATTACATAAATAAATTGAAGATTTAAGGCAAAGTTATACCTCAAACAAAGAGAATAAGTTCCGCAAAATCTTGACCGAATCTCGATTAGAAACATCCACAAACTTTTGTAGATTGTATGGAGTGATATATGTATTGTATTGGTATGAAAATAAACAAAAGGTAGGAAAAGATATGAATGTGTTAGGCAAATTCTTGAAAGAAAATAAAATGAAAATGAAGTTTTGTTTTTTAATTTCTCGTGCAGATTTTTTTTATGTTGCTCATCATTTTTTGCTTTTTTCTCCTTTTTCCCTTCTATTCTGTATGTATATGTATGTGTGTATTAATAGTAGTGTACTAGTGTAGGTGATGTGGGGGAAGATGTGAGGAGTAGTGTGTGGTGGAGTGAAGTGGGTTGAGGGAAATGGGTAGTAGTGGAGTTAAGGAAGGTTATTATTAATAATTAATATAAAAATTATAATAATAAGAATATTATCTAAATTATTAAAATAAAAGAATAATTGAATAGCAAATATAAAAATTATAATAAGAAATATTAGTTTAAACCAAAATTAAAATATATATTTTTTTGTTTCAAAATTTTAAAATAAACTTATTAAAATAAGACAAAACTAAAATATCTAAAAGAAATATTTAAGGAATAAAAAAATAAAAAATAGTGTAAAACCTTATCTTCGGTCAAAAATTACGTGTCTACAGTTTGCCCTCTTTGACTGGAAATACGATGTGTTTTCAGACAAAGAAGTAGACAAAACGACAAGTTTTGACCGGACTCTTATTTGAAAGAAAAATATGCGACCAAGTCCTTGTTTTGGACTGCCTACATATCTCGGGTTGTAAGGGAATCAGGTCACGTGTAGTTCAAGGAGATGAGGTGATAAATTTAAAGTTAAGTGAGGTTCCATCGAGGCTCCAGATCGCGGATCTTATCCTTATTTACGTAAAAATGAAAACTAATAGTCGAAAGGAAAATAAATGTACAATATCCTATCTATGCAACTTTTCCTTGAGTCTTCACTTGAATCTTGACTTTAAGATATCACCTTGATTTTTGAGTGAGTATCTTAACCTTGAATTGGATTAGAGGTTGAACTTGCCACTTAGACTGAGAATTTGACACTATTCAAAATGACAATTTGAAGATGCTCTTGAATGGCTGCATGTTTTCTTGATCGGAAGCTGACTAGTAAGGATGTGAAGAAGTCAGGCTGCTACATGCATTTAAGAAGCTGATTCTGACCATCATGGGATTGATTATTCTGAAAAAGATTTGAAACTTGTTCTTGAGTTTCAAATCCATGTTTCGCTTAAGGAAACCTGAAAACCATCACCAACAAAAGGAATAAACAAAATTTTTGCCCCAGTTTTCATTGGTAAAATTTTGTAAGTTATTAGCAAATGTGAATTAAAATAAATAAATAAACTCAGAATAGAAAGTGTTTATTCTAAAAGAAAGTAACCAACTTTCATAATGTGGGAAGATCCTACTAATCCCATTGTCCAGGAGGGTCCTTCTAGTCCCATTATTCAAGAGGGTCATTGCTATACTACGTCCCATTATCCAGGAGGGTCCTGCTAATCCCAATATGAGGAGGGTCCTTCTAGTCTCATTTTCCAGGTGGGTCCTGCTAATCCCATTATGAGTAGGGTCCTGCTAGTCCCATTATCCAGGAGGGTCCTGCTAATCCCATTATCCAGGAGGGTCCTGATATTCCCATTATCCAGGTGGGTCATGCTAATCCCATTATGAGCAGGGTCCTGCTAGTCCCATTATCCATGAGGGTCCTTCTAATCCCATTATGAGGAGGGTCCTTCTAGTCCCATTATGAGGAGGGTCCTACTAATCCCATTATCCAGGTGGCTACTGCTAGTCCCATTATCCAGGAGGGTCCTGCTAATCCCATTATGAGGAGGGTCCTTCTAGTCCCATTATCCAGGAAGGTCCTGCTAGTCCCATTATGAGGAGGGTCCTGCTAGTCCCATTATCCAGGAGGGTCCTGCTAATCCAATTATGAGGAGGGTCCTTCTAGTCCCATTATCCAGGAGGGTCCTACTAATTTCATTATCCAGGTGGGTCCTGCTAGTCCCATTATCCAGGAGGGTCCTGCTAATCCCATTATGACGAGGGTCCTTCTAGTCTCATTATCCAGGAGTGTCCTGCTAATCCAATTATCTAGGTGGGTCCTGCTAGTCCATTATCTAGGAGGGTCCTGTTAATCCCATTATGAGGAGGGTCCTGCTAGTCCCATTATCCAGGAGGGTCCTGCTAATCCCATTATCCAGGAGGGTCCTGCTAGTCCCATTATCCAGGTAGGTCCTGCTAATCCCATTATGAGGAGGGTCCTGCTAATCCCATTATGAGGAGGGTCCTTCTAGTCCCATTATCCAGCAGTGTCCTGCTAATCCCATTATGAGGAGGGTCTTGCTAGTCCAATTATCCTGCAGGGTCCTGCTAATCCCATTATGAGGAGGGTCCTTCTATTCCCATTATCGAGGAGGATCCTGCTAATCACATTATTCAGGTGGATCCTACTAGTCTCATTATCTAGGAGCCCTGCTAATCCCATTATGAGGAGGTTATGTTACTCTAATTTCCATTGTTTAGGAGGGTCCTGCTACTCTAATTCCCACTGTTTAGGAGGGTCCTACTACTCTAATTCTTTTTGTTTAGAAGGGTCCTTTTTTAATTGAATCATCAAATAAAACCACAACACTTTCTTTTTTTTTTCCAGTTTGCACCATGAAAATATTAGTATGAATGAGAAATACTAGTACCAAAGAGAAAAAATGCAATTAGGGAGTTTGTTCCCTAGAAATTAAAGATAATCAAGTGTTTGTTTCCTAAGATTAGAATGTAACTAGAGTGCTTATTCCCTAGAGATGAGAGTGATAAAAATATGGCCCAGTCTTTTAAATTGAGGAACTTCGACACCCTTTTTAGTTTATTATTTTTTGATTTTTTTTTATATTACAAAAATGATCAAATTTCATTCCTTCAAGGATATGAAATTTTATTTCTGTGAGACCGAGCCTTATTGTAAGACTGCCTACGTATCTCGTATACCAAGAATCAGGTCAAACGTATTTCATAAAAATCTAAAATTATTTTTCTTTTTTTCTTGATTTTTCCTACAAAAGACATCTTTTAAGAAATGAATCAGTTCATGGTTGACAATGTTTTGACTTTAGTTGGTACCAACAATTAGCATGATGAATATGAGTCATCTTCAAATACTTTCAGACAAATTTGAGTTCAACTTTGAGTAATCACTATAATTTCAAATGTTATCTCAAACATACTTAAGAAATGGAAGAGACAAAAATTACGTGTTCCCACATTGCGAAGAGACACCCCTTGATGTACCATGATTTTACGGTACTTTGAATGCTTTTTCCTTATGTTTAGTGTGTGTCTAAGGCCTTTTTGTAGTAATTTTAATTATTTTTATCTATGTTTGCAGGAAAGCTATCCAAAACGGAAATACAGAAGACTGTGCTGAAATCAGTGTAGAAGTGATGTAACGAAGGCATCGACGGTCCGTAGGTGGTGATCGCGACTGGAGGTTCAAGCATTTGGAAGCAACTCGGGGAAATATGACCAAGTGTGGGGCTACGGAAGGATCGACGGACCGTCCTGGCAAACCGTCGTTTCTAACAAAAAGTAGTCCCAGTACCCGACTTGAAGAAATCACTAAGTATGGAAGGACGGAGGCATCGACGGACCATAAGTGAGACGACGGACCGTGCTGTTAGTCCGTCGATTGTAATAGAGAGGATGAAAAAGTGAAGGCTGGAGAAAAAGTTAAGTGTGGACCGACGGAGGCAGTCGACGGTCCGTCGTTCCATCGACGGACCGTTAGTTGGGTCGTTGACTGAACATGCATTTTGGGACAAATTTTCCTTTTTTAGAACTCCTTTTAATTTAGGACTTTATTATTATAAATAGGGTTAAAAACCTCATTTTTGGGGTTAGACTTTTTTTTTATTTTTCATACTCTTGTTATTAGAAGTTGAACTTTGTATTTTGGGAATTACTTCAAGTTTCCGGAATCGATTCTTACAATATTTTCGTTAATTCAAGTGATATTTCTGGATTTTCTTCAAACTTATCAAAGTAAGTACATGAATTCTTATTAAACAATCATGAATTGTGTATTTCTAAGCATGGGTAACTAAATCCACAACTAGGGTTGTGGGAACCATGTGTAATTAACAAGATAAAACTAGCTAAATAACAATTCTAGAATAGGTTCTTGCATGTATTGATAATTCTTTCGTTTAGAATTTTTTTTAACAAGTGCACGCGTTAGAACTTGCCCTATTTCTACTTGCCGGACGAAGGAGGTAGTTAATATAAAAAAATTATCAACATAGATTTAGTATACACTATCTAATAGGCTAGTCTCAATTGGTGCGAAGTAGTAACTTAGCCATACATTGAATATGATGCTTAATACTAGATAAAGGTAAGGGTTAGTAATTCAACACACGTAGCCGGACCAAGGTACGGGATAAAATTCTCTAGTTTCCGGACCAAGGAATTAGAGATATATAATTTACCACTTTGCATGCAAGACACTAGGAAAGAGTTGTTATAGCTAGGATTATCGCGTTATGAACCTATGGGGAACACTTACGCCCTAGTTTCTCTCATCACTTGATAAAGACCAAAGTTTTAATGTTGCTATTTGTTTACTTAGAAATAATTGAACATTTTTGTTACACAAACCCCCCCTTTTATTTTACTATTTTCGGAAAGGACTTGACTAAATAGACATAATCGTAGATTAAAGTTAAGTCTAAACCATTTTCCTCGTGGGATCGACCCCAACCTAACAATTGGGTTCTTTACTTGATACGACCGCTTATACTTTTTAAGGGAAGTATAATTTGAGTGTATCAAATTTTGGCGACTTCAAGCTCACTTGGTGCTAAGATAAGTTCCCTTTATTGAAATGCCTTTATTATTATTACTTTATAAAATATAGGCTTTTGGAGAGTTAACCCCTCATATGCTTAGCTCATAGGTCATAGATGAGAATTCATCAACCTAAATCATGTGAGAAAACCTTTCACATGGACATAGAATATTCAAGCACCGTCTAGTTTAGGATACCCTTGAGAACACCTTTCAAGAGCCCCTCTATTGAATAGATCATCATACATGCATAACAGACATGTTTTCATGTGTTTGTATACATATATGTGAGCAAACCTTTCACATAAATACCCTTAGACCACACATGTTCATACATCATTACATTCATGCATAAGTGTGTAGGTGTAACTATATGAGAAATCCTTTCATATAAACACATTTAGACACAACATATTCATACTTCATCATATCATATGCTTGACATCATAGCATATAAGACATGTTCATAACAAACTCATGCATTCATATTTATATACATAGATAACCACCCTAGGAACTATCCTATCAAGGAACACATGTGCAATACATAGAAAAGGTCTCATACCCTTGTCCTTACTAGTACAGTTGTCAAATCATCCTAGTTAAGAAATGCATAACATACTCCATGGACACATACTTTACATGCATAGTAGTAGACATTAGTGTATATGAGAATATCCTTTCATTAGTCACCATGAACCTATACTACTTGTAAGCATGCATAAGGTGTGAGTGTGGGTACATTGGTAAACATGATCACATAATGGTTATGAATATCACATTGAGGCAGCCACCCTCTTAAGACCACAATTCACATCCATGCATAGACCACACACCACAATTTAGCATAGGAGACAAGATAACTTCACATTGCATCCAAGACTCGTAACATTAGCTAATCACACCTTCATTTAGCGGTACATAGGTAAGGGGTCATTAACCATTATAAATCATCAGTGGCAACACCTAAACCTAACCCTAACATAGTCATTCACATGCTTATAGCATTATCAATACAACCTAGATCATAACTAGAATGGAAGACCAGGCATATACTTCACATAGTGTGATCATCATAACCACACACTTATATAACATCAATTTGCCTTCAAGGCCATGATCAACACATATAAGGATTGAAAAGAAGTAAACACCGCCACCATAAGTGGACCATACCACACAATGCCATACAAGGCCAATTCAACTAGCAATTACATAGAAAAGTAGAGAAAGTAGGCAATCTTACCAATTCATCAACCTTTGATCATGACTGATCAATACTCATCTTTCATCAACAATTCAAGTATAGGGCAGTAGCTAAAGTAATCATAGCATAGACGAAATCATGATTTAATTACCATAGGATTTAAGCTCACGTTATGTACATTACATTATAAATATATAGAAGATAGAAGAACATAGGTCAATCTAACCAAATCTTCAAACCTTGATCCACATGGATCACTCATCAACAATTCACCATCAATTTGAATATAAAATAGTAGCAACATCTAATTCAACACACTAGAATTATAATTCAATTAACATATACTCAAGATCACAATGCACATAACATAGGCTAATTTGAGAGTTGGAAGGAACATGGGTTCATTATGAAATAAGATTAAATTCAACATGAAAAACAGTAGCGAATCATCAATTTGACATAATCATGCTTTCGTTTTAGGAAAGAACCCATGGATAGATTGAAAGATAGAAGGTTTGATCATGAACTTTCATTAAAAACAATGGAAGGAACTCCTTAGAAGAAAGGTTGTCTAAGGATGAAGGATCAGGATACTTCTTTACATGAAAATACCACGAAAACTTGATGAATAAATCTTGAGAATCCATCACCATGGTTGTTCTTGAGCTTCATCTCCAATGGAGGTTTCTTTTGGAGAGGGAAGTCTAATTTTGAATAATGAATTGATTATAGGGTTGATCCTAATAACCAACTTAATATACCAAAAAATACATGAAATAATCGTCTAGGGTCAGGTTAGGACGTGGGGTGAATTTCTCATTCACCCCTTAATGAAACAGTGCGCCTAGCAGCAATTGCAGGCTGCATCGACGCCCACCATCGATGCCTAGTCGACCCATCGACGGGTCGTACTAGAAACCGTCGTTTGGGTCTGAGGCTTGTCATTTGGAAGATATAGCTACCAGGATAAGTGTGGAACGACATCCCCCATCGATGGGGCGTAGGTGGACTGACGGGGTGTCGCTCTAGGCTCGTAGGTAGACACTGCCAAGGCAGTGTCTAGGCATCATTTTGGTCTTCCTTCAGGGCATTTTGCAGGGCCCTTGGGGAGTCGTGCCTAGATGTTTCCAACGTAAATACACTCATTAACATGTTAGGGACCTTCCACATAAGTTTCAACCAAAACGAGCATGTAAAACATGTCAAGACACGCACGTCTCAAGGCTAACTTTCAAACGTCATCGCACGTGCTTGGACGTTTGATCTCCAAATGACGTCAAATCAAGCATGCATACTGTAGAACACTTGTTTAACATATTTTAAAACTTTTTAGACACATGTGAGGCTCTAAGAACCTTAATTCATTTTGAGGGTCCTTATAATATCCCCCACTTGGGAACATTCGTCCTAGAATGACACTTGGAACACTTTAAACACAACAAGGACTTCAATGATCCATAGAGCATATCACAGCATTCATAACATAATCACATAGAAGTCAACGCACCAAAATTACAAGTAACACCAACTTCAAACCATTTAACACTTAATGCAACACAAGCAAGCAAAACCTTTATTCACTCACCTTTAAATGCATCAAACACATAGGCTCTTGTCATGTTAATAGGAGTAACATCCTTCTCCTAATAATAACATGGTCTTTCCATTTCATTTCATTAAAAGTTCATTATGCAACAACCTTTAAGTCACACCTAGGCAAGTTTAACTTCACTGAAGAAGCAATTAAGCACTCATATTTCAATGCACATAGACTTGAGTCAAGTAGATCAACAAAGATCCTTATCATTTAGACATAATGCCATGAAGGACATACTCAACCATACCATGCTTAGTTATATTTAACGAGGAATGTCCTTCGCCTCAACACACTTACATGTCTCATGAGTTCATACACAAGTAATCCACAAAGGTCAATTCATGTTAAATGAGAATTTCTCAACTTTTAACCAGAGCATGCTCATACTTCCTTCCTAGTGAAGTCAAAATGGTAAATCACACCACACACATTACAACAATAGGAAATCATTCCCATAGTTTCAATTCCTAGCATAACACTAGCTTTCATAAACATGCATCATTTTAGGGAAATTCTTGCAATTTATAGGCACACACAAGGACATTAGCTAAACATACTTTCACTCCTAAAGAATGAGCCTACATTCATACTTCCCAAATCATAAAAGTCACATAATTTTCAAGAGACTCATCATTTTTCATTTTAAGAAGACTCCATTTCTCATTAATGGCTTGAAATACCACACATCAAAAGTGACTTCAATCATGCTCCTTACCTTATCTCATGAAGTTAAATGTACAACTAGCATATCATGATGCACAATCAACATACGGAAACATGAATTTGATCAAAAATTCTTTTTCATGCAATTTAGAACCTTCAAAACATGCATAACATAGTGTCATTTAAGACATTCATAACATTTGGAGAACACGCAACTCATACTTTTATGAAAGACTCCTACCATGAAGAAGCTTCTAGGAACTCTTTAGTTTCAAGCTCAAGTAAGAATAGAAGGAAAAGATAGAAATATCTACAACCTTACTATTCACATCATCATCCCCCTCTTAGGGTAAACCCATTTAAGAGCAACTTAACTCAACCATCATCATTCCTCTAGGCCTAACACCCAAAGGAAATCCATAACAATCAAGTTAGGTCATACTACTCAACCACATAAGGTCTCTACAATGCCATAAATACCAAGGGTCATAAAACATTAAGGGAAAACAATTGAGGAGACTTAGTTATAAGGCCTTTTTATTTTTCTTTAAACACTAGGGTAAGGTAATTTCTAGGTCATTCCAACCCACATCATCACCCTACAAGGTAAGCACACTACCTTCACTTCTTGAACCAAGCCTATACAAAGGACTCCAATTCATACTAGGAAACTATGAGGAATCACACATGTACAAAGGGAAACATTGAACCATTAAACATATACAAAGGCAACATGCATCCTTACCATTTAACACATTCCTTCCAAAGCATTGCAAACTCAAACCACAACATTATACTATCATCATGCATACTCATAAAGCAACTCATTATTCCTAAAAAGGAACACAATTCAACTATAACAACTTTTAAAAAGTTATAACCATATCATAGCATAAATCTTCACATAACATGTCATTTCACCTAGATCTCATATAAAGCCATAAATGGCATCACATCATTATATATCAAAGTTCACCTTCACACATACTCCTCAAACCACAAAACCAAGTTAAGCATCAAAATTCACCTTTTGTCCCTCAAGCATAGAGATACCATCTCATCCAAGCAATCACATCTAAAAGACCTCCGAACAAGAAAACATAAGAGAGAGATCTTATAGAGTTAAGTTTTATGGAACGACAGGAGAATGATGAAGAAGGGAAACTTTATCATCCTATAGCCTCTCGTTCATAGATGTGTCGCGACTCACCACCGTTGAACGAGATTCTACTAGACGTGACAATATGATACTTTGGAACTTAAAACCACTTTCATAACCTCGTGCTCTCATACCACGTTTGTCACGACAGGGGAGCACCCCCTAGAAGTAACATGGAGTACTTTACCTCTTGGAGTTCTTATACAAGCCCATAGTTATCATTCATCGCATTGTCATATGTAAATTTAGCGGAAAATTTAAAACATTCATAGCACATCATATGCTAGAACATCACTTCCATTATATACATAAAATAACACAAGTACATAGTTAGACTCTAAATCTCTTTGCCATCTTAGACTCAACATCATTAGAGTAACTTAGGGACATGACCTTGTAACATAAATCATAACTAAACTATTACAAAACTTTACATAAAACATGACATAGGAAATCCTTGAACTTAAGGATTTCTTTCCTTGAGCTTGGGAAACACATCCTTCACTTAGAGACATCCTTTAAGCATCCATAACCTACACTTTGTGTAAAAAGGTGAAGAATAATGGTGTTAGTACAAGAATGCACTAGGCATATGCAATAGTCATAATATCACATAAAGCCATACATTGCATTTAAGTCACAATTAGAACCACTTTTCAGTAGGTTCATTTCCTTTTACAGTAACCTCCTTTTCACTCACAGTAAGCACATTCTTCCCTTAACTCCGTAACTTCCCAAGTAACCCTCTAGTAATAATTGGTGCAATGTATAGATAATGTCCCATTACACTATCCACACTCAAGCATCACCTTAAGGCCACAAGGTAATCATACATACAACCTTCGTCAATCAATACATACATACATAGAACCATTTTTGGAATTAGACATATACTTCACATTTGACCCAACATACTTTATGTACCACATAGAAGAACTCATTACAAGACCACATACAAGTCAAGACTTACCAAATATCATCATAAGAGGCATTAGTCAATCAATAGCATATTTAGACTTCACTTCACTTAGACATCATAAGACCTTATTCGTAATCTCAATCTAAGCCTACTAGTGCAATGTACATGTGAAGTCCCATAACCTCACACATACTAAGTAAACCTATAAAGAGACTACAAGACTTAACATGTACATCATAAATCAACCATAATACTATAGTCAACTACATACATACCAAGTAAGACCTTCATCATATAGTCACCAAGACCAACATTATGCATATAATGTAAGACCACATCATATAGACTCATTAGGACTCATACCATTCATGTCATCACAAGAAGTAGAGAACACTACAATGTCATGCATAAGGAACATAAACATAGTCATATAAATTAGAACACCTTCCTAGAACTCCTTCAGGAGCTACTTGTGCAATGCATAGGTAAAGTCCCATACCCACAACTACACTAAGCAACTTCCCTTAGGTTATCCTAGTTAGGGTCCTTACTTTACTTCCATTGTCCATTTTACTTTAGGGAAACTATATCCTTAATCGACACTAAGACCATGGGTGCTAAACATGGAATTTGGTGTTGTAGAACCTTACATCAAAGAAAGGTGCTCTACATTGCCAAAACATTAACATCATGCTAGCATATTAAGTGATATAACTTGCAAGATCTTATAGGGAAAACATAGTTTATAGAACTTGGAGGCATATATGGAAACCCTCTTTATGCCAAATGGGGCATTGTAGTTATCCACCTCAGGGGGATTTTGGTAAAACTACCTTCCCACATTGGGAAGAGACACCCCTCAACTTCAATTTCACTCGGTGCTAAGCTAAGTTCCCTTTATTGAAAAGACTTTATGATTATTACTTTATAAAACATAGGCTTTAGGAGAGTTAACCCCTCATATGCTTAGCTCATAGGTCATATATGAGAATTCATAAACCTAAATCATGTGAGAAAACCTTTCACATGGACATAGCATATTCAAGCACCATCTAGTTTAGGATACCCTTGAGAACACCTTAAAGAGCCCCTCTATTGAATAGATCATAATACATGCATGACGGACATGTTTTCATGTGTATTTGTACATATATGTGAGCAAACTTTTCACATAAACACCCTTAGACCACACATGTTCATACTTCATTTCATTCATGCATAAGTGTATAGGTGTACCTATATGAGCAATCATTTCATATAAACACATTTAGAAACTGTGCATATTCATACTTCATTATATCATATACTTGACATCATATCATATAAGACATGTTCATAACATACTCATTCATATTCAAATACATAGAGAACCACCCTAGGAACTATCCTATCAAGGAACACATGTGCAACGCATACAAGGTCCCATACCTTTGTCCATACTAGTACACCTATCAAGTCATCCTAGTTAATAAATACATAACATACTTCATGGACACATACTTTACATGCATAGTAGTAGACATCAGTGCATATGAGAATATCCTTTCATTAGTAACCATGAACCTATACTACTTGTAAACATGCATAAGGTGTGAGTGTTTGTACATTGGTCAACATGATCACATAATGTCTATCAAAATCACATTGAGGCAGCCACCATTTTAAGACCACAATTCACATCCATGCATAGAACACACACCACAATTTAGCATAGGAGACAAGATAACTTCACATTGCATCCAAGACTCCTAACATTAGCTAATCACACCTTCATGTAGGGGTACATAGGTAAGGGGTAATTAACCATTATAACTCATCAGTGGTAGCACCTAACCCTAACCCTAACATAGTCATTAAGATGCTTATAACATTAGCAATACAACCTAGAACATAACTAGAATGAAAGACTAGGCATAAGCTTCACATAGTGTGATCATCATAACCACACACTTATATAACATCAATTTGCCTTCAAGGACATGATCAACACATATATGGATTGACAAGAAGTAAACACCGCCACCATAAGTGGACCATACCACGCAATGTCATACAAGGCCATTTCAACTAGCAATTACATAAAAAAAAAAGAGAAAGTAGGCAATCTTACCAACTCATCAACCTTTGATCATAATTGATCAATACTTATATTTCATCAACAATTCAATTATAGGGCAGTAGCTAAAGTTATCATAGCATAGAGAAAATCATGTTTCAATTACTATAGGATTTAAGCTCACATTTGTAAGACCCCCAAAATGAGTTAAGGTGTATAGAGCCTCACATGTGTCTAAAAAGGTTTAAAAAATTTTAAATAAGTGTTTTACAGTATGCATGATTGATTTGAAGTCATTTGAAAGTCAAACGTCCAAGACGTTCGAAAATTAGCCCTTGAGACGTGCATGTGTGTCTTGTTGTGTCTTGACATGTTTTACGTGTTCGTTATGGTTGAAATTGATATGGAAGGTCCCTTAACTTGTTAATGAATTTATTTAAGTTGGAAACGTCCAGGTACGACTCCTCAAGGGCCCCGAAAAAGGCCCTCAAGAAGGACCCAAAACACTACCTAGGCTCTGCCTTGGCCGTGTCAAACGACGCCTCGTAGGTGGACCTACGCCCCATCGATGGCAGGAGTCGTTACATACTTAGCCTAGGAGGCAAAGAAACCAATGCCAAGCCTCTGACCCAAACTACGGCAAGCAGGACGGCTCGTCGATGGGCCTAAGGGGCGTAGGTTACTCCGTCGATGCAGCCTGCAAAAAAGCAGCCAGGCGCACTGTTAAGTGAAGGGGTGAATGGGAAATTCACCCCACGTACCAAACTTACCCTAGGTGGTTAATTCATGTATTTTTGGGTATATTAAGTTAGTTAATAACATGAAAACCCCATTCCCAATTCAATTCTCAAAATTAGACTTCCCTCCAAAACAAAAACCTCTCTACAAACCTCCATTGGAGATGAAGCTCAAGAACAGCTTGTAGATTGGATCGTGATGGTTTCTTCATAAAGTTTTAATGGTTTTTTTCTATAATGAGGTATGGTTATCCTTCATCCTTAGTCAACCTTTATTCTAAGGAGTTCCTTCCAATGTTTTCAATGAAAGTTCATGATCAAACCTCCAATCTTCCAATCTAGCCATGGGTTCTTTCTCAAAACATTTTCAAAGGCTTGCCTATGAAGAATTGATGTTAATTTACTTATTATTAAGTGGATTTCAATCAAATTTCACGATGAACACATGGTCCATCCAAAATCTCAATTTAGCCTATTTGTGGGCATTGTGATTTTGATTTCATGTTAAGTGAATTATAATTCTAGCATGTTAAATGATCTATTGCTACTGTTTTGTATTCGAATCAATGGTGGATTATTTATGAGTGATAAATGATGATCAAGTCTTGGAAGTTGGTAAGGTTGACATATTCTCCTTTATCTTCTATAGTTTGATGAAGTAGTGTACATGATTGGGCATTGATTTTATGATGATTGGATCATGATTTAGTATATGATTATTATACTTTAGATACTGCCTATGATGTAATGTGATGGAGAATTATGTGAAGTTGATCCATGTGGATCAAGGTTTCAAGATAGACTTATGCTCTCATATCCTCTATAGATTAATAATGCAATGTAGATAATATGATCTTAATTCTAGAGTAGATGAAGTATGATTTGGTTTATGTTAAGATGTCTTTAGCTACTGACCTATAATTGTATTGTTGATGAAAAGAGAGTATTGATCAATGATGATCAAAGGGTGAGAAATTGGTAATATTGCCTTAATCCTCTACTTTTCTATAGTATTGCTAGTATGATTGGCCTTATGTGGCATTGTGTGGTATGGTTCACTTATGGTGGTGGTGTTTACTTCTTGTCAATCTATATATGTGTTGATTATGTCCTTGAAGGCAAATTGATGATATATGATTTTGTGGTTATGATGATCATACTATGTGAAGCTTATGCCTAGTTTCTATTCTAGTCTATGATCTAGGTTGTGTTGCTAGTGTTATGAGCATGTGGGTGTCTAAGTAGGTATGGTCTATATGCTGCCAATGGTGAATGACCCCCTACCTATTTACCCGTATGTGAATGTGTGATTAGCTAATGTTAGGAGTCTTTGATGTAAAGTGAAGTTATCTTGTCTCTTATGCTATTATGTGTTGTGTGCTCTATGTTTGGTTGTGCATTGTTGTCCTAAGAGGGTGGCTGCCTCAATGTGAAGTTGATAGCCATTATGTGATCATGTTGACCAATGTACACAAACTCACACATTATACATGCTTACAAGTAGTATAGGTTCATGGTGTCTAATGAAAGAATATTCTCATATGCACTAGTGTCTACTACTATGCATGTAAAGTATATTTCCATGAAGTATGTTATGTATCCCTTAACTAGGATGACTTGATAGGTGTACTAGTATGGACAAGGGTATGGGACCTTGTCTATGCATTGCACTTGTGTGCCTTGATGGGATAGTTTCAAGGCTTGTGATTTAAGTACATGAATATAAATGCATAAGCATGTTATGAATATGACTGATATGCTATAATGTAGGGGTGTCAAAAATGAACCCAAACATAGGTAACCCGCCCAACCCGCTCAGAAATTAAGGGTTGGGCTCAAGATAATTTGGATTGTGTTCAATCTCAACTCATTCAAGCTTAACACATTTGAAGAGAATTCTCAATTGAGCCCAATTCAATCTCCAATCTCAACCTGTTTTAAATTTTTTTATTGAGATATGTTCCTATATTAAAGGTATGAATTATAATCTATTTAACATCTTTTAAGATTAATCTATCCATTTGTTACTTTTTTAACAAAAAATCTTAAGCGGAAATTCAAATTGTGATTATAAAAGTTAAATATCAATATGTTATATTGTTGAGATTAATCGGGTCAAATTGGGCGGGTCAAGACCCAACCCGTTTTTAGCCCATTTGAGCCCAAAGTAAACTTGGGCGGGTCAAGACCCAACCCGATTTCTATTCAACCCATTGTAATATTTCCAATTTCAATCCAACCTGCCCATTTGACACGCCTACTATAATGTTAAGTATATGATATGATGAAGTATTAAAGTGCATAGGGTCTAAATATGTTTATAGGAAAGGATTGCTCATATAGTTACACCTATACACTTATGTATTATGAAGTACAAGTATGAACATGTGTGGTCAAAGGGTGTTTATGTGAAAGATTTACTCACATATATGTATAAACACACCCACATGAAGTGTGTACATGATTCTTGTATGATGATCTAGTCAATAGAGGGGCTCTTGAAAGGTGTTCTCACGGGTACCCTAAACTAGATGGTGTTTGAATATGCTCTGTCCATGTGAAAGGTTTTCTCACATGATATAGGTTGATGAAAGGAACTTCTCATCTATGACCTATAAGCTAAGCATATGAGGGGTTAACTCTCCTAAAGCCTAATTTTATGAAGTAATGTTAACAAAGTCTTTCAATAATGGGAACTTAGCTTAGCTACGAGTGAACTTGAATATGAGTGGTGTCCCTTCCCAATGTTGGAAGGTAGGTTCACCATAATTCTCATGAGGTGGATAACTAGAATGCCTCAATAGGCATAAAGAGAGTTTCCATATAAGCCTCCAAGTTCCATAAAATAAGCTTGATACATAGGATCTAGCAAGTGATATCACCTAATATGCTAGCATGTGTTAATGTTCTACCTTGGCTAGGTAGAGCACCTTTCTTTGATGTAAGGTTCTACAACACCAAATTCCATGTTTAACACCCATGTTCTTAGTGTAGATTAAGGCTATAGTTTCCCTAAAGTAAAATGGACAATGGAAGTAAAGTAAGGATCTTAACTAGGATAACCTAAAGGAAGGTGCTTAATGTAGGTGAGGGTATGGCACTTTACCTATGCATTGCACAAGTAGCTCTTGAAGTGAGTTCTAGGAAGGTGTTCTAATGTATATGATTATGTTTATGTCCTTATGCATGACATTGTAGTGTTGTCTACTTCTTGTGATGAAATGCATGGTATGATTCTATATAACGTGGTCTTCCCTTTATATGCATAATGTTGGTCTTAATGACTCTATGATGAAGGTATTGGTTTGCATGAATGAGGTTATCTATGCTTGTCTTGTTGAGGTATTAATTGCATGATAACACTTGTAGTCTCTTTGTAGGTTTACTTTGTATGTGTGAAGTTTTGGGACTTCACATGTACATTACACAAGTAGGCTTAGAATGGGATTGTGAGTGAAGTTCTATGATGTCTTTGTGAAGTGAAGTTCAAGCATGTTAATGATGGCTAGTGTCTTACTATGATGATGATTAGAAGTCTTAACTTGTATGTGGTCTTGTAATAAGTTGTACTATGTGGTCCTTAAAGTATGTTGAGTCAAATGTGAGTAACATGTCTTGTTATATGAGATGGTTGTATGAATGCATGTGTTGGGTTATTGAAGGTTGTATGCATGATTTCCTTGTGGCCTTAAGGTGATGCTTGAGTGTTTATAGTGTAATGGGACATTGTCTACACGTTGTACCAAGTATCACTAGAGGGTTACTTGGAAGGTTAAAGAATTAAGAAGGAAAAGAAGTTACTGTAAAGGGAAAGGTACTTACTTAAAGGGAAGGGTACTTACTGTAAAGTAGCTCCAAATGTGTCTTAAATGCAATGTATGTTTTTATGTGTAATTTTGGCTATAGTATATGCCTAAATAAAGTATGTGAATTGTATTATGCTTATTGTACCATGTTTTAAGAACTTTTCACAAAAGGCATGATGCACGGTTTCAAGTAAAATGTCCCTTTCAAATGCATGTTTTTGCATGGTTGTCATACTTAGTGCATTCTTGTACTAACACCATTGTTCTTTACCTTTTTACACAAAGTGTAGGATATGGATGCTTAAATTGATGTCTCCAAAGTGCAAGGGCTTGATATGTGTTTCCCAAGCTCAAAGAAAGGAATCCTTAAGATTCAAGGATGTCCTATATCAATTTTATGTTAAAGTTATGTAATAGTTAGTTATGTATTATGTTATAAGGTTCGTGTCCCTAATGTACTCTAATGATGTTGAGTCTAAGTTGTCAAAGAGACTTAGAGTCTAACTATGTATCTATGTTACTTTTATATTAATGGAAGTGAAGTTTCTAGCATACGATGTGCTATGAAAAGTTTTAAATTTTCCGCTAAATTTACCTATGACAATGCGATGAATGATAACTATGGGATTGTTAAGACCTCCGAGAGGTCAAGTATGCCATGTTACTTCTAGGGGGTGCTCCCCAGTCGTGACAATCGTGGTGTCAGAGCATGAGGTTATGAAAGTTGTTTTAGGGTCCAAAAGTCTCATATTGCCACGTCTAGTAGAGTCTCGTTCATCACCGGTGAGTCGCGACACATCTATGAGAAAGAGTCTATAGGATGATAAATTTTCCCTTCTTCATCATTCTATGTCGTGCCATAGAACTTAACTCTTATGTTTTCTTTTCCGGTGGTCTTTTAGATGTGATTGCTTGGATGAGATAGTACTCTATGCTTGAGGGAGAAAAAGTGAGTTTTGATGCTTATCTTGGTTTTTATGGTTTGATGAGTATGTGTGAAGGTGAATCTTGGCATGCTTTGTGATGCGATGCCAATTATGGATATATACATGATTTATAAAATGACAAGTTATGTGATGATTTATGCTATGATATGGTTAAAAACTTGTTAAAGGGGTTATTATAGTTGAATTGAGCTTCCTTTTTGGATTATAAGTTGCTTTATGATTTTGCATGATGATAGTCTTATGATATGGTTTAGACTTGAAATGCTTTGAAGAATGTGGTAAATAGCTAAAGATGCATGTTGCCCTTATATGTTAAGTGTTCAATGTTGCCTTATTATGTGTGAACCTTCATGATTGCCTTGCATGGATTGGAGTCTTTTGTATAGGCTTAGTTCTAGTAGTGTGCTTACTTTGTAGGGTGATGATGTGGGTTGGAATGACCTAGAATTTACCTTACCTTAGTATTGAAAGAAAAGAACGAGGCCTTATGGCTAAGTCTCGCTTTTGTTTCCCCTAAGGTTTTATGACCCTTGGTATTTATGGTATAGTTTAGACCTTATGTGGTTGCGTAGTATGACCTAACTTGATGGTATGAGTTTCCTTTGGGTGTTAGGCCTAGATGAATGATGATGGTTGAGTTAAGATACTCTTAAATGGGTTTACCCTAAGTGGGGGATGATGTTCTGAGTAGTAAGGTTGTAGATATTTCTATCTTTTCCTTCTATTCTTATTTGAGCTTGAAACCAAAGTTTTCCTACAAGCTTGTTCATGATAGGAGTCTTGCACAAAAGTATGAGTTGCATGTTCTCCATATGTTATGTATGTCTTAATTGACACTATGTTAAGCATGTTTTAAGGATTCTAAATTGCATGAAAAATGATTTCTGATCAAATTCATGTTCTCTCATATTGATTGTGCATCTTGTTGTGTACATTGTACATTAGACTTCATGAGATAAGGTAAGAAGCATGTTGATGTCACTTTAAGGTGTGGTATTTTAAGCCATTAATGTGAAATTGAGTCTCCTAAAAAAAATAAAAAATGATGAGTCTCTTGAAAATTATGTGACTTTTATGATTTGGGAAGTATGAATGTAGGCTCACTCTTGAAAAATGAAGGCATGTCTAGCTAGTGTCTTTGTGTGTGCCTATAAATTGTAATCTTCCCAAATGATGCATGTTTATGGAAGCTAGTGTTATGCTAGAAATTGAAACTATGAGAAATGACTTCCTATTGTTGTGATGTGTTGGTGTGAATTACCATTTTGAATTCATTAGGAAGAAAGTATGAGCATGCTTTGGTTAAAAGTTGAGAAATTCTCATTTAAAATGAATTGACCTTTATGAATTGCTTGTGTATGAACTCATGAGACATGTAAGTGTGTTGAGGAGAAGGACATTCCTCCTTAAATATAACTAAGCATGGTATGGTTGAGTATGGCCTTCATGGCATTATGTCTAAATGATAAGGATCTTTATTGATCTACTTGACTCTAGTCTATGTGCATTGAAGTATGAGTGCTTATTTGCTTCTTGAATGATGTTGAACTTTCCTTCGTGTGACTTAAGAGGTTGTTGCATAATGAGTTATGAAATGAAAATGACCATGTTATGATTAGGAGAAGGATGTTCCTTCGATAAACATGACAAGAGCTTATGTGCATTGATGCATTAAGGAGTGAGTGAATAAAGGTTTTGCTTGCTTGTGTTGCATTAAGTGCTAAATGGTTTGAAGTTGGCGTTCCTTGTAATTTTGGTGCATTCACTTCTATGTGATGATGTAATGAATGTTGTGAGCTGCTCTATGGGTCATTGAAGTCCTTGTTATGTTTAAAGTGTTCCAAGTGTCATTCGAGGACGAAAGTTCCCAAGTGGGGGATATTGTAAGACCCCCAAAATGAGTTAAGGTCTATATAGACTCACATGTGTCTAAAAAGGTTTAAAATATGTCAAATAAGTCTTTAAAGTATGAATGATTGATTTGAAGTCATTTGGAAGTCAAACGTCCAAGAACGTCCAAGATGTTCGAAAATTAGCCCTTAAGACGTGCATGTATGTCTTGGTATGTCTTGACATGTTTTACGTGTTTATTTTGGTTGAAATTGACATGGAAGGTCCTTAACTTGTAAATTAATGTATTTATGTTGGAAACGTCCGGGTACGACTCTCCAAGGGCCCCGCAAAAGGCCCTCAAGGAGGACCCCAAACACTGCCTAGGTACTGCCTTAGCAGTGTCAAACAACGGCAAAGAATGAAGCCTCGTAAGTAGACCTATGCACCGTAGATGGGCAGGAGTCATTCCATACTTATCCTAGGAGGAAAAGAAACCAATGCCATGCCTCATACACAAACGACGGCCAGCAGGACGGCCCGTCGATGGGCCTAAGGGGCGTAGGTTGCTCCATCGATGCAGCCTGCAAAAGCTGCCAGGCGCACTGTTAAGTGAAGGGGTGAATGGGAAATTCACCCCACGTACAAAACTGAACCTAGTCGGTTAATTCATGTTTTTTTGGGTATTAAGTAAGTTAATAACATGAAAACCCCATACCCAATCCAATTCTCAAAATTAGACTTCCCTCCAAAACAAAAACCTCTCTAGAAACCTCCATTGGAGAGGAAGCTCCAGCTTGTAGATGGAATTATGATGGTTTCATCATCAAGTTTTCATGGTTTTCATCTATAATGAGGTATGTTTATCCTTCATCCTTAGTCAGCCTTTCTTCTAAGGAGTTCCTTCCAATGTTTTCAATGTAAGTTCATGATCAAACCTCCAATCTTCCAATCTAGCCATGGGTTCTTTCTCAAAACGTTTTCAAAGGCTTGTCTATGATGAATTGATGTTAATTTACTAATTATAAAGTGAATTTCAATCCAATTGCATGATGAACCCATGTTCCATAAAAAATCTCGATTTAGCCTATTTATGGGCATTGTGATCTTGATTTCATGTTAAGTGAATTATGATTCTAGCATGTAAAATTTTCTATTGCTACTATTTTGTATTCGAATTGATGGTCGATTATTGATGAGTGATCAATGATGATCAAAGCTTGGAAGTTAGTAAGGTTGAACTATACTCCTATATCTTCTATAGTTTGATGAAGCAGTGTACATGATTGGGCATTGATTCTATGATGATTGGATCATGATTTCCTATATGATTAGTGTATTTTAGCTACTGCCTATGATGTAATGTGATGGAGAACTATGTGAAGTTGATCCATGTGTATCAAGGTTTGAAGATTGACGTATGCTCTCCTATCCTCTATAGATTGATAATGCAATGTACATAATGTGATCTTAATTCTAAAGTAGATGAATTATGATTCATTTATGTTAAGATGCCTTTATCAACTGCTCTATAATTGTATTGTTGATGAAAAAGGAGTATTGATCAATGATGATCAAAGGGTGAGAAATTGGTAAGATTGTTTTATTCCTCTACTTTTCTATAGTATTGCTAGTATAATTGGCCTTGTATGGCATTGTGTGGTATGGTCCACTTATGGTGGCGGTGTTTACTTCTTGTCAATCTATATATTTTTTTATTATGGCCTTGAAGGAAATTTAATTATATATGAATGTGTGGTTATGATGATCACACTATGTGAAGCTTATGCCTAGTTTCTATTCTTGTCTATGATCTAGGTTGTGTTGCTAGTGTTATGAGTATGTGGGTGTCTAAGTAGGTATGGTCTATTTGATTCCAATGGTGAAGTATAAATGGTGAATGACCCCCTACCTATGTACCCCTATGTGAATGTGTGATTAGCTAATGTTAGGAGTCTTTGATTTAAAGTGAAGTTATCTTGTCTCCTATGCTATTATGTGTTGTGTTGTCTATGATTGGTTGTGCATTGTGGTCCTAAGAGGGTGGCCGACTCAATGTGAAGTTGATAGCCATTATGTGATCATATTGACCAATGTACACACACTTACAAATTATACATGCTTACAAGTAGTATAGGTTCATGGTGTCTAATGAAAGGATATTCTGATATGCACTTATGTCTACTACTATGCATGTAAAGTATATGTCCATGAAGTATGTTATGTATCCCTTAACTAAGATGACTTGATAGGTGTAATAGTGTGGATAAGGGTATTGGACCTTTTCTATGCATTGCACATGTGTGCCTTGATAGGATAGTTCCTAGGCTTGTGATTTAAGTACATGAATATAAATGCATGAGCATGTTATGAATATGACTTATATGCTATAATGTTAAATATATGATATGATGAAGTATTAATGTGCATAGGGTCTAGTTGTGTTTATATGAAAGGATTGCTCATATAATTACACCTATACACTTATGCAGGCATGAAGTACAAGTATCAAATATGTGTGGTCAAAGGATGTTTATGTGAAAGGTTTGCTCACATATATGAATACACACACCCACATGAAAGTATGTTCATGCTGCTTGTATGATGATCTAGTCAATAGAGGGGCTCTTGAAAGGTGTTCTCAAGGGAACCCAAAACTAGATGGTGCTTAAATATGCTATGTCCATGTGAAAGGTTTTCTCACATGATATAGGTTGATGAAAGGAACTTCTCATCTATGACCTATGAACTAAGCATAAGACGGGTTAACTCTCCTAAAGCCTAATTTTACAAAGTAATGTTAATAAAGGCTTTTAATAAAGGGAATTTAGCTTAGCACCGAGAGAACTTGAATATGAGGGGTGTCCCTTTCCAATGTGGGAAGGTAGGTTCAACATAATTATCATGAGGTAGATAACTACAATGCCTAAATAGGCATAAAGAGAGTTTCCATATAAGCCTCCAAGTTCCATAAACTATGCTTGCCACATAGGATCTAGCAAGTGATATCATCTAATATGCTAGCATGGATTAATGTTCTACCTTGGCTAGGTAGAGAACCTTCCCTTGGTATAAGGATCTGCAACACCAAATTTCATGTTTATAACCCATGGTCTTAGTGTCGGTTAAGGCTATAGTTTATCTAACGTAAAATGGACAATGGAAGTAAAGTAAGGAACCTAACTAGGATAACCTAAGAGAAGTTGCTTAGTGTAGATGAGGGTATGGGACTTCACCTATGCATTGCACAAGTAGCTCTTGAAGTGAGTTCTAGGAAGGTGTTCTAATGTATATGATTATATTTATGTCATTATGCATGACATTGTAGTGTTGTCTACTTGTTGTGATGAAATGCATGGTATGAGTCTATATGATGTGGTCTTACCTTTATATGCATAATGTTGGTCTTAATGACTCTATGATGAAGGTCTTGCTTGGCATGAATGAGGTTGTCTATGCTTGTCTTGTTGAGGTATGAATTGAAGTATAAGGCTTGTAGTCTCTTTGTAGGTTTACTTAGTATGTGTGAGGTTATGAGACTTCACATGTACATTGCACAAGTAGGCTTAGAATAAGATTGTGAGTAGAGTTCTATGATGTCTTTGTGAAGTGAAGTCCAAGCATGTTAATGATGACTAGTGTCTTACTATGATGATGATTAGAAGTCTTGACTTGTATGTGGTCTTGTATTGAGTTCTTCTATGTGGTCCTTAAAGTATGTTGAGTCAAATGTGAATTACATTTCTTGTTATATGAGATGGTTCTATGAATGCATGTGTTGGGTTATTGAAGGTTTTATGCATGATTTCCTTGTGGCCTTAAGGTGATGCTTGAGTGTGTATAGTGTAATGATACATTGTCTATACATTGCACCAAGTATCACTAGAGGGTTACTTGGAAGGTTAAGGAATTAAGATGGAAAAGAAGTTACTGTAAAGGGAAAGGTACTTACTGTAAAGGGAAGGGTTTTTACTGTAACGTAGCTCCAAATGTATCTTAAATGCAATGTATGGTTTTATGTGAAATTGTGACTATTTTACATGCCTAAATGAAGTATGTGAATTGTATTATGCTTATTGTACCAAGTTGTAAGAAGTTTTCACAAAAGGCATGATGTATGGTTTCAAGTAAAATGTCCCTTTTAAATGCATGTTTTTGCATGGTTGTCACACTTAGTTCATTCTTGTACTAACATCATTCTTCTTTACCTTTTTACACAATGTGTAGGTTATGGATGCTTAAATGGATGTCTCCAAAGTGCAAGGACTTGATATGTGTTTCCGAAGCTCAAAGAAAGGAATCCTTAAGATTCAAGGAAGTCCTATGTCAATTTTATGTTAAAGTTATGTAATAGTTAGTTATGTCTTATGTTATAAGGGTCGTGTCCCTAATGTACTCTAATGATGTTGAGTCTAAGTTGTCATAGATACTTAGATTCTAACTATTTATCTATGTTACTTTTATATTAATGGAAATGAAGTTTCTAACATACGATGTGCTATGAAAAGTTATAAATTTTCCGTTAAATTACCTATGACAATGCGATGAATGATAACTATCGGCTTGTACAAGACCTCCGAGTGGTCAAGTACGCCATGTTACTTAAAAGGGGTGCTCCCCGGTCGTGACAACATTATGTACATTACATTATAAATCTATAGAAGATAGAAGAACATAGGTCAATCTTACCAAATCTTCAAACCTTGATACACATGGATCACTCATAAAAATTTCACCATCAATTTGAATATAAAGCAGTAGCAATAGCTAATTCAACACACTAAAATCGTAATTCACTAAATATATACTCAAGATCACAATGCACATAAACATAGGTTAATTTGAGAGATGGAAGGAACATGGGTTCATCATGAAATTGGATTAAATTCAACATGAAAAACAGTAGCTAATCATCAATTTGACATAAGCATGCTTTTGAAAATGTTTTAGGAAAGAACGTCTGGCTAGATTGAAAGATAGAAGGTTTGATCATGAACTTTCATTGAAAACATTGGAAGGAACTCCCTAGAAGAAAGGTTGTCTATGGATGAAGGATCAGCATACTTCATCACATGAAAATACCACGAAAACTT